>OZ007596.1:314027022-314072022 GCA_963931845.1 Maratus michaelseni | reverse complement strand
CAGGCGCCCCACTGTCTGCGTCTTTGAAATCTATCTGTGCCTGTAAGGCCGAGTCGTCAGAGATTTTTATACATACAATATTCTATAGTAAGCTCTTGTAATGTGCCTTAGTGATGTATATCAATTTCAATATAGTTCAAATATTTAAAATAAACCGCAAAAATTTTTCTCCATAATCCGATAATGTAACAAAATTGTTTTGAGTGCCGATATATAACAGAATTGTTTTCAGTGACCCTGTAAAGGAACTGTAAGTGCTACACGCACACCCTATCCAAGCCTCCTGTAGTGTTACTTCAGTGATATATATCCATTTCAATAGATTTGAAATTATGTAACATCATTAAAATAAGCCACAAATGATTTTATCCCGTAGACTGTAATGTATCGGAATTCTTTTGAGTGTCCCTGTAAAAAAAACTATAAGTGCTACACACTTCATTTTCAATACCATAGTAAACTTCAATAACATAGATCAATTGTATGGCAATATGTATATATTTACGCGAGTTGCACGGACAGACAGACAGACAAACCGAATTCATAAACACTTTACAAGTAGGTTTTGGAAAGTGTTAAAAAGACAGATGTTTCTTAATATAGGGTATTATAATCAAACTACGAACGGAAAAATGCAATAAGCTCTTCCGAGTGTAGAGGGGGAGGGGGGGGGGCATATTTTGCCAGTACTTTTGCCGATATTTCTGAATGTATAATACCTAAAATTAAAACAAGGATATTTTTGTGTTCGATGTTACGAGATCTTTGGAACGATACACTACACGAAATATAAAAAAATATTTTTTTTTTCAAGTAACTTAATTAATATCTCGGCTAATGACCGACCAATTTTTCAAAAATCATAGTCTAATATCCTTGGATGATTCTGTGTCGATAGATACATCGAGCGCGCGTCAGCTCTCCCGCTGACCGCCCGAAAAGTAAAGTTTGTGTGTAACGTGAAAAAAATGCGTTTTTCTCAAAAACTATAATACCTAAGGAAAATCTCTATACTTTTCCTGTAAGGTTTCAATAAACTCCTACTACCCCTCATTGTTTCATATTTTTAGTTTCAGTAGATTTGGTAATAGAGAGGGGGGGGGGGGCATGTTTTTGCAGTGCATTTTCGACGGTATATCACTGAAAATAGAATACCTAAAATTAAAACAATATATGTTTGAGTTCTGTATTACGAGATCTTTCACATGATACTAAACATGATATACGAAATGAAAACTTTTTTTTCTCGTAACTTTAGGAGGCTACTTCACTCAGATGAAAACATACCCGCTCGCTCATGTTCATCCTATGGAGGAAATATTTGAAGATATCTCGTTCGCATTTCAATATTTTTAAAATGATTTTTTTTTTTTTTTTTTTTTTTTTTGCATTGGATAGCCGAGGTCCATCTGTAGGCACGCTCCTTTGTACTTTTTCGATTTTGATTACAAGTTTTTTTTTATTAAGGGGGTAGGATAGCTTTGAACACGTCGATAAAGCAAAATAAATAAATAAAAAATATATCACTATGTTCCAAGCTTCAAAACTTGTGTAATAAGTCAAAAATAAAAATCAAACTTCTTTTAAATATAAAGCTCGCATTTATATTTATATTTAAAAATATACTTGTAAATTCATAAATAAATATTGAAATGATAAGTTTTAAAAAAATATATATGATATTAATAAGAGAAAAAAAAACATAACACGTCTTGTGCGCGCATGATAAAATCTGAAAATATGCATATAAAGAGTAAATTTTGGTGAAAATAAATACATAATAGTGTTACCTTTATACTAAAACCAGAATATTTATATAAAAAATATTGACTAAATTAAAACATTAACTTATAAATTAAAAAAAATTAAAAAATTTCAATTTTTAAAAAATATTTTCAAAGTACAAAAACAAAACAAAAAAAAATAAATTTTACCTTTTTTTCTGGTTTTAAGTTGTAGATAATACAGAAGTGAATATGTAACAGAAATGAATATAGTAACACTGCGTGCAAGACGTGTTATGTTTTTGTTTTTTTTATTATTATTATCATATATATTTTTTAACTTATCATTTCAATATTTATTTATGAATTTACAAGTATATATATATATATTTTTAAATATAAATTTAAATACGAACTTTATATTTAAATGAAGTTTTATTTTTATTTTTGAGTTATTACACAAGTTTTGAAGCTTGGAACATAGTGATATTTTTTTTTGTTTGTTTGTTTTTGTTTTTGTTTTATCGACGTGTTCAAAGCTATCCTACCCCCTTAATAAAAAAAACAACAACTTGTAATCAAAATCGAAAAAGTACAAAAGAGCGTGCCTACAGATGGACCTCGGCTATCCAATGCAAAAAAAAAAAAAAAAAAAAAATCCTTTAAAAACATTGAAATGCGAACGAGATATCTTAAAATATTTCCTCCATAGGATTAACATTAGCGAGCGGGTGTTTTCGTTAGAGTGAAGTATAGCCTTTTAATTAGACCCCAAAATTTTTCCTAAACATATTTGTGAATGGCTAATAATAGGAAAATATGTGAGTAGAAAACCTTTATAACTTTCCCAAGTTTCAACTTTACACGTCCCATAGTTTACGAGGAAAAGGGCTCTGACATACGGACACACAGATACAGGAGAGGGATCTTATACAGGGTGATTCATAAAAGATGGGCAGAACTTTAAGGGGTTATAGTACACTTAAAGACAAATAATATTAAATAGGAGACTAAGGGTCCTAGACGTATTCCCAAGGAGATAGGGGGCATTAAAGTTTAGGGTCCGAAATTTCAAATGATTATAAAACATGGAAAAATTGGTCGATTCGTTTGCGGTTTTTGCAAAAAATTTTCTTTATGCCAGTATTTTCTTGAAATAAAATTTTAAAGTTCAATTTCAAAAAATGCCGATAGGGGGCGCTTTAGACTTTGGAGTAACAAACAACTATTTTTTAACGTTATTTTTTGTATTTCTTTAAATGATTTCGAAAGCTTAGACTTAAACTTAAATTTTGATCTAAAAATCTGAGTCCTAACGAGTAGTTAAGTAGCGTAAACTGAAATTTGAAATTTGAAACCCTTCTCCCCCCCAGAACAAAAATCAGTTATTCCCGATCTTTGTGTCGTAGATTAGGCTCTAACTACTGCCGCGTTTTGCTAAAATTATTCTTTATGTCAGTATTTTCTTGAAAATAAATTTTAAAGAAAATTTTCAAAAAATTCCGATAGAGGGCGCTTTAGACTTTGGAGTAACGAACAACTATTTTATACCGTTATTTTTTGTGTCTCATTAAATGCTTTCTAAAACTTAGACTTAAACTTAAATTTTCAGCTCAAAATCTGAATCGCTGAGCGTGGTTCAGTAGCGAGGGGAGGGGGTTCAAATTTCAACTTCTGAACATAGTTCAGTTTGCACTACTTAACCATGCCCAACGATTCTGTGCTGTGATACGAGGCAAAAATACAACTTTCGTCAAGGACTGCATAGTCGGAATTCACTCATAAAGGCACTGGCACAGTTGGAAACGTCGCTCATGCAAACGTTAAAGCTCCATTCCTGACGCTAGTCACCGGGTGAAGAAGGAAACAGAAAGTATGCAAATGTCAAATGGGGAAGAAGAAGAACACGTATGCAAAATTTCGACACGATTCAGGCATAAAAACCACTGAACGGTGAGTCAAGTGTAAGTCGCTGTAGTAATGAATCGGAAGATGGTGACCTTCACGAATAAGGAAAAGGCTGAGATGCATTTAATTTACGGAGCGGCAGATGGAAATGGTGCAGAGGCACAACGAATGTACGGAGAGCGATTTCCTAACAGGCGGTTGCCTAACCGCAAAACTTTCGAGCGCTTGCACAGACAGTTGTGTGAGACGGGATCATTTCTCGCTTCCCGGTCGAATGCAGGTCGTGCAAAAAAGGACGAATCAGTAGTTGTTGCAGAAGCCATTCTGGATGTAGTAGCGGCGCAGCCAAGTACAAGTACACGAACAGTGGCTAGCCAGGTGGATACCTCACAGTCCACGACTTGGAGGGTACTGAAGGATGAACATTTGCTCCCGTTTCATGTGCAACGAGTCCAGAAACTGTCTCCAGGGGATTATCCAAATCGTATTGAATTCGCCCGCTGGTTTCTGCAGCAGAACGCGCTAAATCCACATTTTGGACGAACTGTGCTTTTCACCGATGAATGTACCTTCACACGTGAAGGTACATTTAACACACACAATGCACATGTATGGGCGGATGTCAATCCACATGCTACGTATCCACATGCTCATCAGAGACGCTTTTCCATCAATGTTTGGGCAGGAATCCTCGGAGACCACCTAATCGGACCGTACCTTCTTCCTGAACGCCTCAACGGTAAAACATACCTCACATTTCTGCAACATGTGCTGCCAGACCTGTTAAACGTTGTTCCTCCACGCATCCGGCGGGTCATGTGGTTCCAGCACGATGGAGCGCCAGCCCATTACGTACGAGACGTCCGCAACTATCTGGACATCACATTTCCGAACAGATGGATTGGTCGAGGTGGTCCTGTTGCTTGGCCTGCTCGCTCGCCAGATCTTTCACCCCTCGATTTCTTTTTTTGGGGACGATTGAAGGCTCTTATGTATGAGACACCCATTGAATCCCCCGAGGAACTGGTCGCCAGACTTTCCGCCGCTGTAGGGGAAGTGCTCGAAAAGCCTGATGTTTTCGCGAATGTTCGCCGTTCCATTCGTCGCCGTTGTTCTGCGTGCATAACCTCTGGTGGTCACAATTTTGAACATTTATTGTGATTACATGTTAATAAATATGCTTTGGTAACATAATCCTAATTTGTGTCTTTTTACCTCGTATCACAGCACACAATGTGTGGACATGGTAAACTGAACTATGTTCAGAAGTTGAAATTTGAACCCCCTCCCCTCGCTACTGAACCACGCTCAGCGATTCAGATTTTGAGCTGAAAATTTAAGTTTAAGTCTAAGCTTTAGAAAGCATTTAATGAGACACAAAAAATAACGGTATAAAATAGTTGTTCGTTACTCCAAAGTCTAAAGCGCCCTCTATCGGAATTTTTTGAAAATTTTCTTTAAAATTTATTTTTAAGAAAATACTGACATAAAGAATAATTTTAGCAAAACGCGGCAGTAGTTAGAGCCTAATCTACGACACAAAGATCGGGAATAACTGATTTTTGTTCTGGGGGGAGAAGGGTTTCAAATTTCAAATTTCAGTTTACGCTACTTAACTACTCGTTAGGACTCAGATTTTTAGATCAAAATTTAAGTTTAAGTCTAAGCTTTCGAAATCATTTAAAGAAATACAAAAAATAACGTTAAAAAATAGTTGTTTGTTACTCCAAAGTCTAAAGCGCCCCCTATCGGCATTTTTTGAAATTGAACTTTAAAATTTTATTTCAAGAAAATACTGGCATAAAGAAAATTTTTTGCAAAAACCGCAAACGAATCGACCAATTTTTCCATGTTTTATAATCATTTGAAATTTCGGACCCTAAACTTTAATGCCCCCTATCTCCTTGGGAATACGTCTGGGACCCTTAGTCTCCTATTTAATATTATTTGTCTTTAAGTGTACTATAACCCCTTAAAGTTCTGCCCATCTTTTATGAATCACCCTGTATATAATGGTTCCGTTTTCGGTTTAATGACGGAACCCTAAAAACGATGAATTTTCCATAATCGAGTTCCGTGTCCACGACGAATTAATCTGTTGTAACGGGTATTGTTTGGCAAAATCATGAATTGCGGTCATGAATTCCAAGATAAACATTGAAGTTCTTATACAAGAGTTTTTTTTTTTTTTTTTTTTTTTAAGGTAGATTTCGTAAGCAATATTACCTATTACATTCTTCCCTATGTTGGAATTTCTGAAAAAAATTTGCAGATCTACGCCGATCATGACTCCCAGAACCCAAAACCACCCCCAGTTCAAAACTTTATCTATCTATCTTATGTCACTTTTTTATGGACACGATAACTCCCATAATTCTGCGCAAATCTCTTCTAAACGGATACATAAAATCAAGGGGCATAAAATCTCGATCAAGTTTGTTAATGGGAGAAATCGAACCAGGGAGGAGGGGGGGGGGGGGCTTTTTGTGAAAATAGAAAAATACTCATAAACTTAATTTTGATAAGTAAATGGAATCCGTTTAAAGTTCTTATTACTTCTAGGAAAAGGGCCGAAAATGTATGTAGGACATATTTTTGATATCGTTAAAAATAGCCTCAAAGGGGGAAAATTAGGGGTTTAAGAAGAAAAAAATTCATAACTTCGTCCATTCACAAGATATCAAATCCACTTCAATTTATTATAAATCCTCTTAACATTATCTAAAACTTTTATATTGAGAAGTTTTTTATAGGACCAATCCTCACAGAATAAAGAAAAAAAAATCCCTGCCGGCTCCGCCTACAGACACAGGTAGATTTCGAAGTGGGCGGTCCCAAGTGCCGCATCATGGCAAAATTGTCATTTCTTCTGCAATTCACAATAAACAGGCACCCGGCGGTCTGCGTCTGCAAAATCTACCTGTGCCTGTAGGCCGAGCCGTCAGGGATTTTTTTAATTTCTTTTTAGGCGGTTCTCAAATCCAAAGGAGTTACTTTCTGACACATTTCGGAATTTATTTTTCTCCGGAAACGCGTGAAATGAGCAGTTCTTATTCAGAAACTATGTAATCGAAAGACGTTTTCCATTTTTTAGTAAAGGCAAAATATCTTTCAGAATGTACTGTCCAAAGTCGGCGTTTTGAACCGAATTTCTGACGCGGCAGTGCGAGAAAGGGGAAAAACTTGTCTTCACGTGACAAGAATAGCTTATAACTCAATAAATAATTTATTAATCAAAAAATGGGAAACGCTATTCGATTCCAAATCGCTTCATTAGTCAGTCCTGCATCTGCGCTTAAAAATGAGTCAGAAAGTTTCGAGTTGTTGAGCAAGGGAATTTGAAAACCACCTTAAAGTAATTTTACTTTTATGCTTATATATATGTATTTAAAACGAGAGCGCATTCTGTCAAATTTTCCACGCGAATATCGTCTCTTTGCGATTGCGCCAACGTTTTTTGAAGGCTTCTCCCCTCAGAAAGGGGAAACCTGATGGATTAGTCCTCACCTGTTTATCTAGGGGGATTGAAAGGGCTGATTGAAAACGGATGGAGTCACTGTTGCATTGAAAGCATAGACCTAAAAGCATACAGATTGAAAGCTAAAGCTTTTTTTTTAAGAACTCATGTTTCCACTACTAAATATTCATATTTCTTCGCAAAATTTTAAAGAGAACTTGGATACAGTTATATATTTATAACGGATTGAAATGTCAGAGAGTTCGGAAGATGAGAACAGTTTTTTTATTGCTATGTTAAAGGAGCCGACGCGAAAACAAACAAAAAAGCGAGAAGAAAACATTTCTTTTACAACTCGTTAACACTATTTTTTCCCGTATTTTTTACACGGGCTGTAAAACCGTTTTATTGATGAACCATAAATATTTCAAAGAGTTCGGACAAAAATAACTTTTTATTTTAAAACTATGAAACGACCTTGCGTAAAAAAAAAAAAAAACCCAAGAAAATGCTTTTATCACTGCATACAGGGCTTAATTTATAACAAAAAAAGTTCTGGAGCCCTAATATTCTGCAGTACTCATAACCATAGCGTCCCCCCCCCCCACCCTCCTCCCTCCACCGTCACTCTAATTTGCATGTTTATATTTCATACATTATATGTATTTGCAAAATTTAAAGCAATTTTTTCTTTAGCAAAATACAAATTTTAAATACTATATATCTATCTGCATTTACTTAGCTGTCAATTATACTGCTTTTTAGTTATCACTCTGACCTAATAGAAATCTTTGCCTAAATTTAATGTTAATGAATCGCAGAACTCTGCGATTCAATAAAGTAAGGATTGCGATTCGGAAATAGTGTTAACACAAAAAAAAAAGAATAGTTCGCAGCTATGCATTTTTATGAAAAAATGAATGAAATTTTCAAAAATTAATATTTATATGCTGAAGAATCGAACAAAGTTTTTCAATTTCCTGTAAAAGGTGCATATCTTAAACTATAATCCATTGCTATTTTCACTATAATCACATATAGTGTTTGGATAGAAAATAATGCAAAAGCTTCGATATGGGAGGAAAAGGAAAGGGTCATTTAGGCTTCGGTTTTTCTGAAGCGCTTGCACTGGTCTCCGGTGAATTCCGACCAATATTTAAATATTTACTAAAAACAGAGACGTACCGGAGCCGGGCTCACTGTGCAATTTAAGCCCTGACTACATATCAATATTTTTTCGCGAATTTTTCATTTTAAAATAAAATTTCCTACAAAAGCCGGCTAAAGATATAAAATAATAAAAACTCGATGTTTCTTTTTAAATTTATTATCACGGGCCCGGGCAACGCCGGGCGGGGCTCAGCTAGTTTATTTATATTTTAACAAAACAGTGATCATCATCGTGAGCAAAAACTAAAACGATCCCGAGCTGTTTGTCTGTCTCTCTTTTCACGAAGTAATTTGAAGTTCTCTTTGGAGTATTATTATTATTTTTTTCTTGTTTTGTCGCGACTTCAGTCGTGTATTTGATTTGATATACCATCCCCACAAGAAACCGAAGCATTTCATACGAAAAAAAAAAAGAAAGACAGAAAAAAACTTTTGAGCAGAGTAGAGGGCGTTTGAGAAACGTGATCTTAAAGACAGCAGTAGGCGTTAGGAGCAGGAAAGCTCGACTCGCAAACAACCAATCACATTCAACCAACGCACAGTGGAGTATTGGACACAAAATCCATGCCAAAACTAATTACTTACCCGTCATACGTAGTATAGGGTAAATATTGTAATCGTTTTGAAAATCGAAAAAATTTTTTTTGACGGATTTACACGTTTTAGACACTGAAGATTTCGGAAAACATAGTTTTAGAAGAAAAATTTTGCCGTCCGTCTGTCTGTCTGTGTGTCTCTGTGTCTGTAAACGCTCTATCTCCCGAACCAATTGAGATAGAGACTTGAAATGTACTTAGTATGTCATAATGGGAAGAAGCTTATTGAATTTCAGTCACCTCGATGAACCGGAACTATTTTTTTCGGCCTCTCGAAATAGTCGTTCTGATAAAAGGTATATAAAAATTTTCGAAATGGTTTATTTTAAGGAGTGAATATAAAAGACAAAAAAAAAAAACATAAATTGTGCATAAAACATGAAGTTGATCAGATCATGAGTTGCCGAGACAATTTCAATTCAAAGGTCTATTTTAATTGGAAATGAGACGCTTCATCCGACGCAGTAAACCGTTAGTTAATAGGAATATCCTTTTTGGAGTGATAAGGATGTTTCTTTTACGCAATTCAGTAATAGAGAGACTTTAAAGTTTAGGACGTCATCAAGCCAGGATTTTATCCGAATGGCAATGCATCTTATAAATAGCTTGCACATGTTTTATTTTCCTATTTTATATTATGCCTATCCATGATGGGTAAGTATTAAGGTGGCCCGCAACGACTCGTTTTCCTTACATGTTTTGTATCCTACGTTGGCGAAAGTTTGGCGCAGCTTTACAACATAGTGGACTGTGATGGGTTGTTCGCGAATCGAGTTTCCTAGTTGTCCTTTCCGTAAAAAGTGGGGATGTTGATGATGAAAGCAGTGTCTGGAAAAGGGATCTCTGGGGGAAATGGAGAGATGAAACGCCGCTTTGTTGCTAAGAGGATGAAAACACCGCTTGTCTGCCTCGTGATCCCTTAACCCTACAGATCGGTTTTCAGAGGAGAGAAAAAGTAGGGAATAAAGTTCCCTCTCTCTGTTTTTTTTTTCTTCCCCCATCAACTGGGTGGGTGAGTGGTTACATGAGAACTGACAGAACTTCAGATCGTAAAATAAATTTAAAAAAAGTGACTTTTATTTATTTTTTATTTTCTAAATTCCTTTTGGGAGAGTTTGAGTTTCATTCTATATCCTTGATTTTTTTAGCGACGCTTCAAGTTTTAGTTTCACTTACTGTTGTCATCTTTCTGTACTTGTGAATAAACAGTCCCGCATTTTAAGCCTTTGTGTTTAAAAATGAGTCAGAAAAAAATGTCAGAAAGTTTCGCGTTGTTGAGCAGGGAATTTAAGAATCATCTAAATCAAAACTGAGCTATTCAGAAGACTCTAGATCTAGAGAGAGGTAGTATACAAGCGCTCCAAACGCAGCAAAATTCCACTTGTATCTCTAGTGAAACTGAACGTTACAAAATTAAACTTTGAAAAAGACACAAGGGTTAGATGCTAAAAATATTTTTGTTACCGCCTGCAGCTGCATTGTTATTTTTAATGACTTTTTATTATAACCAGCCGCATTTGAATGCTCCTGCGGTAAAATACAGAAATCACGATTTCTCTTCATTAAAGCAAATGCAACGAGGCAGAGCCTGCTATATATTTAATGTCTGCTCACCACCCACTATTTGAGGGTGCGGTCTCGGTAAAACTCGATGTGTGAGATATCTCAAGGTTGAAAAAAAAAAAAAAAAAGACCCGTCTTAAAAACACAGGTGGTGTCGACACAGGCCTTTATTTCTATTCTCTTACAAGTTCTCAAGTCTTGACTGTTTCATATAATACTTACGTATTCCTTTCTCTGACTGCTCAAGTTCAGCTTCACTTCAATTATCTTTTCCTTTTCGCTATTTATTACATTAAGTCTGGTACGACCGGAATGAATTTGTGACAAGTATACAATGAGTTGCGCGTAATAGAAAAAGAACTCGATTGTTATTGTGAAGTTTTGATGAATTCGTGCTGGTTCTAACAGAGCTTTTAAACTTGGAGTTTATTGTGTTGCTGGACCCGGAACTGATTATGCTGGAATGGAAGCTATGTACCATGTTGTTTTAAAAAAAAAACACTTGGAGATCGCTTAGTAATAATAATCTATGCGAGGTGAAACCCATTGAAATTGGACGAAAGAAAATGTTTAAAAAAGAACGGTTAGATTGAATTTATAGTACATCTAAAGAACTAGTCGTTGGAGGCCACCGTAATACTTACCCATCATGGATAGGCATAATTTAAAATAGGAAAATAAAACGTGTGTGTCAACTATTTATAAAATGCATTGCAATTCGAATAAAATCGTGGCTGGATGACGTCCTAAACTTTAAAGGCTCGATTACTGAATGGCGTAAAAGAAACATCCTTATAACTCCAAAATTAATATTCCTATTAACTAACTGTTTGCTGCGTCGGATTTAGTGTCTCATTTCTAATTAAAATAGATCTTTCAATTGAAATTGAAATGAAATACAGGGTCACAAAAATTCGAAGAGTGTGGAAAATAGGATGACCAATATCTCGGCCACTCATGATCCGATCGACTTCATTCTTTATGCAAAATTTACGTTTCTTTATTGTCTTTTATAGTCACTCCTTAAAATAAACCATTTCGAAAAATTTTTATACCTTTTATCAGAACGAATAGTTCGAGAGTCCGAAAAAAATAGTTCCGGATCATCGAGGTGACTGAAATTCAATAAGCTTCTTCCCATTTTTACATACTAAGTACATACCCAATTTCAAGTCTATCTCAATTTGTTCGGGAGATAGAGCGTTTACAGACACACGCAGACAGACGGACGGCATTTTTTTTTGTGCAAAACGCTTGGAGACAGAGCTGTAACTATAAGTGAATAATAGGGGGGGGGGGAGGGGCTGAAGAAAATATTTTTTCTCTCTCTGACACATGCACGCACAAACAAACACACACACGCAGATACATATATGATCATCAAAGTAGTAATATAGAAAGATGTATTAGTGCATATTCATATTATATGCTCTGGCTCTACGTTTCTTATTAAACTGTTGATAACAACTTCATTTTACACTAAGAAAAAGAAAGGCTGCAGAATAAAAATTTCCAGTGTATAACTAGTGTATAATTAGACTGGTGAAATAATAAGTGGTGATGTCAAGAAGTAAATAAAAAGCTTACACTTCACGCGTCTCTAAAAGAGTTGCAACCTTTAATTTTTTTTCTGAATATTCCCTCCCCTTAAGGGATTCTAAAGTTGTATTTTTATATGATAAAAAAAACCATTAACAAAATCAAGGATGTACTTTGAATTATAAAATTATTATTGTTTTTAAAACACTTATTTAAACCAATTTAAAACACTTATTTGCATTTTTTTTTAACATATATTACAATTTAGTATTTGTGCAAAATTGTAAAAGGGCCCCAAAACAAAGTTCGATTTTGGAACAGAGTTTCATTTGGTGACCTTGGAATCTTTCCCAGGGGAGGCTCAAATTGTTTTAGGGGGGGGGGGGGGGGTGAGCACCTTCTGGCACCCCTCTAGCTACGATCATTTAGTAATAATCTATATACGAGGTGAAACCTATTGAAATTTGACGAAAGAAAATGTTTAAAAAATAACTGTTAGATTGAATTTGTAATTACACCTACAAAAAAATTGTACAATAAAATAATCAATCTTACATTGGCTAGTCTAACTCTTAAAACATATATGATTTTAAACTAAAGCTACCAAAATACTATTTCTATTCACTTTAACTTTTCAAATTATTGAAAAATGAAACTTTGTTCATATAAGTAATCAGTACAGGGATTGATCCAGGCAAAAGGATCAGGTTCCATAAGCCGTGTTTTTGGCCCATTAAATAAGACTAAAATTCAATTTTGTTATACTGACTTAATTATTTCACTTTTTAATATTAGAAGGTTTATTGTTTATCCTGTACGATTTCAACAATAGTTTTTGCATTTTGTTCGGATTTATAGGACTTACGCAAGCTCAAAGTTCGTATTATTCGTAGTTTTTGACGGAAAATACTCAATTTCGCCTAATTTTATCTAAATTTTTAATATATTTTTTAATATTTTACTACGAGCGCAGCTTTGCAACACTTTTTATTTTTACACATAGTGTGCATTTTGATGTATTTTATAATATATGTAAAGAAGAAAGTGTCGCACGATGGCACTCCTATAAATAATGGAGGTAAAATGAGGAGAAATTGCGTATTTTTCTTCAAAAACTACGAATAATACGAACTTTGAGCTTGCGTAAGTCATAAATCCGAACAAAATACAAAAACTATTGTTGAAATCGTACAGGATAAACAATAAACCTTCTAATATTACAAAGTGAATTAATTAAGTCAGTATAACAAAATCGAGTTTAGGCTTATTTCATGGACCAGAAACACAGCTTATGGATCCTGATCCTTTGTTGCTTATTTAGGGCCCCTTCACAAAAATACATTTAATATAGCAATGCTCTTCACAAAATTCCTCTTAATAAAACAGCGCCCTTCACAAAATTCCATTCCATAAAAATATACTCTTCATGAATTATTTTTATTTTGTTTGTTTTTAAAATGTGTCATTTGGAAAACAAAACAAGTTTACGCGAAAGGAAAACTTGAGCAGAAGGACTTTAAGAAGTTATCATTAATAAATGCTTGGTTCAAATTTTGAATAACTGGATTTCCTCTTTCATTACAAAATGTTATTTTTGACAAAAATAAAATACATTTCGATGAAATAACTTTCATTTTTCAGAAAAAAGACCCCAATAAAAAAAAATCCTGCTTCGATTTCTTGGTCACAATATATCATTTTAAGATAGAAAGAAATTTAAATTATCTGATATATAAACACACATAAATATGCAAATTGGGAGGTCTACTATAAAATGTGGATAAAGAATTGGTAATGAATTGTTATTCTGAAAAAACACAGTAATAAGTAGTTCATCCCGTCAATTGCATAGAATTGTGTTTAATGCGATACTCTTCTAAAATTTCCGGAACGTTCGATAAATTTTATATTCTTATAAATGTATAAATAACTTTTAAAAAATTGCATTTTGGGATATCAAATATTATGCAGATAATGTTTAAAATGAGAGAGATTAATGAACAATGATTTGTAGAGCTGACGTTGAAGCCTCTGATCTGTGGATTTACTAGTTTAATTATGTTACACTATTTCAAACATATTGAAATTGATATTGCACTACAAGAGACTTACTATATAGAATAGGATGTGCATTACATTTATCGTTCCTTAACAGGGACACTCAAAAGAATACGGTTAAAGTACTGTATATGAGCGATAACTGCTGGAAGTGCGTTTTCAATTATGGTACGCGTTTTTAAATTAACTTATTTGTTGAATGATAATTGGTACGTATAAATTCTATAGAACTTATACAGGGAAGCACAAAAAATTTGAGCACATTTCCGTTTACTGACGAAAACTGTAGTATGTGTTTCCTAACTAATCTACATTTTAGCATATACTGTGCAATATACCGGGTGTCGTAAAATCGACTGACTGATTTTAAAATTCAATAACTTCCAAACGGTGACATATATTTAAAAAATATTCTTGCAGGAGAGTAGTGTATGATGTCAGGAGTTTTTTTTTTCTGCGATTCCTGATTTTAGTTCGAATGACCAGAAATAGATGGCGCTGGGCCCAATTCTGAATAAGATTTATTGGCGAATGAGACCCACTCCATGTATAGAACCTCATTCCTTCACACCCATGCTGGGTGATTTCTGCTTTTGTCTTGATTGGATGGCTATTGCTCGCAGCGCCATCTATTGCTGATAATTCCAACTAAAATCAGAAATCGCAGTATTAAAAAAAAGAAAAAAGAAAACTCCTGACATCATACACTATTCTCCTGCAAGAATTTTCTAGAATCTGTCACCGTTTGGAAGTTATTGAATTTTAAAATCAGTCACTCGATTTTAAGACACCCGGTGTATACATATCTATAGATCATATACAGAGCTTCACAAAATAATTTGAATACTTTTCCGGCTATGGACGGTCATTGCTGAAATTGTTATGCGTTTTTCAAATTGTTTTTTTTTTTTTTTTTTTTTTTTACGTTTTAAACAAGGATGTTTTGCTACAATATTCTGAATATATTGGAAAGTGTTTCATAATCTACTGTCTGTCGACCACAAGAATAGCTCCCGCCAAGAAGTCTGGTTAGTGGCGGTCGCTATAGTAACAAGACCTATCCATTTTGAATGGGGAATACGCGTGTGAGGAATTGGCGGAATAAAAGGTTACCCCCCGTCATTCTTCTTCTCGGATCAGCAGTTGCACGCGTTATCTTATTTTTGATTTAATTTTGCTTTTGCTTTTTAAATTATTTGTTCCGATTGGTTTAAATAATTTTGCTAATTTGTTAAACTGGACAGATGTCCTTTCAGTTTAGGAAAGGTGAAGTCTTGAAATCGCAAGCGCGTAAAATCGTATATAATGTTGAGGAATTTTGTTCCAGTGAAGCTTCATCTAAAGCTGTATTAATTCCGCTCCCACTCTGAAACGGGCTTCCCGAGCAAGTGGAGTTTTTGAAGCTACAATAAAAAAAATAAGAAATTAAGTTTTTGCATTGGGCTCATCGACAGTTTTAAAATCACCTGGTAAACATCGTAAAAGACTTAGCGAACGAAACTGCGAAATAGGTGACTTTGACAAGTGCGTTATACGTCAAACGATTCAAGACTTTTATATAAGAGAAAGAATGGGGAAAAGATGGACGTTAGAGGATTTATTGGACGAGCTGTCATTTAACATTAATACTGACGATTTTTGATTCAGAAGAAACCGAGACTTCTGAGAGTGATTTAGAGGACTTGCACATGCTTGAATAAAATTCTAAAAGTTTAGAAGGTATTATTATTTGCTGTATTTTTAATGATAAACAAAATTTCTCCGTCCTTGTAAATTGTTTGAAAATACATGCTGAAATTTATAATAATCATTGAAGTTCGGTCATTGTATTAATAATTTAAAGTCATTGATAATTATTAATGGTTATGAAAATACAATTATTTAATTTAATTTTTACTGTAATAAATTTCATGATTAATTCATATTTTAATTTCATTTGTAAAATCTAAATATTATCATATAAATAATATATGAAACAGTTTTCTTTCACTCGATGAATCGATTAAAATAATTACAAAAAAAAAGTAATAATAATAAAAACATCGCCAACACGCAATCAAGACGCTCAGTAAACCAATGTGAATGCCTATCTTCGGGCTTCCCCTGTCGAAAATGGAGCGTGTCTTGTTTCCACGGCAACAGACAGGCACAGACTTCTTGGCGAGAGCTATTCTTGTGATCGACAAACAGTATATGCTTGTCCCCTGATTTTTCTTTCTTGTGTTTTTCTGCATAAAATTAATCTTCTCCTTCTTTCTCTCTTAGATTGCGAGCCTTGCACCGAAGATCAGTTGCTGAGACATTATTGCACAAGCGATTTCGGTAAGTTGCTTTCCATATTTAATTTATTTTTTTTATTTATTTATTTCTAATGTCTTTTTCTCTTTTATCTGGATCCTTATGGTATGGCGTCTAGAAGACACAGTGTGACAATCGGCTATTCCAGTAATACTCCAGTAAAAATTGCTACAAAAATTGAATTTGATAAATGTCGAACGATGCTGCACGATAAATGTTAATTGCAGTGACATCTGCTAGCTCTTTAAAAACGTAAACAATTGTATAAGGATTGTACAAAGATTGAGCTAGCAGATGTCGCTGCGACGGACATTTACACTCTCAGAAATAAAACACTCAATTTTGACGATTCGCAATCCTTAAGCTTCATTTCGTTATTTTTCACAATCATTTCGTCACAGAGTCACATGGTTTTTAACGAAACGCCAAACCTCAAATATCTGCGAAACTGTTTCCTCACTGTCAAAAATAAAACTCTCACTTTTGACGATTCAGCAATTCTTGAGCTATATTTCATCATTTTTGACAATCGTTTCGTCTCAAAATTAAGTGATTTTTAATGAAATGGAACCTCTCAAATATTTGACGAAACTGTTTCCCCATTCACGGCCAGATTATTTTTGTTGTTACAAAATCGTTCAAAGAAAAGAAAAAAAATTCAGGAGCTTTTTTTTATTTAAGACATATATTTATATAACAATCAAATTTAAAATATGCATAACTGATCCCTTTCCTCTCTATAAACAGTTACGTGTTAAAATCTTAACCCCTATCATCTAAAATTGATAAACTCTCCTCCAATATACCACTTCAAAATTTATAATTTCTGACCAACAAATTAACTAGAACACATTCTAATCATTCATTGAACAAAGGAAATTTCTCTAATAAATTATATTAATCAAGCCATATTCTAAATATTTATTAACCATAGAAAAACCGTAATAATAATCTAACCTTCTTAATTCATTAAAACATGCAGAAATTATAACAACACAGATAAAAATACAATCTGCCTTCTAAAAATATAAACACACATCAACATCCCGTAGACACATTTAAAATCGAATTCACGCAAGGTACCGTAGGCGAAGTAGACAGAGCGTTGGTCTCCCACACTAAAGGTCGCGCGTTCGAATCCCCTTGAAGACTTGTGAAAAGCGATGTTATTTTTTCCCCTTGTCAATTACAGATGCTTCTAAAATTGTCAATAGATGGCGCCGCCGGCCTTTTTTTTTACACTTTCTAACAAGCAATTTGGCGAAATTAATTTCCTCACTTTTTTGTGGATAAAAATTTACTCGATTTGACGAAATATTAGCTCGGAGCATTTCCCAGGAAACAGTTTCGTCAAAAACAAAGAAAATTTCGTGGAATTTGAGTATCCATTTCTGACAATGTATCATTTAGCACTGTTCAACATTTATTGGATCCACATTTTTTAGTTCTTTTCGGTTAGCTGGTATTCTATAGCCACTCTATAATATATTCTAGATACTTATGGTAGTAAATAAGTCAATTTCATTATTTGTTTCTGTTCGATTGCTTATAAACAATGCGCATCTGACGTCATGAAGCAACGACACCCAAGTAAAGAGGTACTTCTCAACTCGATGTAGGCAGAAAATAACAATTCTCGCAAAAGTAATTCATAATGTATTATTTCCTACGCTACACTTAATAGGATTCGTAAGTACGTGAAAATTACGAGCAATTTAGGTAGAAGTTTTGCCTATGTGGAATTGAGAGCATGATGCCAGTTTAGTGACAAACATGCACATGATCCATTGTTTCCCGTAGCTTACCGATGCCATTTGTGAAATTGAGATTTTCTGATTATCATGATATTTTCAATATTAGTGTGAACTACATTTTCTCAGATATCGATATTTCGATTTTTAAGGGGACACTATTCATGTGACGTAAAAGTATCAGCGTGCTCGTTTGCTTACATTATTGCATCTCTTAACGCAGCGTAAATACAGGTAAATAAATGCATCTGTAAAATACTTTAGAATTGTTTTGTACGCATGACTGTTCGAAAAATATATATAAGAAAATTCATATACACTTATTAATTAAAAAAAAAATGCATATTATAAATAATAAAATAGCATCGGAAAAAGATAAAGATATACACAAGAAAATAACTTAATTAAGTTCTCTCACCATCTTTTAAAAGGGTACAAACTTGAATAACGTCCCAGTTAATATGCCAATAATTAAGCACTAACATACTTAAAGCCCGGTCACTTAGTGGTCAGTGTCTCGCTCTACTATGCTACAGGTCCAAGGTTCGACTCCGGGCTGAACAAGGTTCACTCAATCTTCCATTCCTTCGGGGTAGATGAAATGAGTACTAAGCTTGGGCGGGACCTGAACACCTGGGGTTCTGCGTTAGGATGACCACCAGACAGATCGTGGACATATGCTGTACAGCACCCCATTCACAGGATATTGGTTATCCTGGATAGGATGTTCCTAGGACGTCAGTGTGTTGTCCGGATTGATATTTATTCATTTTAATTCAGCTATTGTGCTAATTATCACTGTTAAACGTATTTCTTTCTTTTTTTTCAGTTATACAAGGAACAGTGACAAATCTCTATCACAACAAGGCGCTGCAACTGAGCGAACTTACCGTACGGGTGACACAGCTACACCGGAGCAACGAAGAGAATGACTTAATTGTGCCACGTCATTTCGGTGCCAGCTCTAACTCCGTTTCGCCACAGTACGTGATATTGCACAGACCATTGAACTGTGGTACCAAAGCGGGTACTGGCGAGTACCTCTTTCTGGGAAAGTGGGAACTCCGAAATCCTGTCTTGTACTGCATACCGAGAATAGCGGAATGGAAGAAAGTTCGGAGGAAAGCTGTAGAATCCGGAATGAATGAATGCCTCTTATAGCTGTGATTTAAAGAGAACTCAAAAAGTATACACTATGCAGGGTAAAAAACAGCCCGGTTTTGGAAAATCGTGTTTCTTTTACAAATTTCACAAAATTTGTCAATTTTTTTTTATTTTACAA
This sequence comes from Maratus michaelseni, assembly GCA_963931845.1. NCBI lineage: Eukaryota > Metazoa > Arthropoda > Arachnida > Araneae > Salticidae > Maratus > Maratus michaelseni. The sequence continues at coordinate 314,052,676 of OZ007596.1, read as the reverse complement.
TTTTGTGAACATTTACAAATTTTTCTTCTTTACAAAATTTTATTGCATAAAAATTGCCACTTCACAAAATTCCATTCCATAGAAATAACCCCTTCACAAAATTCCATTCCATAAAAACAGTCTTTACGCAAAATTCCGTACTTTTATGTTAGCCGGGCGTAGGTGATAAATCGCCAAATAGTGTTCCCATACCATATTCAGACTGCATTCATTTCATTTAAAATATGAACCTTCCTCTAATTTCATTAAAAATCCTAAAAAAAATAGAATAATAATAATAAATAATACTACAAACCAAAACATTTTATTGCAACGTCAACGAATTGTTTCTAAATTTACATTACGCGAAATATAAAAGTTGCTATTTGCGACTTAAAAAAACAAAAAGGGTACGTATTATCCAGGTCAGTTCAGATACAACTGTGCCAAGCATGGCGCCAATATTACTAATTACAGTAACCTTTATTATTTTTTTCAAACAAGGAACAAGGCAAACAAGGAAACAATACTTTTGATGTCAGGTTATTTCAGAAATATTCCCGCCAGAAAACAAAATGTCAACTTAAATCTTTTTATGTTAAAATGTCATAATAAATTACTGTTTCGTATTATAGACTTCTGTATTGGTATCTTTTAATGCTATTACACTGCCAACTTGATGTTATGCATTTACTAAATGTGTAATAAATTAATGTTACTTTTTTTTACCATTTCTTATATTATTTATTATGTTTATCTATTTATTATATATTATATTTGTCATTTATGCTAAATTAATGTTATATTTTACTAAATTATTTCCAATGTATACTAAATTAATGTTATATTGGTACTTCTCTATTATCCCGTCGACCACTTTTCATACCAAGAAACTATCGCCCAATAAACGGGAGAACATTGCCATTGGAATACGAAAATAAATAAATAAATAAAATATAAGAATTTAAGGAGACAATTGTTATTTTAATGAATGAAATAACTCATAAATCAGTAAAACATAATGAAAAATACACGCAAATGTCGATTTAAAAACCGCTGGATGACATAACAAACGCGTGTAATGCTTCTGACATCAAGTCAATGGGACTGCATTTTTGGCGTTTCATCTTACAGTTTGGCGATAGTTTTTTGTTATGAAAAGTGGTCGACGGGATAATAGAGAAGTACCATATTATTATTATTATTATTATTATTATTATTAAATAAAGTTTATAGGTTGCCAGAAAAATAGGTATGAAAAATTTCCTTCGAGGTTATTTTCTCTATTTCGCCAATGCCCTTATAACAAACAAGTATCAATTTTTATCTTTTTTTTTTTTTTTTTTTTAATTAGACATACTTAAAATATGGGTACTTACGTATTATCCGTGCCAGTTTTAAGCCAACTGCGTCAGGCATGGAGCCAATATTACTAATTATAGTAACCCTTATATATTTTTTTTTTCTTGCTACATGGTACATGCCTGGGAATAATCTATAATATTATTCTTTCTAATTTACTATGCTATTTACCATTTATTAATTTTACTAAAATAATGTTATTTACTATTTTTGACAATGTTATAAAGTTAATAAACATATATTACAATACGTAAGTACCGAAATATGTGTTATTAAAAAAAAATTTTTTTTTTCTTTTCTACCATTGGTTTAAACATGAGATGCCATATTTTAGAGTGTGAGTGATTTGCCATATATTAGCTAAGAGAGAGAAATGTGATATCATGAAACACGTTGTAAATACATAACATTTAGTATTCATTATGTTTGTAATGCCATTTTCAATTTCAAAATGTTTATATTTTTATCGCTTGTAAATAAATATGTATGGAGTGTATAAGAACTTTTGAAGATTTTGTGCCTTAGATATAAAAATAAATCAGAGCCGTACTTTGGTGGAATAATTATTTATGTAATTATTATAAGAAAATCACTTATTATTGTTAAAATAAAACCATACTTGCTAAGAATGATAACAGTTCACTTAAAGGTTTTTAAAAGCTTATAAATCGCTAAGCTTTATAAAAGTTTATTATAAATCGCTAATCTTTATAAAAGTTTATAAATCGCTAAGCTTTATAAAGTTTTATAATTCGCTAAGATTTATAAAAGCTTATAAATCACTAGTCTTTATAAAAGTTTATAAATCGCTAAGCTTTATAAAAGTTTGTAAATTACCTTTTAACGAAGAGATCAACAAGTTTCGTACGCGCAACCAACCACATAATAATAAGTAAAATAAGATATTTTCGCAAACATTTAAAAAAAGAACTTGAAAAACAAAAATCACGCGATCATATAGGTATAAAGAAAGCAGGTGCTTTAAGAAAAATGGTCATCTGTGAGCGTGAATTATTTTATCCTATTGTTTTTAATTTATAAAGTATCTCGAGCTAAATTCTAGGTAACTCAAAGGAGGCTGATTCATTGCATATGTTCTCGCTGAGCAGGTAGATCTCTATTGATTCGCGGATAATGGATGGGGAATAAAATCTTGACGGATAAATTATTTTACTATTTTTAAAATTAATCCGTAAAGGCTCTATGTTATGTAGTCTGGCTAAAGCTGTAGTTCTCTTGTTGTATTTGATATTTTACTGTATGTTCTTTCATCCTTGTTTTAAATTTTCTATTTGCCATTCCTGTATAATGTTGCAATGTTCCACCTGCGTCACGGATACGGGTATTTCAATCAGAAGTGCGAAAGGGTGTGTCAACGAGTACCTTTGACAGTATAGAGTCTCCTTTCTTTTCCCCCGATATTTCCATGCCCTCCCGTAAAGCTGACATCAAGCCGTTTTGGTGAAGGGTTATATTTCATATATACACCTGAAAGTTGGTCAGTTTCTATTGGATCTTCAGGCTGTTCTACGAAACTTGTTGATATTGTTATTAAAATGTATTTCTAAGACTTTAAGTGTATTGTCATCACTTTTAGCAAGTATGGTTTATTTTAATTATTTATGTGCAATTTTAATTATTTATGTGTAACTAGATTATAACGAGGAGGAAAGAACCCATGTTTTTACTTGTTATAACGTTTTTATTGTCAACGCGGATAATGGATGGGGAATAAAATCTTGACGGATAAATTATTTTACTATTTTTAAAATTAATCCGTAAAGGCTCTATGTTATGTAGTCTGGCTAAAGCTGTAGTTCTCTTGTTGTATTTGATATTTTACTGTATGTTCTTTCATCCTTGTTTTAAATTTTCTATTTGCCATTCCTGTATAATGTTGCAATGTTCCACCTGCGTCACGGATACGGGTATTTCAATCAGAAGTGCGAAAGGGTGTGTCAACGAGTACCTTTGACAGTATAGAGTCTCCTTTCTTTTCCCCCGATATTTCCATGCCCTCCCGTAAAGCTGACATCAAGCCGTTTTGGTGAAGGGTTATATTTCATATATACACCTGAAAGTTGGTCAGTTTCTATTGGATCTTCAGGCTGTTCTACGAAACTTGTTGATATTGTTATTAAAATGTATTTCTAAGACTTTAAGTGTATTGTCATCACTTTTAGCAAGTATGGTTTATTTTAATTATTTATGTGCAATTTTAATTATTTATGTGTAACTAGATTATAACGAGGAGGAAAGAACCCATGTTTTTACTTGTTATAACGTTTTTATTGTCAACGCGGATAATGGTCTATGTTATGTAGTCTGGCTAAAGCTGTAGTTCTCTTGTTGTATTTGATATTTTACTGTATGTTCTTTCATCCTTGTTTTAAATTTTCTATTTGCCATTCCTGTATAATGTTGCAATGTTCCACCTGCGTCACGGATACGGGTATTTCAATCAGAAGTGCGAAAGGGTGTGTCAACGAGTACCTTTGACAGTATAGAGTCTCCTTTCTTTTCCCCCGATATTTCCATGCCCTCCCGTAAAGCTGACATCAAGCCGTTTTGGTGAAGGGTTATATTTCATATATACACCTGAAAGTTGGTCAGTTTCTATTGGATCTTCAGGCTGTTCTACGAAACTTGTTGATATTGTTATTAAAATGTATTTCTAAGACTTTAAGTGTATTGTCATCACTTTTAGCAAGTATGGTTTATTTTAATTATTTATGTGCAATTTTAATTATTTATGTGTAACTAGATTATAACGAGGAGGAAAGAACCCATGTTTTTACTTGTTATAACGTTTTTATTGTCAAAATTCAGAAAATTGAAGCGGGAAAAAAGATTTTTCATACATTTTTCTGAAATACAGCCGGATTCGATTAATACGAGAAGCATATAAAAGAAAATAAAATATTTTGACAGACTGTTGTAATGTAGAATGTTAAAGCCGAGAGAGAACAGTGTTCCATAAAAAAGGGATTACGTTCCTAAATTCTGCCTTACGTTTTACATTCCATTTTGTAACTCGTAAAAAGCGGGAATATATTTTAATATAGTTTAAATGGTGAACCATTCTCTGCTCGTTCTAACCGTGTACTCGTTTTAGCCGTGCTCGTATTAATCGAGTTCGACTGATGTATATTCCACAAGTAAGAAGTAAAAAATATTTTCAGAACATGATAATGGTAAAGTAAAATACACTAGTGTGCAAAACTTAAGCAACAAACACAAAATGCTAATCTCTGAACACGTGAGTACTCAAAAGGAAATTCTATAAACAGCAAGTGTAGAAAATAGGTACTACCCTAACAGCACAGCCAGTCGATGACATCACAAATGGTCACAATTGTCACAGTCACTACAATGAACAGAAATGGGATATATTTCATTCGTCTCATTTTGTCACTACACTGAACAGTCACCATACTTGCTACTTTTTGACGAGTCGCCAGCTGACTTTACAATGAAGTCATCTTGTGACTCTCGTGTGACTGTGATTTTGACACTCCATTGTAAAGTCATCATGATAGCTGTTCTGGGACCAGTTCCCAAGTGACAGAAAATGAAATCATCTGGCGACTTTTCACAAAGGAGTGCAATGATGACTTCACAATAGAGTGTCGATCATCGGAAAGTCACCATGCGACTTCATTGTGACATTATTTGGCGACTCATCACAATGCAATGCTCACAATGACTTCAAAGTTCAGTCTTCAACTGACAGTGACTTGAGAATCACAAGGTGACTTCATTGTAATGTCACCTGGTGACCCATCACAAAGCGACAATCACACTGCCTTTTCAGTGTTAACAATCATTTGAGAGTAATAATGAGACAGTGAAATATTCCATATTTTGATTCACCGTAGCGATTGTGACACTTCTAACCATGTGTGACCTCAAGGGGACTTCACATCGACTGGCCGTGCTGTTAGGGTAGTACCTCTTATCTACACTTGCTCTTTATAGAATTTCCTTTTGAGTACTCATGTGTTCAGAAATTAGCATTTTGTGTTTGCTGCTTAAGTTTTGTACACCAGTGTATCTAGAATTCATCTTAAGACAGGCGATGTGTTAACCCTTTACTGGTGTTGTGATGCCATTCTGTACCTTAATTCCCAGTTTTAAGACATTCTGATGGCATTGAGCCCCTTAATTCCCAGCCTTAAGACAATCGATGTGTTAACCCTTTACCGGTGTTGTGATGCCATACAGTGCCTTTTGAATCGTACAAGGATGAGATCTCATGTAAATAAATATCTATGCATTTTTGTATAAAGTTGTACGATTATATGAACTAATTGCCATATTTTTAAATATTTGTGTAAAAATTGTTCTATTGCAATGTCTTGTATAGAGTTTGTTGTTTTCTGTAATTTATTTTGAAAAACAAGAAATAAATGTATATTTTTTAGAAGCGTGGTAATTTATAGTTTTATAGATTATTTACTTTAAATTAAAAAAGAAAAAAAATAATACATTAATTACACTATTCAATAAATTTTAATTCTGGTTCTCAAACTATACATTACGAGTTTTATAGATTTTAGCGGGTGCTCGAAAAAAAAATTTAAAAAAAAATATTATCGTCCAGTTAAAAAAAAAAAAAAATTATGTTTTGGACTGTGATAACATGACACTAGATTCCTGCATCGGGTCAGGTAACCTGATTTCTAATGGTTTGTGTCGGATTGGAACTAATTTTTTTTCTTTGCGATTCGGGCTGGTTTGTCTGTAACTGTTCCGGGTTCGGGTTTAGTTTCGATTCTTGCTGCTCGGAATAAAATTTATGTTACAGATATGACTGTAGAATATTTTTTTCATAATTGTATCGAATTATGGAACAATTGTCTTCGATTTCGGGTTTTGGATAGGCAAAAATTTTTTTGCCGAGTTTCGGGTCAAAGATTTTTTTTTCTTTTTTTTTTTGTCGGAACCCGACCCGCCCAAAGACTTTACATTACACAACATAAGTTTCTGTCCGTCAGTATTACAAAGCGTTTTTCCTTTAGATCAGCCGTACTCAAAAAAATTTTCTCACAGGCCGCAAACATATATTTGCGACGTTATAGGCGGGCCGCAACACGCTTGTATAATAATGTAAAAAAAAATATAGATTTCTATTGCAAATACCGCGAAGATTGTTGTTTGGAAATAATGTTACAAAACTTTTTGCTGCCAATTTTTTCTGCTTCAAATATTTAACCCTAATAAGCCTTATTAACTGTATGTATAAAACGTAACAATATAACAATGCAGCAATTCCAAGTTCTTAAGAAAAAAAAATAAAGGGATTTTAGGTAGATTTCGTAAGAAATACTACCTATTACATTCTCCCCTAAGTTGAATTCCTGCAAATTTTTTGAAGATCTACACCAATCATGACTCTTAGAACCCAAAACAACCGCAGTTCAAAACTTTATGTATCTATCATCTATATCACTTTTTTAATGACACGATAACGTCCATAATTCTGCACAAATCTCTTCCAAACGGATACATAAAATCAAGCGGCATACAATCTCAGCCCAGTTCGTTAATGGGCAAAATCGAACCAGGGGGGGGGGGGGGGGGATGGGGTGGTGCTTTTTGTGAAAACAGAAAAAAAAAAACATAACTTCTTAATTCTGATAGGTATCGAATCCGTTTAAAGTTATTATTACTACTAGGAAAAGGGCCGAAAATTTATGTATAGCAGATTTTTGATATCATTAAAAATGGCCCCAGGGGGGGGGGGGGGAAGGGGGTTTTAGAAGAAAAAAAATTCATAACATCGTCCATTCACAAGATATCCAATCTGCTTAAATTTATTATTAATCCTCTTAATATTATCTACAACTTTTATATTGACAAGTTTTTTATAGGACCAAGTCTTACAGCAAAAATAAAAAAAAAATAAAAAAAATCCCTGCTGGCTCCGCCTACAGGCAGAGCTATATTTCGAAGAGGGCGGTCCCAACTGCCGCATCATGACAAATAGGTCTTACTTCTGCAATTCCCAATAAACAGGCGCCGCACGGTCTTCGTCTTCGAAATCTACCTGTGCCTGTAGGCCGAACCGTCAGGGATTTTTTTCACATAAATTAGTCTTTTTCTCAATGCAATTTTTTTTTTTTTTAATGTAGCAATATATAGCGCAAATTGAATTAACTTGGAATAAATAACGTTTGATTAGTGTTGAAGATTAAAAAAATATATATACACCACTAAAGCACAAATAGGACTACATATGAAAAGAACTTTTGACTAAAGAAACTGCAACTGACTTTCAACTTATTAGACGGTGCCATTTCGTTACAGTATTTTGGAAATGTTGGAAAGTGTTTCATAATCTATGCTTGAAGAGTGTGATTTTTTGTTATTGTATTATTGCCGAAACGTCAGGGATTTTTTTCACATAAATTAGTCTTTTTCTCAATGCAATTTTTTTTTTTTTTTTAATGTAGCAATATATAGCGCAAATTGAATTAACTTGGAATAAATAACGTTTGATTAGTGTTGAAGATTAAAAATATATATACACCACTAAAGCACAAATAGGACTACATATGAAAAGAACTTTTGACTAAAGAAACTACAACTGACTTTCAACTTATTAGACTGTGCCATTTCGTTACAGTATTTTGGAAATGTTGGAAAGTGTTTCATAATCTATGCTTGAAGAGTGTGATTTTTTGTTATTGTATTATTGCCGAAACGTCAGGGATTTTTTTCACATAAATTAGTCTTTTTCTCAATGCAATTTTTTTTTTTTAATGTAGCAATATATATCGCAAATTGAATTAACTTGGAATAAATAACGTTTGATTAGTGTTGAAGATTAAAAAAATATATATACACCACTAAAGCACAAATAGGACTACATATGAAAAGAACTTTTGACTAAAGAAACTGCAACTGACTTTCAACTTATTAGACGGTGCCATTTCGTTACAGTATTTTGGAAATGTTGGAAAGTGTTTCATAATCTATGCTTGAAGAGTGTGATTTTTTGTTATTGTATTATTGCCGAAACGTCAGGGATTTTTTTCACATAAATTAGTCTTTTTCTCAATGCAATTTTTTTTTTTTTTTTAATGTAGCAATATATATCGCAAATTGAATTAACTTGGAATAAATAACGTTTGATTAGTGTTGAAGATTAAAAAAATATATATACACCACTAAAGCACAAATAGGACTACATATGAAAAGAACTTTTGACTAAAGAAACTGCAACTGACTTTCAACTTATTAGACGGTGCCATTTCGTTACAGTATTTTGGAAATGTTGGAAAGTGTTTCATAATCTATGCTTGAAGAGTGTGATTTTTTGTTATTGTATTATTGCCGAAACGTCAGGGATTTTTTTCACATAAATTAGTCTTTTTCTCAATGCAATTTTTTTTTTTTTTTAATGTAGCAATATATATCGCAAATTGAATTAACTTGGAATAAATAACGTTTGATTAGTGTTGAAGATTAAAAAAATATATATACACCACTAAAGCACAAATAGGACTACATATGAAAAGAACTTTTGACTAAAGAAACTGCAACTGACTTTCAACTTATTAGACGGTGCCATTTCGTTACAGTATTTTGGAAATGTTGGAAAGTGTTTCATAATCTATGCTTGAAGAGTGTGATTTTTTGTTATTGTATTATTGCCGAAACGTCAGGGATTTTTTTCACATAAATTAGTCTTTTTCTCAATGCAATTTTTTTTTTTTTTAATGTAGCAATATATATCGCAAATTGAATTAACTTGGAATAAATAACGTTTGATTAGTGTTGAAGATTAAAAAAATATATATACACCACTAAAGCACAAATAGGACTACATATGAAAAGAACTTTTGACTAAAGAAACTGCAACTGACTTTCAACTTATTAGACGGTGCCATTTCGTTACAGTATTTTGGAAATGTTGGAAAGTGTTTCATAATCTATGCTTGAAGAGTGTGATTTTTTGTTATTGTATTATTGCCGAAACGTCAGGGATTTTTTTCACATAAATTAGTCTTTTTCTCAATGCAATTTTTTTTTTTTTTTTTAATGTAGCAATATATATCGCAAATTGAATTAACTTGGAATAAATAACGTTTGATTAGTGTTGAAGATTAAAAAAATATATATACACCACTAAAGCACAAATAGGACTACATATGAAAAGAACTTTTGACTAAAGAAACTGCAACTGACTTTCAACTTATTAGACGGTGCCATTTCGTTACAGTATTTTGGAAATGTTGGAAAGTGTTTCATAATCTATGCTTGAAGAGTGTGATTTTTTGTTATTGTATTATTGCCGAAACGTCAGGGATTTTTTTCACATAAATTAGTCTTTTTCTCAATGCAATTTTTTTTTTTTTTTAATGTAGCAATATATATCGCAAATTGAATTAACTTGGAATAAATAACGTTTGATTAGTGTTGAAGATTAAAAAAAAATATATACACCACTAAAGCACAAATAGGACTACATATGAAAAGAACTTTTGACTAAAGAAACTGCAACTGACTTTCAACTTATTAGACGGTGCCATTTCGTTACAGTATTTTGGAAATGTTGGAAAGTGTTTCATAATCTATGCTTGAAGAGTGTGATTTTTTGTTATTGTATTATTGCCGAAACGTCAGGGATTTTTTTCACATAAATTAGTCTTTTTCTCAATGCAATTTTTTTTTTTTTTAATGTAGCAATATATATCGCAAATTGAATTAACTTGGAATAAATAACGTTTGATTAGTGTTGAAGATTAAAAAAATATATATACACCACTAAAGCACAAATAGGACTACATATGAAAAGAACTTTTGACTAAAGAAACTGCAACTGACTTTCAACTTATTAGACGGTGCCATTTCGTTACAGTATTTTGGAAATGTTGGAAAGTGTTTCATAATCTATGCTTGAAGAGTGTGATTTTTTGTTATTGTATTATTGCCGAAACGTCAGGGATTTTTTTCACATAAATTAGTCTTTTTCTCAATGCAATTTTTTTTTTTAATGTAGCAATATATATCGCAAATTGAATTAACTTGGAATAAATAACGTTTGATTAGTGTTGAAGATTAAAAAAATATATATACACCACTAAAGCACAAATAGGACTACATGAAAAGAACTTTTGACTAAAGAAACTGCAACTGACTTTCAACTTATTAGACGGTGCCATTTCGTTACAGTATTTTGGAAATGTTGGAAAGTGTTTCATAATCTATGCTTGAAGAGTGTGATTTTTTGTTATTGTATTATTGCCGAAACGTCAGGGATTTTTTTCACATAAATTAGTCTTTTTCTCAATGCAATTTTTTTTTTTTAATGTAGCAATATATATCGCAAATTGAATTAACTTGGAATAAATAACGTTTGATTAGTGTTGAAGATTAAAAAAATATATATACACCACTAAAGCACAAATAGGACTACATATGAAAAGAACTTTTGACTAAAGGAACTGCAACTGACTTTCAACTTATTAGACGGTGCCATTTCGTTACAGTATTTTGGAAATGTTGGAAAGTGTTTCATAATCTATGCTTGAAGAGTGTGATTTTTTGTTATTGTATTATAGCCGAAACGTCAGGGATTTTTTTCACATAAATTAGTCTTTTTCTCAATGCAATTTTTTTTTTTTTTAATGTAGCAATATATATCGCAAATTGAATTAACTTGGAATAAATAACGTTTGATTAGTGTTGAAGATTAAAAAAATATATATACACCACTAAAGCACAAATAGGACTACATATGAAAAGAACTTTTGACTAAAGAAACTGCAACTGACTTTCAACTTATTAGACGGTGCCATTTCGTTACAGTATTTTGGAAATGTTGGAAAGTGTTTCATAATCTATGCTTGAAGAGTGTGATTTTTTGTTATTGTATTATTGCCGAAACGTCAGGGATTTTTTTCACATAAATTAGTCTTTTTCTCAATGCAATTTTTTTTTTTTAATGTAGCAATATATATCGCAAATTGAATTAACTTGGAATAAATAACGTTTGATTAGTGTTGAAGATTAAAAAAATATATATACACCACTAAAGCACAAATAGGACTACATGAAAAGAACTTTTGACTAAAGAAACTGCAACTGACTTTCAACTTATTAGACGGTGCCATTTCGTTACAGTATTTTGGAAATGTTGGAAAGTGTTTCATAATCTATGCTTGAAGAGTGTGATTTTTTGTTATTGTATTATTGCCGAAACGTCAGGGATTTTTTTCACATAAATTAGTCTTTTTCTCAATGCAATTTTTTTTTTTTTAATGTAGCAATATATATCGCAAATTGAATTAACTTGGAATAAATAACGTTTGATTAGTGTTGAAGATTAAAAAAATATATATACACCACTAAAGCACAAATAGGACTACATATGAAAAGAACTTTTGACTAAAGAAACTGCAACTGACTTTCAACTTATTAGACGGTGCCATTTCGTTACAGTATTTTGGAAATGTTGGAAAGTGTTTCATAATCTATGCTTGAAGAGTGTTATTTTTTGTTATTGTATTATTGCCGAAACGTCAGGGATTTTTTTCACATAAATTAGTCTTTTTCTCAATGCAATTTTTTTTTTTTAATGTAGCAATATATATCGCAAATTGAATTAACTTGGAATAAATAACGTTTGATTAGTGTTGAAGATTAAAAAAATATATATACACCACTAAAGCACAAATAGGACTACATATGAAAAGAACTTTTGACTAAAGAAACTGCAACTGACTTTCAACTTATTAGACGGTGCCATTTCGTTACAGTATTTTGGAAATGTTGGAAAGTGTTTCATAATCTATGCTTGAAGAGTGTGATTTTTTGTTATTGTATTATTGCCGAAACGTCAGGGATTTTTTTCACATAAATTAGTCTTTTTCTCAATGCATTTTTTTTTTTTTTTTTAATGTAGCAATATATATCGCAAATTGAATTAACTTGGAATAAATAACGTTTGATTAGTGTTGAAGATTAAAAAAATATATATACACCACTAAAGCACAAATAGGACTACATATGAACAGAACTTTTGACTAAAGAAACTGCAACTGACTTTCAACTTATTAGACGGTGCCATTTCGTTACAGTATTTTGGAAATGTTGGAAAGTGTTTCATAATCTATGCTTGAAGAGTGTGATTTTTTGTTATTGTATTATTGCCGAAACGTCAGGGATTTTTTTCACATAAATTAGTCTTTTTCTCAATGCAATTTTTTTTTTTTTTTAATGTAGCAATATATATCGCAAATTGAATTAACTTGGAATAAATAACGTTTGATTAGTGTTGAAGATTAAAAAAAAATATATACACCACTAAAGCACAAATAGGACTACATATGAAAAGAACTTTTGACTAAAGAAACTGCAACTGACTTTCAACTTATTAGACGGTGCCATTTCGTTACAGTATTTTGGAAATGTTGGAAAGTGTTTCATAATCTATGCTTGAAGAGTGTGATTTTTTGTTATTGTATTATTGCCGAAACGTCAGGGATTTTTTTCACATAAATTAGTCTTTTTCTCAATGCAATTTTTTTTTTTTTAATGTAGCAATATATATCGCAAATTGAATTAACTTGGAATAAATAACGTTTGATTAGTGTTGAAGATTAAAAAAATATATATACACCACTAAAGCACAAATAGGACTACATATGAAAAGAACTTTTGACTAAAGAAACTGCAACTGACTTTCAACTTATTAGACGGTGCCATTTCGTTACAGTATTTTGGAAATGTTGGAAAGTGTTTCATAATCTATGCTTGAAGAGTGTGATTTTTTGTTATTGTATTATTGCCGAAACGTCAGGGATTTTTTTCACATAAATTAGTCTTTTTCTCAATGCAATTTTTTTTTTTAATGTAGCAATATATATCGCAAATTGAATTAACTTGGAATAAATAACGTTTGATTAGTGTTGAAGATTAAAAAAATATATATACACCACTAAAGCACAAATAGGACTACATGAAAAGAACTTTTGACTAAAGAAACTGCAACTGACTTTCAACTTATTAGACGGTGCCATTTCGTTACAGTATTTTGGAAATGTTGGAAAGTGTTTCATAATCTATGCTTGAAGAGTGTGATTTTTTGTTATTGTATTATTGCCGAAACGTCAGGGATTTTTTTCACATAAATTAGTCTTTTTCTCAATGCAATTTTTTTTTTTTAATGTAGCAATATATATCGCAAATTGAATTAACTTGGAATAAATAACGTTTGATTAGTGTTGAAGATTAAAAAAATATATATACACCACTAAAGCACAAATAGGACTACATATGAAAAGAACTTTTGACTAAAGGAACTGCAACTGACTTTCAACTTATTAGACGGTGCCATTTCGTTACAGTATTTTGGAAATGTTGGAAAGTGTTTCATAATCTATGCTTGAAGAGTGTGATTTTTTGTTATTGTATTATAGCCGAAACGTCAGGGATTTTTTTCACATAAATTAGTCTTTTTCTCAATGCAATTTTTTTTTTTTTTTAATGTAGCAATATATATCGCAAATTGAATTAACTTGGAATAAATAACGTTTGATTAGTGTTGAAGATTAAAAAAATATATATACACCACTAAAGCACAAATAGGACTACATATGAAAAGAACTTTTGACTAAAGAAACTGCAACTGACTTTCAACTTATTAGACGGTGCCATTTCGTTACAGTATTTTGGAAATGTTGGAAAGTGTTTCATAATCTATGCTTGAAGAGTGTGATTTTTTGTTATTGTATTATTGCCGAAACGTCAGGGATTTTTTTCACATAAATTAGTCTTTTTCTCAATGCAATTTTTTTTTTTTAATGTAGCAATATATATCGCAAATTGAATTAACTTGGAATAAATAACGTTTGATTAGTGTTGAAGATTAAAAAAATATATATACACCACTAAAGCACAAATAGGACTACATGAAAAGAACTTTTGACTAAAGAAACTGCAACTGACTTTCAACTTATTAGACGGTGCCATTTCGTTACAGTATTTTGGAAATGTTGGAAAGTGTTTCATAATCTATGCTTGAAGAGTGTGATTTTTTGTTATTGTATTATTGCCGAAACGTCAGGGATTTTTTTCACATAAATTAGTCTTTTTCTCAATGCAATTTTTTTTTTTTTAATGTAGCAATATATATCGCAAATTGAATTAACTTGGAATAAATAACGTTTGATTAGTGTTGAAGATTAAAAAAATATATATACACCACTAAAGCACAAATAGGACTACATATGAAAAGAACTTTTGACTAAAGAAACTGCAACTGACTTTCAACTTATTAGACGGTGCCATTTCGTTACAGTATTTTGGAAATGTTGGAAAGTGTTTCATAATCTATGCTTGAAGAGTGTTATTTTTTGTTATTGTATTATTGCCGAAACGTCAGGGATTTTTTTCACATAAATTAGTCTTTTTCTCAATGCAATTTTTTTTTTTTAATGTAGCAATATATATCGCAAATTGAATTAACTTGGAATAAATAACGTTTGATTAGTGTTGAAGATTAAAAAAATATATATACACCACTAAAGCACAAATAGGACTACATATGAAAAGAACTTTTGACTAAAGAAACTGCAACTGACTTTCAACTTATTAGACGGTGCCATTTCGTTACAGTATTTTGGAAATGTTGGAAAGTGTTTCATAATCTATGCTTGAAGAGTGTGATTTTTTGTTATTGTATTATTGCCGAAACGTCAGGGATTTTTTTCACATAAATTAGTCTTTTTCTCAATGCATTTTTTTTTTTTTTTTAATGTAGCAATATATATCGCAAATTGAATTAACTTGGAATAAATAACGTTTGATTAGTGTTGAAGATTAAAAAAATATATATACACCACTAAAGCACAAATAGGACTACATATGAACAGAACTTTTGACTAAAGAAACTGCAACTGACTTTCAACTTATTAGACGGTGCCATTTCGTTACAGTATTTTGGAAATGTTGGAAAGTGTTTCATAATCTATGCTTGAAGAGTGTGATTTTTTGTTATTGTATTATTGCCGAAACGTCAGGGATTTTTTTCACATAAATTAGTCTTTTTCTCAATGCAATTTTTTTTTTTTTTTAATGTAGCAATATATATCGCAAATTGAATTAACTTGGAATAAATAACGTTTGATTAGTGTTGAAGATTAAAAAAAAATATATACACCACTAAAGCACAAATAGGACTACATATGAAAAGAACTTTTGACTAAAGAAACTGCAACTGACTTTCAACTTATTAGACGGTGCCATTTCGTTACAGTATTTTGGAAATGTTGGAAAGTGTTTCATAATCTATGCTTGAAGAGTGTGATTTTTTGTTATTGTATTATTGCCGAAACGTCAGGGATTTTTTTCACATAAATTAGTCTTTTTCTCAATGCAATTTTTTTTTTTTTTAATGTAGCAATATATATCGCAAATTGAATTAACTTGGAATAAATAACGTTTGATTAGTGTTGAAGATTAAAAAAATATATATACACCACTAAAGCACAAATAGGACTACATATGAAAAGAACTTTTGACTAAAGAAACTGCAACTGACTTTCAACTTATTAGACGGTGCCATTTCGTTACAGTATTTTGGAAATGTTGGAAAGTGTTTCATAATCTATGCTTGAAGAGTGTGATTTTTTGTTATTGTATTATTGCCGAAACGTCAGGGATTTTTTTCACATAAATTAGTCTTTTTCTCAATGCAATTTTTTTTTTTAATGTAGCAATATATATCGCAAATTGAATTAACTTGGAATAAATAACGTTTGATTAGTGTTGAAGATTAAAAAAATATATATACACCACTAAAGCACAAATAGGACTACATGAAAAGAACTTTTGACTAAAGAAACTGCAACTGACTTTCAACTTATTAGACGGTGCCATTTCGTTACAGTATTTTGGAAATGTTGGAAAGTGTTTCATAATCTATGCTTGAAGAGTGTGATTTTTTGTTATTGTATTATTGCCGAAACGTCAGGGATTTTTTTCACATAAATTAGTCTTTTTCTCAATGCAATTTTTTTTTTTTAATGTAGCAATATATATCGCAAATTGAATTAACTTGGAATAAATAACGTTTGATTAGTGTTGAAGATTAAAAAAATATATATACACCACTAAAGCACAAATAGGACTACATATGAAAAGAACTTTTGACTAAAGGAACTGCAACTGACTTTCAACTTATTAGACGGTGCCATTTCGTTACAGTATTTTGGAAATGTTGGAAAGTGTTTCATAATCTATGCTTGAAGAGTGTGATTTTTTGTTATTGTATTATAGCCGAAACGTCAGGGATTTTTTTCACATAAATTAGTCTTTTTCTCAATGCAATTTTTTTTTTTTTTAATGTAGCAATATATATCGCAAATTGAATTAACTTGGAATAAATAACGTTTGATTAGTGTTGAAGATTAAAAAAATATATATACACCACTAAAGCACAAATAGGACTACATATGAAAAGAACTTTTGACTAAAGAAACTGCAACTGACTTTCAACTTATTAGACGGTGCCATTTCGTTACAGTATTTTGGAAATGTTGGAAAGTGTTTCATAATCTATGCTTGAAGAGTGTGATTTTTTGTTATTGTATTATTGCCGAAACGTCAGGGATTTTTTTCACATAAATTAGTCTTTTTCTCAATGCAATTTTTTTTTTTTAATGTAGCAATATATATCGCAAATTGAATTAACTTGGAATAAATAACGTTTGATTAGTGTTGAAGATTAAAAAAATATATATACACCACTAAAGCACAAATAGGACTACATGAAAAGAACTTTTGACTAAAGAAACTGCAACTGACTTTCAACTTATTAGACGGTGCCATTTCGTTACAGTATTTTGGAAATGTTGGAAAGTGTTTCATAATCTATGCTTGAAGAGTGTGATTTTTTGTTATTGTATTATTGCCGAAACGTCAGGGATTTTTTTCACATAAATTAGTCTTTTTCTCAATGCAATTTTTTTTTTTTAATGTAGCAATATATATCGCAAATTGAATTAACTTGGAATAAATAACGTTTGATTAGTGTTGAAGATTAAAAAAATATATATACACCACTAAAGCACAAATAGGACTACATATGAAAAGAACTTTTGACTAAAGAAACTGCAACTGACTTTCAACTTATTAGACGGTGCCATTTCGTTACAGTATTTTGGAAATGTTGGAAAGTGTTTCATAATCTATGCTTGAAGAGTGTTATTTTTTGTTATTGTATTATTGCCGAAACGTCAGGGATTTTTTTCACATAAATTAGTCTTTTTCTCAATGCAATTTTTTTTTTTAATGTAGCAATATATATCGCAAATTGAATTAACTTGGAATAAATAACGTTTGATTAGTGTTGAAGATTAAAAAAATATATATACACCACTAAAGCACAAATAGGACTACATATGAAAAGAACTTTTGACTAAAGAAAATGCAACTGACTTTCAACTTATTAGACGGTGCCATTTCGTTACAGTATTTTGGAAATGTTGGAAAGTGTTTCATAATCTATGCTTGAAGAGTGTGATTTTTTGTTATTGTATTATTGCCGAAACGTCAGGGATTTTTTTCACATAAATTAGTCTTTTTCTCAATGCATTTTTTTTTTTTTTTTTTAATGTAGCAATATATATCGCAAATTGAATTAACTTGGAATAAATAACGTTTGATTAGTGTTGAAGATTAAAAAAATATATATACACCACTAAAGCACAAATAGGACTACATATGAACAGAACTTTTGACTAAAGAAACTGCAACTGACTTTCAACTTATTAGACGGTGCCATTTCGTTACAGTATTTTGGAAATGTTGGAAAGTGTTTCATAATCTATGCTTGAAGAGTGTGATTTTTTGTTATTGTATTATTGCCGAAACGTCAGGGATTTTTTTCACATAAATTAGTCTTTTTCTCAATGCAATTTTTTTTTTTTTAATGTAGCAATATATATCGCAAATTGAATTAACTTGGAATAAATAACGTTTGATTAGTGTTGAAGATTAAAAAAATATATATACACCACTAAAGCACAAATAGGACTACATATGAAAAGAACTTTTGACTAAAGAAACTGCAACTGACTTTCAACTTATTAGACGGTGCCATTTCGTTACAGTATTTTGGAAATGTTGGAAAGTGTTTCATAATCTATGCTTGAAGAGTGTGATTTTTTGTTATTGTATTATTGCCGAAACGTCAGGGATTTTTTTCACATAAATTAGTCTTTTTCTCAATGCAATTTTTTTTTTTTAATGTAGCAATATATATCGCAAATTGAATTAACTTGGAATAAATAACGTTTGATTAGTGTTGAAGATTAAAAAAATATATATACACCACTAAAGCACAAATAGGACTACATATGAAAAGAACTTTTGACTAAAGAAACTGCAACTGACTTTCAACTTATTAGACGGTGCCATTTCGTTACAGTATTTTGGAAATGTTGGAAAGTGTTTCATAATCTATGCTTGAAGAGTGTGATTTTTTGTTATTGTATTATTGCCGAAACGTCAGGGATTTTTTTCACATAAATTAGTCTTTTTCTCAATGCAATTTTTTTTTTTTTTTTTAATGTAGCAATATATATCGCAAATTGAATTAACTTGGAATAAATAACGTTTGATTAGTGTTGAAGATTAAAAAAATATATATACACCACTAAAGCACAAATAGGACTACATATGAAAAGAACTTTTGACTAAAGAAACTGCAACTGACTTTCAACTTATTAGACGGTGCCATTTCGTTACAGTATTTTGGAAATGTTGGAAAGTGTTTCATAATCTATGCTTGAAGAGTGTGATTTTTTGTTATTGTATTATTGCCGAAACGTCAGGGATTTTTTTCACATAAATTAGTCTTTTTCTCAATGCAATTTTTTTTTTTTTTTAATGTAGCAATATATATCGCAAATTGAATTAACTTGGAATAAATAACGTTTGATTAGTGTTGAAGATTAAAAAAAAATATATACACCACTAAAGCACAAATAGGACTACATATGAAAAGAACTTTTGACTAAAGAAACTGCAACTGACTTTCAACTTATTAGACGGTGCCATTTCGTTACAGTATTTTGGAAATGTTGGAAAGTGTTTCATAATCTATGCTTGAAGAGTGTGATTTTTTGTTATTGTATTATTGCCGAAACGTCAGGGATTTTTTTCACATAAATTAGTCTTTTTCTCAATGCAATTTTTTTTTTTTAATGTAGCAATATATATCGCAAATTGAATTAACTTGGAATAAATAACGTTTGATTAGTGTTGAAGATTAAAAAAATATATATACACCACTAAAGCACAAATAGGACTACATATGAAAAGAACTTTTGACTAAAGAAACTGCAACTGACTTTCAACTTATTAGACGGTGCCATTTCGTTACAGTATTTTGGAAATGTTGGAAAGTGTTTCATAATCTATGCTTGAAGAGTGTTATTTTTTGTTATTGTATTATTGCCGAAACGTCAGGGATTTTTTTCACATAAATTAGTCTTTTTCTCAATGCAATTTTTTTTTTTAATGTAGCAATATATATCGCAAATTGAATTAACTTGGAATAAATAACGTTTGATTAGTGTTGAAGATTAAAAAAATATATATACACCACTAAAGCACAAATAGGACTACATATGAAAAGAACTTTTGACTAAAGAAAATGCAACTGACTTTCAACTTATTAGACGGTGCCATTTCGTTACAGTATTTTGGAAATGTTGGAAAGTGTTTCATAATCTATGCTTGAAGAGTGTGATTTTTTGTTATTGTATTATTGCCGAAACGTCAGGGATTTTTTTCACATAAATTAGTCTTTTTCTCAATGCATTTTTTTTTTTTTTTTTTAATGTAGCAATATATATCGCAAATTGAATTAACTTGGAATAAATAACGTTTGATTAGTGTTGAAGATTAAAAAAATATATATACACCACTAAAGCACAAATAGGACTACATATGAACAGAACTTTTGACTAAAGAAACTGCAACTGACTTTCAACTTATTAGACGGTGCCATTTCGTTACAGTATTTTGGAAATGTTGGAAAGTGTTTCATAATCTATGCTTGAAGAGTGTGATTTTTTGTTATTGTATTATTGCCGAAACGTCAGGGATTTTTTTCACATAAATTAGTCTTTTTCTCAATGCATTTTTTTTTTTTTTTTTTAATGTAGCAATATATATCGCAAATTGAATTAACTTGGAATAAATAACGTTTGATTAGTGTTGAAGATTAAAAAAATATATATACACCACTAAAGCACAAATAGGACTACATATGAACAGAACTTTTGACTAAAGAAACTGCAACTGACTTTCAACTTATTAGACGGTGCCATTTCGTTACAGTATTTTGGAAATGTTGGAAAGTGTTTCATAATCTATGCTTGAAGAGTGTGATTTTTTGTTATTGTATTATTGCCGAAACGTCAGGGATTTTTTTCACATAAATTAGTCTTTTTCTCAATGCAATTTTTTTTTTTTTAATGTAGCAATATATATCGCAAATTGAATTAACTTGGAATAAATAACGTTTGATTAGTGTTGAAGATTAAAAAAATATATATACACCACTAAAGCACAAATAGGACTACATATGAAAAGAACTTTTGACTAAAGAAACTGCAACTGACTTTCAACTTATTAGACGGTGCCATTTCGTTACAGTATTTTGGAAATGTTGGAAAGTGTTTCATAATCTATGCTTGAAGAGTGTGATTTTTTGTTATTGTATTATTGCCGAAACGTCAGGGATTTTTTTCACATAAATTAGTCTTTTTCTCAATGCAATTTTTTTTTTTTAATGTAGCAATATATATCGCAAATTGAATTAACTTGGAATAAATAACGTTTGATTAGTGTTGAAGATTAAAAAAATATATATACACCACTAAAGCACAAATAGGACTACATATGAAAAGAACTTTTGACTAAAGAAACTGCAACTGACTTTCAACTTATTAGACGGTGCCATTTCGTTACAGTATTTTGGAAATGTTGGAAAGTGTTTCATAATCTATGCTTGAAGAGTGTGATTTTTTGTTATTGTATTATTGCCGAAACGTCAGGGATTTTTTTCACATAAATTAGTCTTTTTCTCAATGCAATTTTTTTTTTTTTTTTTAATGTAGCAATATATATCGCAAATTGAATTAACTTGGAATAAATAACGTTTGATTAGTGTTGAAGATTAAAAAAATATATATACACCACTAAAGCACAAATAGGACTACATATGAAAAGAACTTTTGACTAAAGAAACTGCAACTGACTTTCAACTTATTAGACGGTGCCATTTCGTTACAGTATTTTGGAAATGTTGGAAAGTGTTTCATAATCTATGCTTGAAGAGTGTGATTTTTTGTTATTGTATTATTGCCGAAACGTCAGGGATTTTTTTCACATAAATTAGTCTTTTTCTCAATGCAATTTTTTTTTTTTTTTAATGTAGCAATATATATCGCAAATTGAATTAACTTGGAATAAATAACGTTTGATTAGTGTTGAAGATTAAAAAAAAATATATACACCACTAAAGCACAAATAGGACTACATATGAAAAGAACTTTTGACTAAAGAAACTGCAACTGACTTTCAACTTATTAGACGGTGCCATTTCGTTACAGTATTTTGGAAATGTTGGAAAGTGTTTCATAATCTATGCTTGAAGAGTGTGATTTTTTGTTATTGTATTATTGCCGAAACGTCAGGGATTTTTTTCACATAAATTAGTCTTTTTCTCAATGCAATTTTTTTTTTTTAATGTAGCAATATATATCGCAAATTGAATTAACTTGGAATAAATAACGTTTGATTAGTGTTGAAGATTAAAAAAATATATATACACCACTAAAGCACAAATAGGACTACATATGAAAAGAACTTTTGACTAAAGAAACTGCAACTGACTTTCAACTTATTAGACGGTGCCATTTCGTTACAGTATTTTGGAAATGTTGGAAAGTGTTTCATAATCTATGCTTGAAGAGTGTTATTTTTTGTTATTGTATTATTGCCGAAACGTCAGGGATTTTTTTCACATAAATTAGTCTTTTTCTCAATGCAATTTTTTTTTTTAATGTAGCAATATATATCGCAAATTGAATTAACTTGGAATAAATAACGTTTGATTAGTGTTGAAGATTAAAAAAATATATATACACCACTAAAGCACAAATAGGACTACATATGAAAAGAACTTTTGACTAAAGAAAATGCAACTGACTTTCAACTTATTAGACGGTGCCATTTCGTTACAGTATTTTGGAAATGTTGGAAAGTGTTTCATAATCTATGCTTGAAGAGTGTGATTTTTTGTTATTGTATTATTGCCGAAACGTCAGGGATTTTTTTCACATAAATTAGTCTTTTTCTCAATGCATTTTTTTTTTTTTTTTTTAATGTAGCAATATATATCGCAAATTGAATTAACTTGGAATAAATAACGTTTGATTAGTGTTGAAGATTAAAAAAATATATATACACCACTAAAGCACAAATAGGACTACATATGAACAGAACTTTTGACTAAAGAAACTGCAACTGACTTTCAACTTATTAGACGGTGCCATTTCGTTACAGTATTTTGGAAATGTTGGAAAGTGTTTCATAATCTATGCTTGAAGAGTGTGATTTTTTGTTATTGTATTATTGCCGAAACGTCAGGGATTTTTTTCACATAAATTAGTCTTTTTCTCAATGCAATTTTTTTTTTTTTAATGTAGCAATATATATCGCAAATTGAATTAACTTGGAATAAATAACGTTTGATTAGTGTTGAAGATTAAAAAAATATATATACACCACTAAAGCACAAATAGGACTACATATGAAAAGAACTTTTGACTAAAGAAACTGCAACTGACTTTCAACTTATTAGACGGTGCCATTTCGTTACAGTATTTTGGAAATGTTGGAAAGTGTTTCATAATCTATGCTTGAAGAGTGTGATTTTTTGTTATTGTATTATTGCCGAAACGTCAGGGATTTTTTTCACATAAATTAGTCTTTTTCTCAATGCAATTTTTTTTTTTTAATGTAGCAATATATATCGCAAATTGAATTAACTTGGAATAAATAACGTTTGATTAGTGTTGAAGATTAAAAAAATATATATACACCACTAAAGCACAAATAGGACTACATATGAAAAGAACTTTTGACTAAAGAAACTGCAACTGACTTTCAACTTATTAGACGGTGCCATTTCGTTACAGTATTTTGGAAATGTTGGAAAGTGTTTCATAATCTATGCTTGAAGAGTGTGATTTTTTGTTATTGTATTATTGCCGAAACGTCAGGGATTTTTTTCACATAAATTAGTCTTTTTCTCAATGCAATTTTTTTTTTTTTTTTTAATGTAGCAATATATATCGCAAATTGAATTAACTTGGAATAAATAACGTTTGATTAGTGTTGAAGATTAAAAAAATATATATACACCACTAAAGCACAAATAGGACTACATATGAAAAGATTTTTTGACTAAAGAAACTGCAACTGACTTTCAACTTATTAGACGGTGCCATTTCGTTACAGTATTTTGGAAATGTTGGAAAGTGTTTCATAATCTATGCTTGAAGAGTGTGATTTTTTGTTATTGTATTATTGCCGAAACGTCAGGGATTTTTTTCACATAAATTAGTCTTTTTCTCAATGCAATTTTTTTTTTTTTTTAATGTAGCAATATATATCGCAAATTGAATTAACTTGGAATAAATAACGTTTGATTAGTGTTGAAGATTAAAAAAAAATATATACACCACTAAAGCACAAATAGGACTACATATGAAAAGAACTTTTGACTAAAGAAACTGCAACTGACTTTCAACTTATTAGACGGTGCCATTTCGTTACAGTATTTTGGAAATGTTGGAAAGTGTTTCATAATCTATGCTTGAAGAGTGTGATTTTTTGTTATTGTATTATTGCCGAAACGTCAGGGATTTTTTTCACATAAATTAGTCTTTTTCTCAATGCAATTTTTTTTTTTTTAATGTAGCAATATATATCGCAAATTGAATTAACTTGGAATAAATAACGTTTGATTAGTGTTGAAGATTAAAAAAATATATATACACCACTAAAGCACAAATAGGACTACATATGAAAAGAACTTTTGACTAAAGAAACTGCAACTGACTTTCAACTTATTAGACGGTGCCATTTCGTTACAGTATTTTGGAAATGTTGGAAAGTGTTTCATAATCTATGCTTGAAGAGTGTGATTTTTTGTTATTGTATTATTGCCGAAACGTCAGGGATTTTTTTCACATAAATTAGTCTTTTTCTCAATGCAATTTTTTTTTTTAATGTAGCAATATATATCGCAAATTGAATTAACTTGGAATAAATAACGTTTGATTAGTGTTGAAGATTAAAAAAATATATATACACCACTAAAGCACAAATAGGACTACATGAAAAGAACTTTTGACTAAAGAAACTGCAACTGACTTTCAACTTATTAGACGGTGCCATTTCGTTACAGTATTTTGGAAATGTTGGAAAGTGTTTCATAATCTATGCTTGAAGAGTGTGATTTTTTGTTATTGTATTATTGCCGAAACGTCAGGGATTTTTTTCACATAAATTAGTCTTTTTCTCAATGCAATTTTTTTTTTTTAATGTAGCAATATATATCGCAAATTGAATTAACTTGGAATAAATAACGTTTGATTAGTGTTGAAGATTAAAAAAATATATATACACCACTAAAGCACAAATAGGACTACATATGAAAAGAACTTTTGACTAAAGGAACTGCAACTGACTTTCAACTTATTAGACGGTGCCATTTCGTTACAGTATTTTGGAAATGTTGGAAAGTGTTTCATAATCTATGCTTGAAGAGTGTGATTTTTTGTTATTGTATTATAGCCGAAACGTCAGGGATTTTTTTCACATAAATTAGTCTTTTTCTCAATGCAATTTTTTTTTTTTTTTAATGTAGCAATATATATCGCAAATTGAATTAACTTGGAATAAATAACGTTTGATTAGTGTTGAAGATTAAAAAAATATATATACACCACTAAAGCACAAATAGGACTACATATGAAAAGAACTTTTGACTAAAGAAACTGCAACTGACTTTCAACTTATTAGACGGTGCCATTTCGTTACAGTATTTTGGAAATGTTGGAAAGTGTTTCATAATCTATGCTTGAAGAGTGTGATTTTTTGTTATTGTATTATTGCCGAAACGTCAGGGATTTTTTTCACATAAATTAGTCTTTTTCTCAATGCAATTTTTTTTTTTTTAATGTAGCAATATATATCGCAAATTGAATTAACTTGGAAT
>OZ007596.1:313554546-314026822 GCA_963931845.1 Maratus michaelseni | reverse complement strand
GATTGGGCCTTTTCCGAATTTATTTTATTTTATTTATTTATTTTGATGTTCCAATGGCAACATTCTTCCATTTGTTTATTTAGAGTTCATGTTTGACGATGATTTTTTTTTTTTTTCTTATGAAAAGTGGGTTGATGGTATAATTGAGATGTACCCTTTATTTTAGCAATCACATTTTATTTTAAATCGTGGCAGTTGTAGAAATAATAATAACACACAATTACATAAATATTCAATTCCCAATTGAGCAGTTAATGTTTCTATTTGCAAAAATAAACAAAAAGATTTAAGTTGAATTTCTTCCTTCTAACGGACGTATTTTTAGAAATTATCACATGTATTGTTAGAATTGTTAGATTTTGACGTCAAAGATTTCGCCAAATTAGAAAAATGTGCAATATCTCACGAACTATTTGACTTATGAGTATTTAATTGATACCATTTGGTTCAGCATACAAAAATACATTAAAATATGTTATCATTTGTCACGTGACTATAATACCCGATTTTAAATGAATTTTTTAAAAGTTTGTTCCTTTTTTTACCCCCTTTAGGGGTGGAGTTTTTGAAAATCCCATCTTAGTGCACCTCTACATACTAAGAAGTTTCGTCTTTGTAGGTTCAGTAGTTTTGGCTATGCGTTGATCATCTAGCCAGAAAGGACTTTCTTTTATATATATATATAGATTAACAATGTAGTTAAATAATGTAAAACAAATTCAATAGTGAATATTTAATTTTTAAATCTATACTAACATTATAAAGGAGTAAAGATTGTTTGTTTCTTTGTTTGTTTGTTTGTAGGGGGTAATCTCTGGAACTACCGAACTGATTTCAAAAGTGACGGTGGCAAATTGATGATGACAACCCCTGCTCCAACATAGGCTATATTTTATGTCGGTGCCACTACCCCACGAAGGTGCAGGAGCGAAAAACATTCTAAAATTGCGATCTTTTCTATACTGAAGCAGCTAGAAATTTGAAATTTGGCGTTGTAATTACTTATAAGATGTAAATGCTCTCTAAGAAAAAAATAAAAATAAACTAGATGGAACCCGTCAAAACGTGACGGAAAAAATACTATAACAATATCAGTAAAATAAGCTTCTTTATTATTTAAGTAAGGCTTCGTATAAAACAGTCTTTCAAATATTTTATTTTAAAAAATCCCCCCCCCCCCCTAGTGAAATGCTATTTCCGATGCAAACTCCAAATGAACACTCCGTAAACAAATGTGTAATGCAAATCAGTTTCACTTTACCACCATATTCCCCACGACAAAAAAAACCCTATAAAGTATCATACAAATAGTCCTGTCATAAAGTATCATACAAATTTCCTACTTTCATCTCATATTCAATATATAAAAGAACATAGTATAAGCACCCCCCCCCCCCTGTAATAATGCAATCGAATGAGCTCCTATGCGCATATGTATTGCATCTGTCCAAAGGCACCATTAAAATTCGACGCTAAAAAAAGTTTTAAAATGTTTAAATTAAAAGTTTTAAAATGTCCTCTTTAATCATTGTTCGTTTCAAATCCATATCTTCTACAACGCATCCATTGTTTTAAGCTAATCAATTTTTATGTAAAAATGAAGAATTTTTGTTAAAAATAATAAATTAATATGCAGATGAGGGAGAATTTTAATGTAATTTTAATGTAATGTAATGTAATGAATTTTCAATTGTAATTTATTTGTATGGTTTCTTCTATCCCTTTACATAATCAGGATGATTATTCCTTTTCCATCACAGTCGGTCTCTTATACAGTTAAATATCCAATGGATCTTTAAAAAAATAATAAATAACAGTTCCTAGCATATTCTGATGCAACATATACATCAACGAATTCAACATATCAATTTTATGTTAATCATAAACTAAAAATAGTTTTTTTTCTTTTGACAGATTTTATGTTTTCGCCAAAATACTCTATTTTATGGATAATCTGATCTTATGATTTATCAGGTTTTTATTATTTTTTTTTTCACTTTTCATGAAAGTTAGGGATACCTATTTTCAATTGTTGCAACTTTCCAAGGGGCTATTTTACATTATTAAAACAAACGGATGGTCATTGTTGAGATAGAATTGAAAAATATTTCAAGCTGAAAATTATTTAAAAAGTCGTTAAATTAAGCGGCAGATTTCAAATAAATTTCAATCGAAAGCTAATTTTTTTTTCTAAATGAGGATGTAAGAATTGAAATTATAAAATGTAGTAAAAAAATTAAATTTTTAGTATTTAGAAGTGATGTAAGCGCGATGAAAGCTAAAGCGATAGTGCCGTTTGTTGTCACAACCGTTATACATTTCTAAATATTGCCACGGTGTTTTGGTTGGCGTCCAAAAGTAGACTACCATTTTTTGCCATCGAAAGAAAAATTCACAGTGAAAGAAATAAGACTTTGCCGCTAATAAGGAACTGTTAAATGGACTTATAACAAACCTACCAAAATAATTCCTATAAAATATTAGCCTTACATTGTTTATTCTAGCTAAAAATACAATCATTATTTCAAGTTTTTTCTTTCCTGAAATTCTTTACTTTTTTGAATTTTTTTATTAAAAAAGGAAATCTTAATAATTTAAATCCTATAATTCCTATAACTTAATCCCATAATTTAAAAAAAGTAATTGGTAACATGTAATCAAGGTATGCAATCAAGATGAAGCAACCCATAAAGGCTCCAGTTCTAATCTTTAAAATTAAAAATTGAAATATCAGTTAATATTACGCCATGTTGACACAATCATATAAATTTTTCTTTTTAGTTTTATCAATGTTAAAAAGCATTTCAAGCTAAACATAACGTCATTTTCACCGCTACAAACTTTCACACGTACATTTATGCTTAAACACCATGCATACAAATAAAAATATATTTTGCATTTAATTGTAATGAAAAAAAATGGCATCAACAAAATTATAATGCTTAATGATAAAATGAACCCGATAGAGAATATTTCCGTGACGTCACAGTAAATATGAATTTTTATTTGCTTATAAAACACACGGATAAATATTTTTACCGAAATACTTAAACATTTTAACTATATTTTAACTTACAAATTAAAAAATTCGGCCTAAAAGTCACGTGCTTTTAATATTTAATATTTATTTTTTTATGCTCGCAATCATTGAGTTCAGAAAATAAACTTTGTACGTCACAACAGTGGGCGTTAATCCGATTGTCGACTTTATGACGTCATAAGCAGAAGTAAAATTTTAATTTAAAATTACGGTTAATTAATTAAATTTTCGAACAAACGAATGTACGATAACAAATCTGTGACCAAATATCTTTCATTTAAAAAAAGAATGATGTATTTTGATGTAGTAGTTTGTTCTCACGGATTGTCAAAACAAAACGCTTAGCGTTTTAAATATATAGATTCAAAATTTAAAAGGGTGATATGAGCGAAAAGCGTTCTAAAAACATTCTAAATTACAATTTCTATGGAATCTAGAACTACTGAACCGATTTGAAATTTGGCGTTGTAGTTACTTATAAGATGTAAATGCTCTCTAAGAACAAGATTAAAAAAAAATTCGAATTTTAAAAGGGTGAAATGAGCTAAAAGCGTTCTAAAAACATTCTAAATTACAATTTCTATGGAATCTCTAGAACTACCGAACCGATTTGAAATTTGGCGTTGTAGTTACTTATAAGATGTAAATGCTCTCTAAGAACAAGATAAAAAAAAATTCGAAATTTAAAAGGGTGAAATGAGCTAAAAGCGTTCTAAAAACATTCTAAATTACAATTTCTATGGAATCTCTAGAACTACCGAACCGATTTGAAATTTGGCGTTGTAGTTACTTATAAGATGTAAATGCTCTCTAAGAACAAAAAAAAAAAAATCACAATTTAAAAGGGTGAAATGAGCGAAAAGCGTTCTAAAAACATTCTAAATTACAATTTCTATGGAATCTCTAGAACTACCAAACCGATTTGAAATTTGGCGTTGTAGTTACTTATAAGATGTAAATGCTCTCTAAGAACAAAATTAAAAAAAAATTCGAAATTTAAAAGGGTGAAATGAGCGAAAAGCGTCCTAAAAACATTCTAAATTACAATTTCTATGGAATCTCTAGAACTACCGAACCGATTTCAAAAGTGATGGTGGCAAATTGATGGTGACAACCCCTGCTCCCACATAGGTTATATTTTATGTCGGTGTCACTAACCCCAGAGGGGTGCAGGAGCGAAAAACTTTCTAAAATTGAGATCTTTTTTATACTGAAGGAGCTAGAAATTTGAAATTTGGCATTGTAGTTACTTATAAGATGTAAATGCTCTCTAAAAACAAAATAAAAAAAATTTGAAATTTAAAAGAGTGAAATGAGCGAAAAGCGTTCTAAAAACATTCTAAATTACAATTTCTATGGAATCTCTGAAACTACCGAACTGATTTCAAAAGTGATGGTGGCAAATAGATGGTGACAACCCCTGCTCCAACATAGGATATATTTTTTGTGGGTGCCACTATCCCCAGGGGGGTGCAGGAGCGAAAAACGTTCTAAAATTGCGATTTTGTTTATACTGAAGGAGCTAGAAATTTGAAATTTGGCATTGTAGTTACTTATAAGATTTAAATGCTCTCTAAAAACAAAATAAAAAAAATTCGAAATTTAAAAGGGTGAAATGAGCGAAAAGCGTTCTTAAAACATTCTAAATTACAATTTCTATGGAATTTCTAGAACTACCGAACCGATTTAAAAAGTGATGGTGGCAAATTGGTGGTGACAATCCCTGCTCCAACAGCCTCTTTAATAAAAAAAACTATGCGTTTCTGACGACTGGGTTTTTCGCTATTTGTTGCCACAGATTAATCTCGGAAAATGAAACATTTGAAGTTACTAAAAAAAAAAATAGTAACTCAAAAAGTATTTGTCAGAAAATTGTTAGGCAAACTGCGTTTGAAAGGTAAAAAGTTGTATTTTTCTTGATATAAATTTCAAATCTAATGATTATGCCATTTTTTCAAATATTGAATTTGAAAAATTACTTAATTTCACAATGGAGTACCATAGCAAAATCTTCATGCGTAAACAGATAATGATAAGGGCGACGTGTCCTGGCGTGTATATTGGCTATAGCACGAGTCACAAATTATAGTAGCCTTATTATTCTGTTAAAATATAAAAGTGAATTATGAAATGTCAATATTTTCTTGGATTAAAAGTTCGTTATAAGAAATTGACCTGCATAGCTAGTATATTCATATTTTCAGTTCATTAATATTTTGAATTTAATTGTTATTGGTTATTGGTTAAGTAAAAGTAATTGTTTAAGTAAAAGTAATTGTTTAAGTAAAAGTTTAAGTAACGGGCACAAAAGCTAAAGTAATTTGTTCAATTTGACTAAAAAAGGAAAATTAGCATTAAGGTAACATTTTAAGCCTAGAAATGATTAATTTCAATATTCTCAAAGTGAGACATGTTTAACACTATTTTGTACTATCTAATTTTAAATATATATATATAATATTATATGTATAATATTATATATATAATATATAATATTATATATATATATAAGGATAAAAATGTAACAGTTGTCAATTTTCTTTTAGGATGTGCACAATAAGATCAAAATAAATCTTTGCTCACTCACCGCCCCCCTCCCTAAAAAAAAAGCTTTGCCACTCACTGCCTCCCTAAGAAAGTATTGAAATGGCACCCTTGTTTGAAAATTTTATCTCCGGTGCCAAGTTGATTCCTTTTTGCCTCTATCCAAAACTATTTTTTGTAAAATAAAACGTAATTAATTTAGCAATAAGACGGAAATAGTTTCCAATTATACGAATTTCATCTAATAAAAAAATATATTAAGTATACATACCTCGATATATGTTTTGTAATAAATTTCATAAATCTTCATATGTTTTAACAACACCTTTCTCATAAATTATTCAAAACAATCTGGAGTTTTAAAGTAAAAATTTTCTATTACTGTTAAGTTTTCAGCTTTTAAAGATCACGTGATAAGCGTCTTTTAAGTTAAGTCATATATGCTTTATAATTTACACTTGCTTGCTTTATAATGTACACTCGCATCATGGATCAGTCATGACCGATAATGATTAACAGTGGAGTTCACAGCAATAAACAGTGTCTCATTGGAGCCGATACAACTCACATCAATGAGTAAAGTTGAAAATTTCCGAAAGAAGGAACGAGATTTTGAAATACAGATAGTTTCGGTCAGGCTGAAATTTTGGCAGCAGTTTCGCCGAAAACGAATATTCGGTGAAACTCCGATTTTGTGCTGAAACCGTAACTAAAACCGAAATTTCGGTTGATCTCTAATTATCACCATTTTTTAATACCAAATGATTAGAATACCCAAATTCAGTAAAAAGAAGAAGAAGAAGAAATATATATATATATATATATATATATATATATATATATTTCCTTCAGTACGACCCTGAATGAAGATTCATAAGTTTTGTTCGTAAAATCTTTTTTGTTTTTACTTCTGTAAAATATATGTGGTTTCTTTCTTCCATTCATGTATTCTTGACTTACTCATATTGGGAACATTAGTTTCCAAACAATTTCATTCTTTTCAACAAATATCTACGTCTAAATATGGCTCCTGTTGTATCATTTTGCAAAACAGTGGAAGTAAAAAAAAATGTTCAGAAGGATTTCTTTCCTTATATGTGGATATGCAATATGTCCAATCCCCCTCTCTTTCTTTCTCGGGTCATGCTCCGAAGTGTGATCAATCGAAAGAATGTCCTTGTCGAATTACATTTACTGACACAGAACTATAGATACAGAAAAGGCTAGTTCGTGGGGATAATTGAGATATAACATCATGTCCCCACTTCTACTAGGAACTGGACCGGTAGTGAAAATTGCAGATAATCATTCTCCAGAATTCATGCACAGAACAGAAAAGTGTTAGAATTGTCTAAAAAGTCCAATTTTCCTTTATTTCCATACAGATGATTGTTTTTGCTATTATTGAAGAGGTATTATAAAGATAAAACGACGTCTTGCGCGTTGCAACTTGCTACAATATGTATTTAAAAAATCCCTGACTGCTCGGCCTACAGGCACAGGTACATTTCAAAGACGTAGACCGTCTGTTTATTGGGAATTGCAGAAGAAATGGCCTTTTTGCCATGATGCGGCAGTTGAAACCGCCCACTTCGAAATCTACCTGTGTCAAAATAGGCGAAGACAGTAGAATTTTTTTTTTTTTTTTTCTGTAAGGGTCGGTTCAGTAAAAAACTTGTCAGTATAAAAGTTGTAGATAATATTAAGAGGCTTTATAATAAATTTAAGCGGATTTGATATGTTGTGAATTGACAAAGATATAAATATTTTTCTTTGGAAACCCCTTTTCTCCCCCCCCCCCACCTTGAGGCCATTTTTAATTATATTAAAAATCTGTCATACATAAATTTTTGGCCCTTTTCCTAGAAGTAATAATAACTTTAAACGGATTGGATACGTATCATAATTAAGAAGTTATGGGGACTTTTCTACTTTCACAAAAAGTTCCCTTCCCCCCCCCCCCCTCTTGGTTCGAATTTGCCCATTAACAAACTTGACCGAGATTTTATGCCCCTTGATTTTATGTATCAGTTTGGAAGAGATTTGTGCAGGATTTTTGAAGTTATCGTGTCTATAAAAAAGTGACATAGATAGATAGATAGATAGATAGATAGATAGATAGATAGATAGATAGATAGATAGATAGATAGATAGATAGATAGACAGACAGATATATATATATATATAGATAGATAGATCCTGGGGGTTTTAGTTATACCTAGTTTTGACCTGGGGGTGGTTTTGGGTTCTGGGAGTCACAATAGGTGTAGATCTGCAAATATTTTCCAGAAATTCCAACATAGGGGAGAATGTAATAGGTAGTATCTCTTACGAAATCAACCTAATAGCAAAGATAAAGATATTAACATAAGGTGAGCATAACCAATAAAACTATTTAACTGAGTCAAAAAAGAACACTAATATCGTCTTCTTTTGTTGCAAAATAAATAAATAAATAAAAAATTATCAAATACTAAATACGTTGTCCGATAAAAATGAGTACAGTTGTTACGACAGTTGATATCATATGCGCCAAATGGGAGCTCAATCCAAAGCAAAGTTTAAACGCTATTGTGTTCACTCACATATACAAATACATACATGCATCATCATAAAAATACCATAAAAGGACACTGATGATCTGAAAACGAAAAAATACCAACATTCACATATTCCTACGGAACAATTGTAAAAATGTCAAACATTTAAAGAAAATGTAAAGATATATAAATATTTCCATAATAAGGTTTTTATAATGGTTACAACCATTTTCCCAGCACTAAATGGGATCGGAAATTAAAAATGTAAGTGAAAAACTAAGAATCACTGGGGACATAAGTTATGCTCTTAGTAACATTAAGATATCTTTATAAAAAAAGAAAAAAATAATTTGGCAGATTTCAATATGATATAATATACCCATGAATTAATGCCACACAATCCTAAAATGTACGTATACCAAAGAAAATATAAATTCTACAGATAAGGTAAATATAAATTTACCAGTACACCTGTGTGATGATTTCGCACTGCAGTCTAATACTTTAAGTAGATTTCATAAGAAATACTACCTATTACATTCTCCCCTGTGTTGGAATTTCTGAAAAATTTTTGCAGATCTATGCCGATTATGACTCCCAGAACCCCCAAAAAACCGCAGTTCAAAACTTTATCTATCTATCTATCTGTCTCACTTTTTTATGGACACGATAACTTTAATAATTCTGTACAAATCTCATACCTAACATCAAGGGTCATAAATTCGCGGTCATGTTCGTTAATGGGCAAAATCAAACCAGTGGGGGGATAAAAATTAAAAAAAAACTTCTTAATTATGATACGTATTGAATCCGTTTAAAGTTATTATTACTTCTAGGAAAAAGGCCGAAAATTTATGTAGGACAAATTTTTAATATCATTAAAAATGGCCTCAAGAAGGGGGGGGGGGGGGGGTTAGAAAAAAAAAATTCATAACTTCGTCCATTCACAAGATATCAAATCCGCTTCAATTTATTATAAATCCTCTTAATAGTATCTAAAACTTTTATATTGACAAGTTTTTTATAAAACCAACCCTTACAGCAAAAGAAAAATCCCTGCTGGCTCCGCCTACAAACACATTTAGATTTCGAAGTAGGCGGTCCCAACTGCAGTATCATGACAAAAAGGTCATTTCTTCTGCAATTCTCTATAAACAAGTGCCCCACGGTCTGCTTCGTTGAAATCTACCTGTGTCTGTAGGCCGAGCCATCAGGGATTTTTTTAGATGCAGGTTTAAACTTCTAAAAAAAAATTAAGGACGAAAATATCTGCAAACAACATTAGTCAAGCCAGAATATCATGTCATTCATTCCATCAAAGTTGAAATAAAAATTGATCAAAGATAGCAAGAGGCACGTACGAGTAAAAAAAATAACTATCGTATTTTAACTTCATTAGAAGATGACGTCGTCTGCTTCGGGAAAAACACGGGACAAAAAAATTAAATTGAGCACATATAAAATAGAATTTAATATAAGCATACATAGCATACATTTTAGACTACATGTAAAATACCACTGCTTCAATCGATCAATGGTGTCTTTTTCTCCAAACATTTGAATTTGAATTTTGCTTTTTAATCATAAATATAAAATAAACCTGTGCGTGTCCCGCTTTATCTTTTATTGTGCTATTTATTTATTTTTTTATAATTATTGTTGATCACGATATAATGTAGAATTTTATTTTTGTGACAACAATGATTAGAGGAAAAAAATTCATTTCACTGAAAAAAAAAAATGCTGATTTAATTTTTAATTAACTGTAATTTTTAATCGAAAAACATGTTTTAAAGAAATGTGAGTATACTATGTCAGAAGCCAGTTCAAAAACCTTTCGAATGATAGCTCATTCATTTTTGTGCATTTTGTAAATGCATAGAAAAAGGGATGTTGGCAATAGAAACAATACATATGATTAACTCATGTAAAATTTTAAAGCATATGTAAGTACAAGGAAGTCAGAAATGATAACGTATTGTATGATAAATCTAAAACTTCTAATATGAAAAATTACATAAATACATTTTTATTCTTAAAATGAAAGCCTATATAAAACATTAAAATGCATACAATTTGGTATAATTGCAACTCAAGTAATTTATATATAAAAAAAAAAAAAAATTTGTCTCTTATTACAGTTATTTTATAATTTATTTTTAGTTTATATAATTCGTGTAATAAATCAAACTGTGCTTTAAAATTTTTATCACTTTAAGGTGTTCAAAAATAGTAGAAGGAAAACAGCGTAAAGGTTGGCAGCTATGCAAACATCGTAGATGTAGCTTTAATGTGTATCAAATGGTACTGTTAGTAAATGTATTCTTGCTAGCGATTTTCTGATTCATTTTTAAGCATAAAAGCATAATACTTGCAAGCATGTTTATTGAAATAATTTGGAATCGAAAAGTTCTTTATTTTCAAATAAAGGAATTACATCTTTAGCTATAAGTGATTATTGTCTCAGGACAGCAATTTGTTCCTTTCCTGAGCTGTCACATCCAAAAATTCAGTTCAAAATGACAGCATTATTTGAAAATCTTTTGCCTTTACAGAAAAATGAAAAAAAAAAAAAATATTACATAGTGTCTTAATAAGTTTGTAAATAAAAATTAATTAAAAAATATGTCAGAAAGTGCACAGTTTGGATTTCAGAACAGCCTTAAATAAATAAAATGTATATGCAAAAAATTTAAGTCTGTAAATAAAACAAATGCATTATGTAATAATATTTAATAAAATATATTTACTGATAATTATCATATATTTAAAATTCTAAATATTTTTTCTGTTTAATTAAATTTATCTTTACAAAGCTTCGCTTAATCTTAATTATTATTATTATTTTTCAATTTTGGTTCAGATTACTGGGTTTCTACTGATATGGGTAAACAGAAATATTGATGTACCCCCACAATTGAACCATTAATTTGGATAGCTAAATACATTAGCAATGTAACTCCAAATTTGAGGATATATAATTAAAACCTATCAATATTGCGGAAATTCTGAATCTAGATCATTTAATTTAAAAGTGATATTTAGCGCAGCTATTTACCTCCTGTTACATTACAAAATCCCTTTTTAATTATAGCTAAACCATGTGTTTCTCTCAATAACATGAGATTACAATTGACTAATCAATATCTATAAAAAAAAAAAAAAACAACAACAAAAAAGAAACAAGCTGGAGGTCTGCATGGGCTGAAATTTTAACGCCCGGGCCCGGCCCGAATGAAGCCATCTTGTTCTGGTGTCTCCCAGAAAGTAAAGTCCAAAACCAAAACCCATCCTTGATACAGATCTGTAACCAAAAGCTAATATCTAATCTTCTAACTTACTTGGCACAGAGTGTCTGTGTTTACCCAGAATCAGCTTCAAACAGGAAGTGATGTTTCCAAGAAAATGGGGCTACCAGAAAAAGAAGTTCTTCCCATGTGAAAGTCAGCGCCATCTATTGAGTAAAGGCGATTTTCGTCCTATTTGACGCTCCCTTTTAATAGTCAACTCTATAACGCCTATAAAAAACAACAACGCCTATAAAAAAGCCAGTCAAATATCGTGAAAATTCAGAATGCTATTGGGCGATGGAGTGAGCTAATTTTTAGCTGTTCTCTAAAAGTAGCTGAATAATAAGGGATTTTCCACATATTGACATTTTTAATTTTTATACTATTTTTAATTTTTTATTGCTATTTTATTTCTCTATAGGGAAACTACCATAACAAGCCTATTCGAACCCCGGTCGCAAAAAATTCAACCATGGCAGCAGTTAGTTACTTTAGTTATTGTTTTTTTGAATACAGATTCTTATAAAATAGAAAACATAAGTTCATTTCATTTCATTAAAGTTAAGATGAATATTGAAATGTATGTAAACATTATTTTGATAATCACTATTTCACTTCTAAATATATTTCATTCTTTATGATTATACGACACATTTCTCAATTACAATAGCATTAATTTTCTTTTTATAGCGTTATTTAAGAATTAAATATTGTTCTTTCTATTTAATAAAATAGTTTTTCATCAGAATAACACAAAAAGGGAATAAACATTGTGAAAACAAATGTCATCTCTGTTTAATGTTTAAAGTTAAAATAAATTCTTAAATTAGTTTTCCTCGCGTTTTTACCTTTTTCAGGTTTGTAGCATTCTCTCTCTTTTTTTTTTTTTTTTTTTGTTCAAATAATTACTCTTTTTTTTTATTTAATTGTCTGCCTTATTGTCAGTAGCAATAGTGCCAGTGATGCTGGGGATGCACTATAGATCATCATTTAAGCAAAAAATTGGAGACGGGATGCACAAATATAATTTTTATCGATCCTTCAGGATGCATAATTTTTTTGTTGAAAGATTACAAAAGAGGCATATCTATATATATAAAAGCCGTTCTTGGTATGTATGTTCCTTATACAAATCTACAGTTTTTGTCCGATTGGAACGAAACTCGATGTACATATACTTTAGAACACGAGTAAAATTACTGTCAACTTTAAAAATTTCTCAGACCATTCTTTACCACTTTTTTCAAACATCTCCCATAGTTTATCATTACAGAAATCTATTTTTTTCCCTCAATTTCTAATTCAATTTCTTTCCCGTTGCCATTCAAAGGAACTGCGTATTTACAATATTTTTATAAACCAATTTCAGATTAACTCGCTATAATTTGAAATCTGAAAGTGACGTCAATTTTGTCTGTTGTGATTTTTTTCGCATATTACAAAAATTACTATAAGTGCTTTAAACGACATAGTATATATATTTAAATGTGTTTGGAGAAAAATAAATAACTTACCTCCTAATTTTACAAAGGCAAATTGTTTCCACTGGTTTGTTAACATTAAAGTAAATTTTCTAAGAAATAAAAACATATTTTTTGCGCATTTAAACTTCATGATTCAATTTATTCAACATAATCAAAAATCGTCTGTCAATTATTGACATTTAGCAATCATTATAGCGTAACTTTTTTCAGCTTGAGCCTGAACCAAGGAGGCATATTTAAATTCCTTGGATGTAGGTGGACAGTAGATGTCCTAAATTGAATTTAAAGAAAACAATACGGTATTTTCCAATATTTTTTCTTCAAAAATGGGTGTTAAAACAAATGGGATTAAAAGTAAAATGGTTTATCGGGAAAAAAAATTTTTGGTACTTCTCTATTATCCCGTCGACCACTTTTCATAACAAAAAACTATTGCCAAACTGTAAGATTAAACGCCAAAAATGCAGTTCCATTTACTTGATGTCAGACGCATTATACGTATTTGTTATGTCATCAAGTGGTTTTTAATTCGACATTTGCGTGTATTTTTCATTATGTTTTACTGATTTATTAGTTATTTCATTAATTAAAATAACAATTGTGTCCTTAAATTCTTATATTTATTTATTTATTTATTTTGATATTCCAATGGCAACGTTCTACCGTTTATTTGGCGTTACAGTTTGGCGATAATTTTTCGTTTTGAAAAGTGGTCGACGGGATAATAGAGAAGTACCAAAATTTTAAATGCATTTTTTTAAATATAAAACATTTATTTTAATAAATATATATATATATATATATGTATACGTTCAACAATGTGGCGACATTTTCATTTCACCAGCTTCGAAATTATTATCCAATTCTTAAGAGAACACTATATTTTTGAAAAATAATGTTTTGCATCAAAAATCGCATAATTTCAAAACGCAATTTTAGCAAATTCTGTTTAAATTACATTGTAAATATAATTTCGGAGTTAAATTTAGTATTTAAGAATATTGTTTAAAATTTTTTTATGAGTACAGTAGTATTGGATTTCTTTAATCGCTTTCATGTTTTAAATACAAATGAGCATGTGACGTCACGCACTCAAGTAAAGTCGTTTTTCCCAATTAACTGTAGGCGAAAAGTAACAATTCTTGGAGAGTTAGTAATTCATAATTTAATAACATAATAATATAACATAATAACATAATATAATGTATTTTAACTATTTGAAAATTACTCTGCGTTAAGTTGACAAACGTGCACATTATCTATAAATATAAATAAATATTTGTACATGATTCATGAAGTGAAAGAATTTGTTTTAAGTAGACACGTATCGGTTTAGAGGAAAATCTACCCCGGTGAAAGTGTCGTCATATTTTAAATCATGTGCCGGTTTTCATTCACAAAATATTAGTATTGTATAGAAATTACACAAAGTAGCGTAATTTCCACAGAATGTATTGGTCGCAAAAGTATAAGTTTAACATCCTTTTACCGTACAATTTTTCAGAATATTAAATTACTTTAAAAACCATAAGACATCAGTAAATTGAGATACGTTTTTCAAACGAATAACATTGAGAGTACATTTATTTTATTCGACCGCATAAAAATTGAATGTGCTATGTTTAGAAATAAATGTCTTTACTTTATAAAGATCAAACAAGTTAATCTTTCGTAATTGGATTGGACACAGATTTAAAAATATACATGCTTTAAAATTACTTTAAAATCCATAAAAAATCAGTAAATTGAGATAAACTTTTCAAGCTACATTTGAAAGTGCATTTTTTTCGAACTGATAGTTTAAAAAATTAAATTATGTGATATTTAGTAGTTACAAATATGCAGTTCAAGCAAAATTTAATGGTTAGGTCGGTGCTACCGTGCATAAGATGGCGACATTATTCACGGATATGTTTTTGTTTTATAATATAGATAGATGCCATATGAAAGCGAATTTCGCAAAATGTTACGACATTTGGTAGTTTTTTTTTTCAATGTCAGGAAAATCGTATATTTTTATATTGTATGCGCAAAGAAAACGCGCTTTCTCATTTATACAGTTGAGAAATTTTACTATGGTTGAGTATATGGTAACACTTTTTTTTCTAATTGTCTTTTTTATCGATTTATGCTTGAGTATGCACAAATCATTTTGTCGTCATTGTTATTGTCGTATTATTGTATTTTAATTTATGTTAACCCGGGCAGAGCCGGGTGGTTCTGCTAGTGTTGTATAAAGTACATTAAATTTGTGTTATTTCTTAAAGAGGACCCAGTTTTTTGGAAATGTCTGGGTCCCAGGGACCCATGATTTCAAACGCTTAGCGGCATCACTGATAATTAAATAATCATCTTTATTTCCTCTTCCAAAATTTTTATCCCCCTCCCCCTCCCCCTCCTCCAACACACTAAGTTTACAATCTTTTTTCTGGCATATTTATTATTTTGAAGTAACTATAAGTAACTATAGTTATAATAAGTCTTCAAAATTTCTAGTTCCTCAAAACTTCCTCACCTTTCTCCCTTTGAATGTTTAAAAGTTGTATCTATAAAAATGAAACCCTTTGTTAAAATTTTTTTTACTGTAATTCATTAGTTTATTCAATTTGTAGGTCCTTATTGTTTTTTCGACTTTGGTCCCTGACAATCTTTGATTTTTATACAGGGTGTTTCACTGCCAGACCGACAAACTTGCAGGAGGTG
Organism: Maratus michaelseni; assembly: GCA_963931845.1. Taxonomy (NCBI): domain Eukaryota; kingdom Metazoa; phylum Arthropoda; class Arachnida; order Araneae; family Salticidae; genus Maratus; species Maratus michaelseni. The sequence goes on along the minus strand of OZ007596.1, from coordinate 314,011,221 downwards.
TAGAAGGCACAGAAACGACTTGGAATCACATAGGAATTCAGGGTCGAAAATGCTGTAGTTGCAAGCTATGGTTCAAAGAAGCAGAGAAAAAGAACAGAAACAGCAAGACATTAATGGGACAGAAAACATTTTATTGGAAGGTTGTACTACAGAAGGTGTTCAAAAATACTACCAGAAGTCGTCGGGCAGGCTGATGTGTCACTGCTTGAATATCTGTAGCTGCCAGCAGGTTACGCGACACATCAGGAATCTTTCAGAATGTAAGTGAATCCATGCGACACCACTTTCAAGCCTGCCCGACGACTTCTGGTAGTAATTTCGAACACCTCTGTAGTACAACCTTTCAATAAAATGTTTTCTGTCCCGTTAATGTGTTGCTGTTTCTGTTCTTTTTCTCTGCTTCTTTGAACCATAGCTCGCAACTACAGCATTTTTTACCCTGAATTCCTATGTGATTTCGAGTCATCTCTGTGCCTTCTACACCTCCTGCAAGTTTATTGGCCTGGTAGTGAAATATTGACTTTTAACAAAGGGTTTCATTTTTATAGATACAACTTTTAAACATTCAAAGGGAGAAAGGTGAGGAAGTTTTGAGGAACTAGAAATTTTGAAGACTTATTATAACTAGAGTTACTTATAGTTACTTCAAAATAATAAATATGCCAGAAAAAAGATTGTAAACTTAGTGTGTTGGAGGAGGGGGAGGGGGAGGGGGATAAAAATTTTGTGACCCTGTATAATGAAAGTGTATGAACCCTGTCAAACCATTTAATAATATGTCAAAAAGATATCATAAACTACTCACTGGGAAAAAAAAAAAAAAAAGCAGTTCAAATTGTATTGAGTTCCTTAATTATTTCAGCTGTGGATTTTAATGTAACAATAAATTGTTACTAGAGATAGACTACTTTTCCATAATTGCAGTAAAATAGGTGTTCATTTTCCTTTCATTTTCAGTTCAGGTTGATGTGTTTTTCTTTTAAGTTTCGGTTGACTTGGGATGGAAATTTTAGGTTCAGGTCAGGTATAATCTGACATTTGCAGGATTTAATTTCTTACAACATGCTTGCCCATTCATAACCGATTCAACAGAAAGACCGACTGAAAATAAATAAAAGCATACACAAATTCCCTGTTTTTGCAATGTCTTGGTTACAAGCAATGCCATTGGTTGCTTTGCTAGATTTAAAAAAAAGAATTGTTTTCTTTCACTTTGATCATGATAGGTATTTGTTGTTTATATCATTTAAAAAAAGAAGAAAACCAAATTGATACATTTTTTTTTTCTAATTAGATATTCTTAGGAAAATAAATAAATATTTATTTGAGAAAAACTTTTGTAATTAGATTTGCAGCCAATCGGTGAATTTGATTTTTTGTGCAGCAGACATGTATAATGAATGTTACAAACTCTGTTTGTAGGTTTTTAAGACTTTCCAACCTATAGTTGAAAAGTGTTTATGAATTTGGTTTGTCTGCCATCTGGCCATACTCCTCGAACTCCCACAAATCTACTTGGATCGCCCTGAAATTTTTGTATGTTATTGTCGCTTACTCTAGCATGTTACCTATTTCAACTGAAGTGTGTAGCACTTATAATTTTTTTACAGGGACAGTTAAAAGTATAGTCAATGGGAAATAATCATTTTGAGGATGCTACATCATTTAAAACATAATGAAATTGATATATAATTATGGAGCACATTAAAACATGCTTTTTATAGAATATGGGGTGCAAAGAAAAGAATTCTGTTACACTTGTTTGCAGTGTATTTAGTGATATTTCAAATATAATAAAAATTATATGCGGTGCACTATAAATTGTTCAGGTCAAACAAAATAATTCTGTTACACATCTTTTTATGGGAAAAAATTGTTTGCAGTGTGATTTAGTGATATTTCACTATTTTAAACATAATGAAAATTATATGCATTACTGAGGTTATTATAAATGGTTCTCTAGAAAGTGTGGTGTGCATTGCGTTTATTTACAGGGACACACAATATATGTTGTTTACAGTACATATGCGATATTTATAGTCTACGTGTAATAAGGACGTTTTCAACTTTGGTTTGCAATTTAAGTTTAATTAAATTTTTCCATAGTATATTTGTGTTTATAAACTCGGTTGATCCTATACAGAGCTACACAAGGGAATTCATAAGTATTACACTCTATGGGAGTGAATTGCTTAAGGGTAGGTTTTAATTGTGTTTACGCATTTTCCTGCTCAACTATATTTATCCCTATAACTAGACTAATAGAAGTTTGTGGAATATAAATAAATTCATATACAGGGTTTCGCAAAGAAAAAGATACATATTGTAGTTTACGGTTGGTCATTGCTGTGAGTGAGTTTTAAGTTGCCTTTTAGCTTAATAGGTGGTGTCTACAAAAATCTTCAGATAATATACAGGGCTGTACAAAATATTTCAAGTATATTTCCATCGATTGGCAAAAATTGCTAAATGTGAATATTCTAACTGAACTAAATTTTATCATACTATATATCCCCATCTATTGATCCTATACAGGGCTGCACAAAATAATTCAACATTTTTTTAGACACTGGAAGGTAATTTTGAAAACTGTATTTTTCAATATGTTATGGGTTTTCTAAACTGTTTACCTTATTTAATGGTGAAGTTTGGTTACTGTTTTCAGGGTTGTGTTGGAAAGTGTTTCCTAATCTATGCTTGACGCATGATTTTTTGTTCTTGTTACACTAGAATATAAGCATTTTCTTCGTGTTCATATGTAAATGCTCTTTCTCATTTGGAACCCCATTCTTGTTGTTATCACTCATGTTTTCATTATCTTGGCTGTAAACCAGATTATGAAGCTTTAACCTATTTATACTTTTATAAAATCACCCAATCTGTGAATAAAGTATGAAACTGTGTTGTGTCAATTGGCAACCCTTCAAGTCTCAAATTGTACCGAGTTCCATAGTTATTTTGTTTGGTGAGTTTTAGCATAACAATAAATAACATTATAACCCACCAACCGAAATCATTAAGGAATAGAGCTGTTGCAAACCGCATTTATTCGTTACTGAGTAATGAGTATTCTCTCTGGTACGAAATACTGAATCGTTACTTTGGAATACGAGTTTTGGAACAAATCTCAAACGTTAGCCGGATAATCTGGTGGGAAAAGATGAGAGTTTTACTTTGGACTCGGAGGATTTGGCATCAGTTGTTTTCGTATCGGTATCACACGTGGGTGTTTTGTTTAATTGTTTCATTACTTTAGCACTGGTTTAACGAAGAAAGACTTGTTCGTTCGCCAAAAATGTGCATGTAAGTTTTGGAAGGAAGCTTTTGAAGTCATGTGGTCAATAGCAGAACAAACTGCTTTTAGAAAACGTTTATTCTTTTAGGAGTTACATCTTTTTAAAATTCTCGCAGATATGAAGTGTTGGATGTTTCCAAACATAAACGGCATGTATTTTAAAAAAGAATAAAACATTAAGGATACATGGATCCAAGAAATAGAGAGACAAGATTGTTTTTCTTGTAGGATTTTAATTAGTTTAATTTACTATTAATCATGCATTTAATCTATTAAAATTTATAATAATTTTACTTTAAAAAGAACAGAACCTTGAAGTAAAATAAAATATTCGTTGTAGCTATATTTGAGGAATGATAAAGTGATTCTATGAAATATAATATATATTTTTATTTGTAAACGTATAAAATCATCAGATGTTCATGATCAGAAATTATGAAATCGATTAGTGTTTCTCTTTTTCAGGAGGTACTGCCAAAATGGGTGTTTTGAAGCAAATTTCTGGATGTGGCAGTAATAGAAGGATTGTCATAAGACAGCAGTTGATTATAACTCAAGATTTAATGCTTATGCATTTTTCGAAAAATGAAAAATGCTGTTTTTATTCCATATTATTTTAATCCTTGTAACTGCCAATTTTATGTACTAAAATGAGTGTGAATGTGTCACAAAGTTTTGCGATGTGGAACAGAGGAAAATATGTTTTTGAGAACCGTCTTAATGCTATTTTCTGTTAATACACGGGGGCTTGGATAGATGCTGTCCAAGTCGTAGATTTATTGTTTTCAGTAAACAATGATTATTTCTATTAAAATTACTGAATTAGTATTTTTTTCTTTAATTTCTTCAGTAAAACCTGCTGCAATTGAATCGCAAGAAACTGCAGAAAAAATCCATTTTGGATACATTTTACGTCTTAGCACATGAGATTGTACTGTATTATTTTCAGGGAAATGGACCTTGAAATATTTCTATTAAAAACAGAATTCAATTTTCACAGGTTGTATTGTACTTATTATTATATTTTAATCACTTTCACTTTTATGCAAAATTCCGTTACGAAGAGGTTGCATAGTAACAAGATTCCATTGTAGGTCAGGGATGCCACTGGCGACTATTTTTTAATTCTATCTCGCACCACTTTCTAAAAACAAAAATCTTTCACATACACTTTGACAACATGTGCAAGAGAAACAGACTACAAAATTAATTTTTTTTAAATAGTGGTGCGAATAGAATATAAAAATTGTCGCCAGTTATTTGTAAAGGTATTATACTCTTTATACATCTGACATCCCACATTTTCATAAGCAGGTGCAGTTCATTGTGAACCCAAAGACATTTATCAAGACTAAAGTCCAAATGGATATTTTTAACTAACCTTGAATTTCATTAATTTATGTTACCACCTCTGCAAAACCAGTGACTATCATGTATTACAACTAGACCTCTTTTGTATTTTCATCATTGTAAATTTCATTGAAAGCTTTAAGGCTCTTTTAAATATTGTAAACATTAACTCTTTTTACAACTTTACAAATGACAAAATTTTGTGAAATTGGTGTCACAACTTTTATAAGAAATCTTCCAGCTTCTAAACAATTAATTTTATTTTTACAAATGAGAAAATTACAGAAGTTAATTTTAATAATGAGTCGGTCTATTAAAAAAAACTTTTTCAGTACGTGATAGTTTATTTTTGACATGATATATTTGTTTAAAATGTTTGACATAATGGAACACATTAAAATAAATATTTAATAAAGATTGATGATTTGTGAATTTTATTTATTACTGAATCGAGGTATATTTGCATGCCTCCGTTACTTGTTGCATCTAACTTCTTCTATTACAATTTCTACTTATTTTGTGAATGAGATACATATATTTTAATTCAATAATGTATTTTTCCCCTTTGAACATTCCTTTATATGCACATTTCTTGTTCCTGCTTTACAATAAAATTTTGTAAATATTAAAAAAAAAAATGTTTACAGTTTCTGTTTTTTTTGTTCAGATAGTTACTTCAAGTAATATACCCTAAATAAGCATGACATTATTTTTTAAAAAGTGTGTGTATTCTTCACTACAATATTACTAAGGAAAATAATTAAATATAAAATATTTGTGATATACTAAATATTTGTGATATAAATTAAGCACCAAGTAATGAGAAGACTATGCGAAGACCAATTATAAATTTTAAAGAGGTGAAAAAAAACATAAATATTAATTAAAAAAATTTTGGTTTTAATTTTTTATGAATGTTTTTACGCTAGATTATTAACCTTGTTACGCTATTTTATATGTATTTTAATTTAAACAACTTTTATACATCTTAACATAGAATGTTAAAAACTTCCTTTCAAATTGAAAGTATTTTCAAATATAACAAAACAAATGATTCAAATAAAAAATCTGCAATAAAGTTCTTTTTTATTGTATAATTATTTCACTCAAGTATTGTATAAGGTTTTCGAGCTCATAAAAAGTTCTTTTATTAATACTAGATGGTACCCGTCAAAACTTGACAGAAAAAATTACAATAGCAATATTAGTAAAACAAGCTTCTTTATTACACCGCTTATGAAACAATCTTTCAAATATTTTATTAAAAAAAAATTTCCCCCAGTGAATTATGTTATTATTTCCGATGCAAACTCCAAACAAACAATCCGTAAACAAAATGGAAATCAGTTTGACATTACCGCCCTATTCCCCACGGCAAGAAAGAAAATTTCCTGAACCTATGAAGTATCATACAAATAGCATATCTCTACGTTCATCTCATATTCAGTCAATAAAAGAACATATTAAATAAGGCACACATCCCCCCCCCCCCTGTGATAATGCAACCGAATGAGCTCCTATGCGCATGTGCATTGCTTCTCCCCAAACGCACCGTCGAAATTTGACGTTTAAAAAAAGTTTTAAAATGTTTTGATCAAAATTTTTAAAATGTCTTCTTTAATCATTGTTCGTTTTAAATCCATATCTTCTGAAACGCATCTATTGTTTTAAGCTAATCAATTTTTATGTAAAGATGAAGAATTTTTTTTACAATAATAAATCAATCTGCAGATAAATGAGATTTTTAATGTTTTCAAGTGTAATTTATTTGTATGGTTTCTTTATTCCTTTACATAATCAGGATGATTATTCCTTTTCCATAATTAAGAGAAATAATGTAAATAAATAAATATCCAAGATTATTTTTGATTCTGTTTTCATTAATATATTGTAAATTTTATTGTTAAAAGTTACTGATAAATGATACTTTAGTAAATGGGGCTTTTCTTAATTATTATTATTATTATTATTATTATTATTATTATTCTTTTTTTGAGATTTAATGCCAACATTCTTCCATTTGTTTATTGGGCGCTACAGTTTGGCGAATTATTTGAGGTACTTTTCGGTTAGCAGGGCGCCAATGAAGTATATAAATATATATATATATATATATATATATACATACATATATACAAATATACAAATATATATAATGTATATAGTTTTGTTTTTCTAGTATTGAATTTATGTGGTTTATAGATTTTGGTTGACTTTTGTGATAATGATTCTGCAAGTAATTTTCCATTGGAGTTTGTTATTATGTGTATATATATATACTTTATTGGCGCCGGCTAACCGAAAAGTACCTAATTTGCATATAGTTTTTTTTTCTTAATCGGACGACGGGATAATGAATATTTTTTATGGTACCAGAATATTTTTCTGTATTTTATAGTTATATTAAGAAATACATATTTTTATGATTTGCTGAATCACTTAGTTGTTTACTTTTTCATGCATTATATTATTGAAGGTTGTTAGTTCTCTTATTCGTTTAAATATACCCTACTTATATAAAAATAGCGTGTGTTCTCTGTGGTGTTTCGCATAAACATTGTAAAATTCAGGTTATTAGATTTTATCCAACTTTGCTGTCATAACAGCTGATGAAGCAGCCATTTTTGGCGATTTTTTTGTTACCTGTAAAATGTTTGTTTTTGGTATAGCCCGAACTAAGAAAAAATTGAGTACTTTTCCATTATACAGACACCATTGTCGCCAAGCATATATTTACATGTGTGGCATGGTGTCGGTATAACGGAAAAGAACCAAAATTTGCGATCTATCAAATAATTGAATTTCGTTAAACATTAAATTTTCTGGTACTTTTCTATTATCCGGTCGACCACTTTTCATAACAAAAAATTATCGCCAAACTGTAAAATTAAACGCCAAAAATACAGTCCGATTTACTTGATGTCAGAAGCATTATACGTGTTTGTTACGTCATCAAGTGGTTTTTAATTCGAGATTTGCGTCTATTTTTCATTATGTTTTACTGATTTATTAGTTATTTCATTAATTAAAATAACAATTGTGTCCTTAAATTCATGTATTTTATTTATTTATTTATTTTGATAGTCTAATGGCAACGTTCTCCCGTTTATTTGGCGTTACAGTTTGGCGATAGTTTTTTGTTATGAAAAGTGGTCGACGGGATAATAGAGAAGTACCAATTTTCTTATTTTTAATCTGAGAAAGAAACAATAATCATGGATTTAATTAATTTTGCAATATGCGGTGCAACCAAAATAATTTTGATTAAATCCGTACATATATCGCAGACGCACCTGGGTTATTTTTTGGCGCCTAAATGACTATTTTTGCTTTGTATGGCAACCTGGTGTTTTATGATGAATTTGAATATGTGTGTAAATAAATAAAATAAAATAGGTACTTTTATGTTAGCTGGGCATCAGGGATAACTCTCCAAATCTTGTTTCAATTGGAATCATTTAAATTGCAACATTTTACGTGAGATTTGTTATTCATATTGATATGTTTACGTTTAGATATTTTATTATGATTATATTCTAGCTAATTAAGTTTTTTTTTTTTTTTTTTTTTAAAGATTTTATACTACAATGTTAAAATATTACCTAGTTGATATTAGTTAATGTCAAAAGATTGGCGAACCACAGAGTTCAGGGAAAAAACTCAAAAGTGGGAGTTGTCAACTTTATGACGTCATAAGCAGAAGTAAATGTTTAATTGAAAATTACAGCTAATTAATTAAATTTTCGAACAAACGAATGCACGATAACAAATCTGTGTCCTAATATCTTTCATTTAAAAAAAGAATGGTGTAATTTGATGCAGTAGTTTGTTCTAACGGATTGTCGAAAGAAATTGCTTAGCGTTTTAAATATATAGATTCTTTAAAGGAATGTTTAATGCATGGATATCATATGGAATATATAGCTTTTTAAAAGTTCAAACTTTTTAACATAAATGTTGAAATCTTTTACTAATTAACAACTTGGTAGCAATTTAAATTCAACAATTCATTTTTGTATTTGGCTCAGTAAAATGAGTCAGAGTTTTTAGGTAGATTTCGTAAGAAATACTACCTATTACATTCTTCCCTAACTTGGAATTTAAAAAACAATTTTGCAGATCTACACCGATTATGACTCCCAGAACCCAAAAACACCCCCAGTTCAAAACTTTATCTATCTATCTATGTCACTTTTTTTATGGACACGATAACTCCAATAATTCTGCACAAATCTCTTCCAAACTAATACATAAAATCAAGGGGCATAAAATCTCCGTCAAGTTCCTTAACAGGCAAAATCGAAACAAGGGGGCTTTTTGTGAAAACAGAAAAATACCCATAATTTCTTATTTATGATACGTATCGAATCAGTTTAATAGTACTTTTAGGGAAAGGGCCAAAAATTTATGTATGACAGAATTTTGATTTCGTTAAAAATTCCCCCAATGAGGGGGGGGGGGGAAATAAGGGTTTCAGAAGAAAAAAAATCATAATTTCGTCAATTCCCAAGATATTAAATTGCTTAAATTTATTGTAAATCTCCTTAAAAGTATCTACAATCCTGACAAGTTTTTTATAGGACCAACTCTTACGGCAAAAAATTAAAAAAAAAAAAATTCCCTGCTGGCTCTGCCTACAAGCAGACGTGAAAACAGAAAAAAACCCATAACATCTTAATTATGATACATATCGAATCTGTTTAAAGTTATTATTACTTCTAGGAAAAGGGCCAAAAATTTAGGTATGACAGATTTTTGATGTCAATAAAAATGCCCCCAAGGAGGGGGGGGGGGGAAATAGGGGTTTCAGAAGAAAAAAATTCATAACTTTATCAATTATTGTTTAAGCACTAAAAAATCGAAATCGTTTTTAATTTTCCTATAAATGTGGTACATTTTGAATTGTATTTGATTGCTTCCTCACGACGATATTTCCATGATTGTCAAGCTTCGAAAATGGCTTAAAATGTGAACTTTGAGAAAACTTTCTGCAAGATTCTTTGCATTTATAAGAAAATGGTAAACTCTGATTTCTTGGTATCTGAATAAAACATGCATGTTTTGTATATTTACAAATATATCTGCAAATTTCATGCACTTATGAAAGAAAATGAATTCGGGTATATGTCAGAAAATAGTCAATTTGGATAACTACTAATGAAGACATGTAACCTCCTTTCTCCCCCTAAAAAAAGTCTTGACCCCCCCCCCCCCCCTCATTATCTGAAGATTATTGATACTAGAGTAGTGCTGTGAACTTTCTAGTATGAAAAAAACAATCCATTAATTTATCAATTTTTAAAGATAATTCAGTATTGTTTTAATAATAGATTTGGAAACCATTTTATGATTTGCTCATTAATATTTAAAAATTAATATTTTTTGAGTGAATTTTAAATAAATATGTAAAATATATTTTTTATGACATTTTTAATTTAATGAGCTATATTTTGAAAAGGCCTGCAAATGATCATTATCTACTTCATATTTTGTAAAATATTTCTATCCTAATTTTTACTTCAACCAAACTCTTAATCTTCTCTCTTTTTAGAGCCAACTTTGTTGAATTGTACCTTGGACGACTGTCGATATCAATCGGATTGAATGAACTGGAATCCACCCAAATGTGCAGTTTTTATTTCACGAGATACCAAGAAGTCGGACCTAGATTGGCACCCCCTCTCTCTCTCTTCTCCTCTCCTTTCTTATGCAGCATTGACATGATGGCCTCTGAAGAATATGCTGCTTTAACTGGCGTGTTTGGATGCGAACTATAGTTGAATAAATGTTGCTTGCTGTGTATGGGTGCATAATTTGAACCGTATACGCAAGCAATACTTTTTCGACTGTAAAATGGGAAAAGCTGTGTTCACCAGCAACTAACCTAGCAGGAAAAAAGCTTTACCAAAAGTAGTATGATTATTAAGTACTAGCCGCCACTGGCGACCAGTTTGGTCTCCCTTAAATGTATGTTAAGCATTGTAACACGTTACTTTTATTCATAATTTAATTTTTTTTCCTAATCCTTTGCCAAACCGGAAGATTCTAATAGACAAATCAAGGACTTTTTGAACATGGTAGCATTTTGCATATTTTTTGTTGTTATGTATTTCATCTTCCTTGATAAAAACCGCTTAACCCACTTAAGCATTTGTCCTTCATGTCCGTTTGCTTATCAGTTGCAATATGTTCGCTAATGCAGAGATTCTCAAACATATTAAGTAATTTTCCGTAATTTGGTCCATTGCCAATTGGCGTATTTTAGTTAATACGATTTGATGCAATGAAGTCTATTTTGTGAAAGTCTTTAATGATATCCACATTTACACTGAACTATACTGTTGCTAATATTTGTTTTTGTTTTTCGTTAACTTGGGCTGTAGACTCGATTACGAAAGATTATAAAATATATCATTATTCTCATCTAAAACGTCTTGAATAATGGGCCATAATCGGGCTACATATTATTACACGTAATTTTCGAGTATGGTTTGGTGGAAAATTGAACTTTTGAAGGCCAGTTTTGATAGTCGCATTCCCTTTAAACCATATTTTCTGTCAGGACTTTTGACCCGTGACGTACAATTTGATTAAAATAACTTCCTTCTAGATGCCTTGTACGACTTTGTTTTTCTTTGCTCCCCTTTCTTGATATAGTTCAGGAGTTTTTATAATAGCGTAATTCTCTTATTTCGGCATGTCTGCTTAATGTCTACTGACTATTAAGATTCGTAACAGGTAAAATACGCCGCGCCAACATTGGCACCTACAATTTTAATTACAGCAACCCATTTTTTCTCTCTATATTGTAACTCTATAGTTAATATTACGTAGAAGAAATATAAAAGACTATTGAAAACGGTTCTATTGATATAGTTGATATAGATATGTATAATATATTCATGGGTATATAATATGTGATTAGAATATATATCATATTCATTCCAGTGGATATAACATACCCCAAATAAAACTTGCATCGTAAATATCTAATCTAAAAACTGTCAATATGATTTTATGTGTTTAGTAAGTGTATACAAAAAGAATTTTCTGTATTATTTTACTTTAATCCTATATTATTTACCATTTTTAATGATGGGTCCTTTTGGGTACAGTTGTCGCAGACGCACCAGGGTATCATTTTGGCGCCAAAATGGCGATTTTATGCCTGGCCAACCCGGCGTTTTTGGTTAGATTTTGCTTCGTATGGCAACCTGGTAGAGCAGATTCCGCATGTTTTATAATAAATTAAATATTGTGTGTTTTATAACAAATTAATGCATGTGTGTGTTTTTTAATAAAATTGTGTGTTTTTTTAAATATAAAATGAATTATTTCATAATAAAATAAAAGTAACATGCTGTTTTAGCAATCTCTAACAGTGAAAATGGGATTTTCTTGTCAAGATGGCGCAAAACAAAAACCGCGCCAATCCCGGAGCGTTTGCGACAGCTTTTCCAATTTAAAATGCATGCCGTTCACACTTTTCATTTAAAATAGAAAATAGAAAAATAAAAAATAGGTACTTTTCCGTTATGCGGACACCATGCCAAAATGTATGCTAATACATAATGTATGTAAATGTATGTATGTAAATGTATGTAAATGCATGTAAATGTATGTATTAAATGTATGCAAATGTATGCTTGGCGACAATGGTGTCCGTATAACGGAAAAGTACCAAAAAATAGTATCATAAATCAAAACATTTGATTTCAGAATCAAAGTATCGTTTCTAATTTGAGCATGTGAAGAATAAAAACTGGTATTGGCGATTTTAAAAATGCTATTGGCGAGATTTGCACCCAAATAACATAAAAGTACTTAATGATGTTAAATATTTTATAAATGTATATTAAATTACTATTTGGAACGTGATTGGTCATTAACAATGGTAAATATGATTGGCAATTAACAATCATTTTAGGTGATCTCTCTTCCTGCCACGTATAATACATAAAAATCAAATTAACTGACAATTCGTTTCGAAATTTGATTCATTAAATATTATTACATGACCTGTATTTGTTTACATTCAACTTCGTCAAGAAAAGATTCTTTAGGAAGTTGAGTTGTAAAGCACTTCATCAAGCAGAATTATGGTAAACTTTGATGGTCTTACAGGTCCTGGTGCGAATTACTTTTTTGACACCAGGCAGCGCTCCAAAAAATCATTCACGGAAAACTTACTTTACGAACGATTATATACATGGTTTAATGGTTTAATATTTTAAACCTTCACGACGAATGAATCTTATTATTTTTTTTTTGTTTACTTTCATGGATAGAGAATTTGAATTGCGAAGCTAATTTCAACTGAAGTTATTGCAGAATATATACCTAATTGAACGTAAGTCACCTCTCAAATATTAATTTATTTTGAACGATCTTTCTAAAAATGTAACTTTTATGCAGTTTTATTAGAAAAATAATTTTGAATAAAAATGGCCGCATGGCATATGAAAAAGCGATACGGGCATACCGGAACTGTTGAGGACAGTCACATGACTTACAGTTTTATTATAGAGATGATTTATCAAATTTTTGTTAATATACCTAAGATATACTAATTAATTACTCAGAAGAGCTGAAAATTCACTGTAAATTACTGAAATACAAAGGACTTAACAGCGCACAACCAACAGAGTGAAAAAATGTCCAGACCAGGGTTCGATCCTGGATCCCTTGATGTATCCTCCCTGATCGGGGATCGAACCCCGGTCTGGATTGGGCATTAGAGTTTGGCGGATAATTTGGTGATAGTTGTTTTTTACTGAAAAGAGTTCAACAGTATAATGGAGAAGTACCAACATGTAAGACATTTTAAATGTATCATTTCCAGTATGACATAGTTTTCAAAGTTTTCTTCCTATTATTAAATGTAAAAATATTTAATTGAAGGGAAATATTATTATTTAAGCTGTTTTAAAATTTGCAATAATAGGTAAAATATTTTGTTGAAATAAATTAATCTATCGTGTAAATATATTTTAATATTGAAACTGTTTGGAAATGGTGTTATTTGAGCGTTTTAAATATGACATAAGTTTTCCCATTTAATGCTTTGAACACTTAATAATTCAATTATTTCTCCCTTTAATATTCACACATAAATATATTTTTTATTATGTAATTTTCTACAATTACTGCTTTTAACACGTGATCATTAAATTATTTTTTTAAAGTTTTATTTCTGTTTTTGATAGTCACATGTAAATACATTTTTTAATTGAAAGGGAATGTTATTATGTACACTACAGGGTGATTATAAAAAAACTATCCCAATATATGAGCCCCTAACTGTCATACCGTTCACAGAAACTGAATGAAACTTTGGTTCTATTCAGTTTCTATGAACGGTATGACAGTTATGGGCTCCATATATCGGGATAGTTTTTTTTATAATCACCCTGTATTTTACAAATTGGCAACAATTCAGATAATGGACATTTTGAAATATGAAATATATCTCCATGAAAAGAATGAAAAATTGAATAAAAAATTGAAATCAACCTAAAAAAATTACTCAAATTAAAAAAATAATTAGCTTATAACGCTATCCTTTTAAATTATAGTAAAATTCCTCTGCATAGTTTTCGTTCCTATAAAACTTTTTAAAGTATTTTTTAACTATTTTGACCATTTTTATAGCTCTTAAAATAATTCTTTGATTTAAAAACTGTCTGCTTCAGTGTGTTTATCGAACATTTCTTTATAAAACTACCAGTTTTCATACTTATACATGCGATAGTTTTTTGGATATTAGTCCAGAAAAATCAAGGTACAAAATCTTCATTGACAGCGGCTGTGGTTACTTTTTTTAAATATCGAGATACATATTAAAAGTATTTAATTTATCAGTTAAAAAAAAAAAAAAAAAAAACTCTTTAGTAGATTTATGAAAGAATTAAGTTTCAGATCCTTAAATTCAAACTTACTACAATCCATAAAGTTTGATGATTTTTTCTAAACCAATAACTTTGTGGTGTAGATTCAAATCCAGTTTCGTGTTTTATTGCAAAACGTTTAAGGACTGAAAAAGGATTTTTTCTTTTCATATTTTGCATTTTTATGACTAGGGCCCTTTTCTGCTCCCTACGAGCTACGCTCACCGTGGCAACTACCAGTAAGTTTAAACAATAAAAATTAAATATATTAATGAAAACAGAAAAAAATAATCTTGGATATTTATTTGCATTATTTTTCTTAATTATCCCTCTCGGCTAGTGAATAAATGTGGCACAGATGTCATATATGTACCACACTGGTGCAATTTTTTTTCCCTGACAATTTGGCGAAAAAAATAAATTGGTGTTTATTTACTTTTTATTTTAATTCTATAAATAATTTTTATTATGTATATCAATATTTATTTATATCAACCTATTATTTATTTATTTTTATTTCCTTTTTAAAAATAATAGAAGCTATTTCATTTGTTTATATTGAAATAAAAATTTGCATGCTATTCGTAACTAATATTCACACACAAAGTTTTTGCCAAATTGGCAGGGGAAAAAATCACGCCAACATGGAGCGTATATGACATTTGTGCCATCAGTTGAAACTGACCTATAGTATGTAACTGTTCATCGCAACATTTTTCAATGCTTTTTCTTTTTTAGGTAGCTTTCAATACAAAAAAGTATAAAGCTACCTATTGCAGCCGTTCGGAGGAAAGCAGTTCCGGAAAATTTCGATATATTTTCACTGATCATGACCCCCAGACCCACCCTCCGTTCAAATGTTGATTTATATATATATATATATATGTATCTGATCTATGTCATACGATAACGCTCGTATTTATAAATCAATTTTGATGAAACTAATTGTTTGTATTAAGCTCACCCATGTCTCGACAGAGTTCGTTGGCCAGCTTGGTCCGCCATTTTGTTTCAAGATGGCGGCCATTTAAAAATTTAAAACTAAAATAAATATACAAAAAAGTTAAAAATTCAAATTTATTTTTTAATTACGTGTTAGGCCTTGATACAAGGATTCCAGGGCATTGTTTGGTTTACCTCTATCTTAAAAAATGGCTGAGATAGAGCAGTTTGAAATTCTAGGGTGGCTGACATTTTGAAACAAAACAGCACATTAACGCGATTACTCGCAAATTATTTTCTTTCATTGTTGTAATAATTTTCCCAATCATACGCATAAAACTATATTCTTATCCGTTAGCACCAAATTCTCGCCAAAATTGGCGAAATATCGCCAAATTTGGCGACCAAAATAAGTCATCTTCATAAATAAAGCCAATTTGGCTATTGCTCAATAATTTGGCGAATTTCTTATTCAAATTCAGTATTAACGAATCTTTTGTAAACGTTTCTTTGCATTTTAACTTGCTGTTTTCGAGTAACATTAGCTTAAAATTTTAAAACGAAGATATAGGAAAGCTACCTTTTCCTCCCGGTACAGGCCGGAAGGACTTTTTAGTATCATGGCACTGCCATTTAAGGATGCAATTGTTATTTTAATAAATGAAATAATTAATAAATAAGTAAAACATAATGAAAAATATAGGTAAAAGATTTGTCGAAATAAATTAATTTCTCGTGTAAATATATTTTTTTATTGAAACTGTTTCGAAATATTGTTTGAGGATTTTAAATAGGACGTAAGTTTCCCCACTTAATGCTTTGAAAACTCGTAATAATTTAATTATTTATATTTATATATTTTATTAGTATATATTTTTTAACGTAATTTTCTACATTTACTGCTTTTAACACGAGATCATTTAATTATTATTTTAAAGCTTTATTTCTGTTTTTAATAGTCACGTGTAAATACATCTGTTAATTGAAAGGGAATATTATTATATGCACTGTTTTACAAATTGGCAATAATTCAAATAATGGATTTTATGAAATATAAAATAAATCTTCATCAAAATAATAAAAATTTGGAGTAAAAAATTTAAATGTAACATAAAAAAATTACGCAAATAAAAAAAATAATTGCAGTCTGCACACCGCAATCTTGTCAACTATATCCTTATAAATTATGGTTAAGATTCCTGTGCATAGTTTTCATTCCTATAAAACCTTTTTAAGAAAACTATTTTGACCCACTTTAATATTAAATATCTCTTAAAATAATTCTTCGATTTAAAAACTGTCTGTTTCAGCGTGTTTATCGAACATTTCTTTATAAAACTACCAATTAAATTTTTTTTATATGCAATAGTTTTCTGGATATTAGTCCAGAAAGACTTCAAGGCAGAAAATCTTGATTGACAGCGGCTGCGGCGGTTACTTTTTTTTTTAATATAGAGAGATACACATTTTTCATATATAAATTGAAAATGATAACTATATGTAGTACCTTAATTTAAATTTATTTGAAGTTAGACATCTACTTTAAGACATGTTTCAATTTCACGTTAATAATTTAAGAAAAAAACAAAATGGAACACGATTGCTAGATAGGCCATTAAAGGCTTTCGATTTGACTAGCTATATTTTATTTTCACAATTCGATTGTATACAACAACCGTATCTTATAGGTGAATATTTTATTAGTTTAGATGCAGTGGTGACATTTTTTATAGTTTATATCTCAAAGAGCTATTTCCCTTTTCAAACAAAATTTCATGACTGAGGTTTTTCATAAACGTCAGGGTTAAGATTTTGTAATTGAGTTACATGCGGCTACTTCTCTATTATCCCGTCGACCATTTTTCATAACAAAAAACTATCGCCAAACTGTAAGATTACACGCCAAAAATGCAGTCCAATTTACTTGATGTCAGAAGCATTATATGTGTTTATTATGTCATCAAGTGGTTTTTAATTCGACATTTGCCTGTATTTTTTATTATGTTTTACCGATTTATTAGTTATTTTATTAATTAAAATAACAATTGTGTCCTTAAATTCATATATTTTATTTATTTATTTTGATATTCCAATGGCAATGTTCTCCCGTTTATTGGGCGTTACAGTTTGACGATAGTTTTTTTTTTTTTTAGGAAAAGTGGTCAATGGGATAATAGAGAAGTACCTAAAAAAATATCACTTCGTTAAATTTCGAAATTTTATCTCAATATATTGTTGCAATTTTTCTTATAAAAATTCTTTTTGAAAATTAAGTAAATATTAAGCATGAAAAATCTATTAGAATTAGGAAAAAAAAAAATCTTTAACCCGGGTTCAATTCTCTAGTGTATATAAAGAGCAAATGGGAATTTTCTGTTCTGCTAAATGGAATTTGATGAAGGTTTTAGTACATAACATATCGTTCTTAGATACTTTTAGCATATTGCTCAATTGTTGCTGAGTCATGGGAGAAAAAGAAAAAAATTCTCCTGGGCGGATCTTGCATTGTAAGTCAGATAATTTGCCAGGGATGGTTTCATTTATATCAAATGACCAACCGAAGGAATTGGTTTTATCACTCATTATCAGTATTTTTTATTTGGGGCTCATTTAAAGTAAATATTTAAAATAGTGTAAAAGACTTTTAAAAATATAGTATTTTATAACCATCCCAATTGAGTAATTTGAGAAATGAAGACTTGTTGCATTAAGTGGCCGAACTTGTTTTGCCCCAAGTGAACTATGACTTATTGGACAGAAATTAATATACATTTAGTAAAAATAGGGTTATCTAGATTTTTCAAATTTTTGATTTGCTCCACTGTCATTCTAAGCGTGGTAGAAAAGAGCCATAAAAAATAAATAAAACAGAGACAACACATGTTTGTTTTAATGTAAATTTAATGCGAATAATGTACAAGTGAAGACACGTTTTACAATACAGGTGGTTGACAGAAGTCATTTTTCTTCTTTCATATATAAAATGACAATTGACCTTTTTATTTTTTTTTTTACAACACTAAAAAAGATTTTCTTTTGTTTTATACAACACAGCCTGTGAAGGAGGGACTACTGCACAGTCCTTTATTTACAAAATAAGGCTGTTCTTAAATCTCTTGGATGACTCAATGAAGTGAAATCTTTTAAACAGAAATTATTAAACATACAAACTCTATTAAAATTATAAACAGACAAAGTGACAAAAAATCCAAACATTAAAAACAGACTATTTCCTTGCATTTGACCGTAAACTACATTGTTTGCCCCCCCTTTCATCACATTCTTTTTAATGTTTGGAATTTTTTTTTTTTCAAACCTCACACTAAAGATAGAGTTTTAGAAACTCCGGTCTTGCATTTAAAATGAACCTGTTTACGCCTGACGTCCTACAAATAGGACAGCATTGTTCTGTTCCCTTGCCTATTCCGACGACGAGTTTTACAGATTCTTTTGTGAACCTGCATGCATTGGTAGTGACTCCTCCATTCCGCTGGGAATCTGTAGCGTCTAGATTTTTCCTGTCTGCTGTCAGAATATAAACACCACCATTTTTTCTGTCTGTTAACATGTTCTACAAAGTGCTTCAGTTTACTTACTATACACTCCCTGTGGTATGTACTATCGCTATGACAGCAGAAGGGTGATTTTCTTCTGCTCTAGTAGTGGTAGGATGCACCTGGTGGATAAAGATGATTTCTTTCGAACTGCATCAGCTTCTGTTTTAGGTTGTGTATTTATTTAAAAACTGCCTTTCATTTTTTTTTAACGTTCAAAAGAGACCCTGAGAAAACATCATGCGAGTTCACACCTGAACAGGGAATTTAAAAGGAGTGCAAGCACTCTCCCTGGTAAAAAAAATGTTAAAACCCAATTTTACATGAAAATCCTTCACAATCGAAGGTGGATAGCTGCCAATAAATACTGGAATAAATAAGAAGAGGCAGAATTAGAATTGGATCTATGAAAACAAAACAAAAGAAAAAACAGTATTTTGTCTGTTAGACGTGATCGATCGACAAATGTTTCAATTGCCGTCATTGGCACTGCAAAATAATGTCAATATACAGTAGAATCTCGTTACAACGTATTTTTCGGTTTTGCAACTATTTTTTGGATTGTTAAAAAACATCCTATGCTTTTCACATTATAAAATTTTCATATTAACAAATTTATTAAAGGCTTAAAAGGAAATCATTTCAGTTTGACTAAAGTTGTATCGGTAAGAAAAAAAAAAATTGAATTTGGAAGAAACTCAACGAAAGTGAAAATGAAGCTGATGATGTACTGAAAAAACACTTAACTCCCTCTTCAATACATTTTAGTAACATAAATAGTACACTATATAATCAATTTTTTTGTTGTAAAAGTATACATTTAAAAGAAAGGTAATTTTACCAGAACTCTTTGTGCTAAAAAATTGCAATTTTTGCATTATTGAAAGTCAAAAATTGATAACTTTTTTTAATGACTCATCGATAAAAATTATGATTTTTTTTATGCAAATCGACGAAAATCACTATTTTTAACGATAGACTGAAGAAAATTGCGACTTTTATGATCGTTTTGCATCAGTAAAAAGGTACACCTACCCCCTATTGGATTATTTTAAATGCCAATATAGCACAATACTTGCAAAATTTCAGGAATATTAAGACAGCTATTTCAGGACGTTTTTATTTTTTCAGGAATTTCAGGACAAGTACAATCCCTGTACCGAATCCATCCAGTACCGAAGATTGTGTTGTACGATCAAAAGGGGCTCTATAGAACATTCAAACTCTTAAAAAGTAATTATCCAAGCAAAACAATGTTCCGGAAACATTTTATAAAATTTGTTTTGAAAAATGCATTGTCAATTTCAATGCGCGTAATTTTTTTTTTTTTTTTTTTTTTTTTGTAAAGAAATAAAGTTACATTACCGGGAGATATCAATGAGGTATTTTAATCTGCCAGATATGCAAGATAATTCCTTTACAACATTTAAAATTTAAATATTGAAACTTAATAATTATCTTATTTATAACTAGTAAGTGCACAACAGTAATGTACTGTCTATTTATTATTTACCGACATGTTGGCATATTCAATATAAGTGTAGTAACAATATCTGTTTTTATTCCATGTGCATGCAAATTTTCTCTCTTTTAAAAAATGCTCTTTTGGAAATTCACATTAACAAATTTAATCGGTAGTCCACAGAAATTCGTTACAACAAGATTTTACTGTATATCGTTAGTATCATTAAGACAAAAAGTTCTGAAATTTTTAATTATTCCAACGCTCTAAAAATTGCTCTGAGAAAACATCCCCTTTAAATGAATGCGTGCGGTAACGCGTTCATGGGTGCTTTTTGTCACGTCGTCCATTTGCATTTAAAAATACTTTCCATTGATGGATACAGTTACAGTTCTCGAAAGAAAATGGGGACAGAAAAAGTCTATGAAAAGAGATGGCATCATCATCGTGGGAGAGATTAAAAACAAATGTGAAAATGGCTAATAAAATCTTACAACCAATTTTACAGGTATAAGATGTTCATTCGGCGTCACAAAAATACAGCACAGAAGGAGGAGCCGGAAAAACCTAAATAAATAAATACAAAAGAAGAAAGACAAGTTACACATTTAACAGACACACTGCACCCATGATTGTAGAGGGTGTCAAACACTTACTCGGGTTATCCTTGTTTTCACTCCAATTCCATCAACACCAGTCCTTAATGATAGTGCCACATGGACCAGGTACTGGTTCAAAACCAGCACATAGCACAAATTATCCTCATAACATGGACAGAACACATGTCCTTTCTTTTCATAGTTGATAATACCACCTGTTTATTTTTTTTTATAAATAGTATATACGAAGCGAAGCAAGGCTGGGCCGACACCATAAAAAAAATGCACAAAAGTTTGTTCCGGTCATTTTCTTCCTTATTTTAATTTAATTCGTTTAAATAAAAAACATAAATGCAATTCCATCTTTTTTTTTCAGTTCCAATTCCACTCTTTCAGTTAGTCATGAAATACGGGCTGACACAGAAGCAGGGAGGGAAGAAGAAAGAGGTCAAACTGTACAGGGTGGGCTGCTTTTTTTAAGAGCCGGCGATATCTTCCAACCTTCTGCAAGTATAAAATACAGTCACAGATCCGATGTGTATAGAAATGTGAAAATTGGGGAAAAAAAGGATGTTAGGTTATTTCTTTGATGGTCACAGTGGATGTGCTTGGTGCACTGATGATGGTGGATGTCGAAGCGCCACTCGCGTTGCTGTTCTCATTCGGCGCAGAATCCTCCACCTCCGTTATAACCGGCCCTGTGCTGTTGTTGCCTGTCGCAGTGGTGCCACCCGTGGTCGCAAACTTGGCAGCCTGTGCCGCTTTCATGTTTGCAAGGTACTGGTTGAAGGCTGCACGCTGGGCCGGGTTCATCTGGTTGATGGTGATGGGGGTGTTGGTGTTGAGGTTGTGGAACATGGGTCCGCGGAACATGTTCTGGTTGTGGAAGGTGGCTCGCTGGTTGAACATCTGCTGCTGCTGGTGCTGCTGCTGCAACTTTGTTAGTTTGTTCTGTTCGCTGGTGATGGCCTGGAAATTAAAAAAAAGTTAAAAAATATTTTATTGAAATAAAGATTCATCCAAAACAAGTTGAACACATTAAAAAAACTAGGGCAGCCAAACCAGGTTTACCAGATAGTTTTTTAGAAAAAAAAACAGGTTTTTTTGGTTTAAACCGGGTTTTTTAAAATTGTATAAATAACATTAAAAAAAAAAAAAAAAAAAAAAAGAGTATAGACTTTAGTAAGTCATGATTTTATATAATTAATAGTTAATAAATGCTAAACATTCAGATTAGTACTTAATTTTTTTTAAATAATTAATTAATAAATACAAAAATTTATAATTAAATTACCTCATAAGTATAGATTTCTGTACGGAAAGTTTTACTGTTTGAAAAACTTAGTTATTATTTTATTACTATACTTATATATATATAAACTTTTGGAAAATAATTAAAGAAATTATTATGTGTATTGATACAAAACATAATGAGGGCAAAGAAAAAAAACATATTTTACTAAACCAACAAAAAATTAGCTAAAATAGAAAGCATTTTCATAAGCATAATTTGTGTTCATAACCAAAAAATTATTTACAATATCAATAATATCAACATCAACAAATGATAACAAGTCTCTTAATATATATATATTTACTTTCAAATCAAAAAATCATTTTTGTCTAATTAAAAGAAAAATATATATGTATTGACTTAGCTGATTTTTCTGTGAGTGTAACACTTACAAAAATTGAGACATAGACTTAAAAAAATCATTTATAATTTTAAAAATATGAACTTTATATTTATTGGTTAAACATACTTAGGAAAACAATTTCTTTATAAAAGCAACTCCATGCATTTAATTTTAATTAAAAGCTTTAAATAAAAAGACAAGTTTTGAAGCTTTTTCCAATCCTAACTTATTTCGTATTTTTGATTGAACTAATCCAAATGTTGAAAATATTCTTTCAACACTTGCTGCTGTTAAATTTATTTACTTGAATTTGCTGACTCTTCCACCATTCATATGGGGCGACTTCTCTTACTGCGCAAAATTTTTTTCTTCAAAAGCTGAATATTTGGCGTTAAATTTTACACTCAGTGCAAGCATAGAGTTAGATGGATATTTTTTGCAAAATTTAATGCATCTTTTTTTTCTTGCTCAGATAGTTCACTTTGATTGTACCGTAGATCAAGCATATATGCCAAAAAGTGTGTGGGTGTTAGAGACATTTTATACCTGGATTCAAAAAGCTGCGAGACTTCTTTATTTACCTTTTTCTCTTTTAATATTTTTTGAAGATCTTTCCAAATATAAACTGCATCAGCAATGGAACTATTATTACTTTGGATATTATCCAAGGCAGTTACAATAGGCTTTAACAGTTCAAACATATTTTCAACATTTCGTTTTAGATTTAGATTAGACATGAGTTTTTGAATGTTTTTATCAATAACATTCCTATTTTCTTCACAAATTTTAAGTAAAGTGGACCAATTTTTAAGGTAAACGTCTAAAGCATCTGAAAAGAATTCCATCTCAGTATTAGAAGGAAGAACTAATTTGACAGCATTTGCATACAGAACAAAGAGTAACCAATGGAAAAAATGATTATGTCATCATTGATTCTTTGATGCATTCCTTAATAAATCTTAACTAATCAAGCAATCTAAATAGTAAAAGGTCATTTTTAGCCAAAATCTGTCATTTTGGCTGTTTTTAAAAATAAAAGCTTACAAAAAAGAAGAAAGAAAATTAACTTTTTTTTTCTTTTCTCCCCAGCTAATTTTAGAAAAATTATTTTGTCATGTAGATTACAACTTATAAAAAAAGTTCGATCTAGGGGGTGGGGGATTTTGAGAAAATCATACAAGCCATGAATTTTTTCTAGCAGCAAGCTAGTAAGGTGCAACAATCACATTGTTCAGACAGCATTAATGACTAAATTATTTTTTTACAAAAATGCACTTTCATATTAATATTTCTGTAAAATTGTTACATACAATTAAAAAATATATGCAAGTGCAGAACAGAACTTAGTACCATGTTTACATTCCAGCAAATTGAGAAAAATGTGAAATATGGCCAATGATTTGAAAATTAGGAATGTTTATGGCAAATTTTTATACACTTACTCGCCCAATTAGATAATTTACAAGCCACTGGCAGGTAATGCCATGTAGTTCCCCATCCCTAGTTGGATTGATTAAAAATGTTCATAATTTTTTTTTAAAGATTTGCTTTGCTTGTAGCTTGTGCATAACTTGTGCATTTTTCAATAATGTGTAAAATAAATGAAAACATTAGGGAAAATAAAAAAAAAAATCCGCATGGTTTTTTTAAAAAAACCAAACAACTCTGAGAAAATATAGGTGAAAACTATTTATTTATTTTATTGAAAACTAATACATTTTTTACATTATATATATATTTTTTTAGATTGCACCCTAACAACACCAATGAGTATTTTTTTTTATTATATATTCAAATAAAATTTCGTATTGGCCTCGTGCCAGAAGTTAATAAATTTCATTACCTGCAGCAGTTTATTATTATTATTATTGTGATAATTTTAGGCACTTATTTCAATTACATGTCTGTTAAATTTGCGTTTTATTTGTTGCTTAAAGAAATTTTAATTTCGTTATGCTGAACTTTTTATAGTGTTTAAAGTGCAAACCGATTAATATTTTGTAATTGTCTGCAAGCAATAAAGACAGATTAAAAAAAAAAAAAATCATGCTTGAAATTTAATTTAAATGCTACTACAAATATGTAAATTGCATTTGAAAGTAGACTTTTTTTCCATTATATAACAGTGTAAATATTAAAAATATGCAATGTTTAAAAACTAAAAAAAATGCAGCAAACAAAAATTTCATCGTCCGACACGTTTGTCTTTTATAATATAGACAGTTAAATTATTTTAAAATACAGATATAAATTCTTAAAGTGAGAAAAACAGAACACAAAAAAGCTTATAAAAACTTAGTAATATAATGATTGTCATGACTCAAATGCACAAACGACAAACTATTCTCACAAACATTTTTTGGAAATAAACTTGAAAAACATAAACCACGGAGACCAAAGCAGGTGCTTTTTTAAGCACTTACTCTTTTTAGAGTCCACTTTTAATATTGAAAATTAATATTTCCCTATTTCTTTTTAAAAATTGAACAAGACCTTGTGCCCAATTTTAGGTCATTCGAAAGAAGCTGATTCATTGCATAGATTCTTGTTACGCATATAGAATTCTATTGATTCACAGGAAATAAAGTCTTCATGGATAAATTATTTTAATACTATTATTAAAATCAATTTTTAAAGTCTTGGCACCTCCTATGTAGGCTTGCCAAAGCTGTAGTTCTTCCGTCATAGTTGATATCTGCCATTATGCTCATATCTAATATATTAAAGCAAGAAGCAAAAGTCTTAAATTTTCAGTGCAAATTCGACTTTACAGTGAATGTTCAACTTTTTATGAAGGGTGAATACAGTAGGAAATTAAGAGGGTTGGGGAAAGAATAGCTTGCCTATTGGCCTGCACTGTTCACAACCCTACCCTTAGGACCTCTCTCTAAATTCTTCTTCATTCTATTTTTATTCCCCCCCCCCCCCCTCCTGGAGCAAGCATCCACTCTTCTACCTGCTTTGTTTGAGAGAGGGGTGAACAAAATGGCACTGGTGATTGAAAAGGAAGAGAGGCGCTTTCACTTCTTTGAAAATGGGAATGGAGTTTCCTTTCTATAAAATTGGAAAAAGGGTTGTTTTCTGGAGAAGAAAACATATTTATTAATTTTTATCAATATTTTAGACATAATTTTTACACACGCTTTATATTTATAACCATTTGAAAATTTCAAAGTGTTTGGACAACTGAAACTTTTTTTTTTTTTTAATGTTTTCTTACAGGCACTTTTATCACTCATTATCAGTATTTTTCATTTGTTGTTCATTTAAGGTAGTATCATGGGCCCAGGCGAGTCAACTTGTTTTATATAATAATAGATTGTATTTATGTTACAAAGTGCCACAACAACTAGGGATGCACCGAATACTGATTTTGGCCAAATGCCAAATATCTGGCCTACAGATAAACCAAATACCGAATATTCTGCTAGCCGAATACTGAATATTTGGCTTGCAGAATACTTTTGTATTTCAGAGTTTAAAGGTATCAAAAATTTCAATTTTAAAACAATACTTCATAACAATAGTGTTACGAAGGATGTCAATTCTTAATTTTCTTAAGTGATACTTTTCAAATCGCAAATGAATAATGTTTCTCTTTTATTTAAACAGGATTCTAATTATTCTGAATATCTTTACTGAATGATTGTTAAAAGTACAAGTTGTGTAAGGAATACAACAACATAAGGATATTCTAACATTAAACACAGATACTTTCATTTTGATAAACAAGACCTTTTTACCAGCAAACTTTACACTAAAAAACAAATCTATGAGCTGAGAAGATTGAGAGCTTATTTAAGACAAGAATAGTTTTAAAAACTTTTTTAATTAATAAAACTTTTAATTTCAGAGCTTCTTTTGTGAATAAAATGTTGTTATACTCTAAAAACAAATATTTTAAAATCAAAGAGAAATTTTGAGGAAAAATATCAGTCCTATATTATTTGTTTGTCCGGAAGGGACTAAAGTAAAAAATAAATATACAATACAAGCTATCAAATGATGGCAACTCATCAAGAATAATGTTCCTGTTCATTTTGATTTAACAAGGAAATTTTTAAATGTGCACCTGTGGTGAGCGATTCTTTTAGAGATTGGGTTGTTCCTAAAATCTTGTAACAAACTTTTTTGAACAAGAAACAACAACTTAATAAACTTATTCCATAAAAAATACAGGGCATGTCACAAGGTGAAACCGAATTTTCATTCACAGCTTTAACAATAATGAAGATGTTTTAGCGAAATTTGCATCCTATTAATTTTGTTTGTATAAAATGTGATGATATCATTGAGAGTAACTGAATTTTGGCCAGTAGGCCAGTATAACAATTGTCAGCTGCATTCTGAAAAAAGGAATATCTAGCTCAGTATTGTTTAGATAGGAGTGGTGGCCATGTCCAGCACCTCTCATCATTTTTCAATATTTGACAGAAATCAAATTAACTCTGTTAAAAATAGATATCTTCATTATTGTAACAAACAAACATCCAAGATTGGCCTAGAATGAGATACATTCTATTTTTGACTGAATAAGTGGATTGAAATCTGGGTTTCTGGGACAAAAATTGTCTGTCTTGATGTCTATTATCATATCACCGCTGAAAGTTTTTTCCATTTTTTTTTTTCTTTTTTTAGAAGATAGAAACAGATTATTTAGTAAATAAAATTCGGGAATTTCCATTTTTACATCATTCGATTCCTATGAAGGATGTCAATTCTTAATTTTCTTAAGTGATACTTTTCAAATCACAAATGAATAATGTTTCTCTTTTTTTTTTAAATAGGATTCTAATTATTCTGAATATCTTTACTGAATGATTGTTAAAAGTACAAGTTGTGTAAGGTTTTAAAAAATATTTTAAAAAGTTTTTTTTAAGTATTCAGTTTGGCCAAATATTTTGATATTCAGCCAAACTGAATAGTTTAATATTCAGCTGAGTGGTTTGATATTTGGCGAAACTGAATATTTGGCAGTCTGAATGGTTTAATCTAGATTAATTTTAACATAATTATTCAAATTGGTAAAGAAATCATATGAGTTGTAATTTTCCAACTGAACAATTTTTGTCCAGTTGGAAAATTACAACTCGTATGATTTCTTTACCAATTTGAATAATTGTGTTAAAATTAATCTAGTGTAATTACGTATCCAGCGTTTACTGGAGTTCCATTACATGCAATCTATTTTGTTGAGTTGATTAAAATATCAGACCAGATTCGACCGGGATAGCTCAGTTGGTAGAGCATTGGAAAATTACAACTTAATAACCAAATATTCGGTAGTATGGCCAAATTGATACCGAATATTTGGTGCATCCCTAACAACAGGTTGTGTCTCCTCACCCCGGACAGTCTCGTGATGTAGTCCGCGGTCGCCTTCAGGATCTGGTTGAGCTCCTCCATGTACTTGTTGATGGCATTGGGCACCGCTCCCCTCCCGAAGTACTCCTGCTTCAGACGGAGCACCTTGACATGCTTCTCCTGGAAGGCCTGCCGCACCGAGTACACCGACGCCAGGAGACGCTTCTTGAACTCCAGGGGGTTCTTCTGGACGTCCGGACCTCCCTGCAACACAAAAAGAACATCACAAAAAGCAATAACACATCTACGGTAGAAAATCTTTATAAAAAAGCAAACTTAAAAAAACGTGGAGGTATGTAGAATTTTGCGTCATCCCATTTCACAACATCATTCAAACAGGGTCAAAACATACTATCTATATATTTAAAATGAAAAGCGCATTCAGTCAAATGTCTTTTCTACATGAAAATCATCTAATAAGTTTTTTTGAAGGCTTCTACTCTCAGAAATGGGAAACCTGATGGATTAACCCTCACCTGTTTAGCCTAGGACTGACTGAAAACAGATCGAGGTATACCTTCTAATATATTTTTGCTCTGAGGTGGAAAGCTAATCATTTTTTTTAAACAACTCATGTTTTCACTACTAAATAGGCCTATTTTTTCAGAAAATTTTAAAAAGAGCTGGGATACAGTTACATTTAAAATTAATTGAAATGTCAGAAAGTTCGGAAAATGAGAACTTTTTTATTTTGTTTGCTATGTTAAAGGAGCTGACGCGAAACAAAAGAACAAAGAAAAAAGTGAGAAGAAAACATTTTTTTTCTTTACAACTTGATAACACTATTTTTTCACAGGCTATAACACCGTTTTATTGATCACCCATAAAATTTTCAAATAGTTTGGACAAAAAGAACCTTTAATTTCAAAACTATGAAACAACCCTACATGAAAGAACAAGAAAATGAGGCGCTATCACTAAACATCAATATTTTTTTGCGAATTTCTCATTTAAAAATATTATTTCATACAAAATTGGTTAAAGATATTAAATAATAAAAACTTAAATTTATTATCACAGGCCCGGGCAACGCCAGGCGGGGGTCAGCTAGTAATGAGACATAGTGTTAGAGTATATCTCTATGTGCTGCATTCCTTGTTGTTGCAAGGAGATGTGCAGATCCTACATTTCTGCAGAATAATACAGAGATCATTCCACACATTGTTAAATCTAATACTCAATAAACAGGGGTCCACCCAATCACTGTAATCATTAAAAAAAAAAGATTAATTAAGTTATGAAATAAGTTATATAAAAGACCTTCATAATGCAAACCTAAAATGTGTACACATCCAAACACACCGACCACAATGTGAACTTCTGTTCCCATCCGAGAAGCCAACAATAAATCTCACTCAGTCAAATGAAATCATTTACTGAGACAGTGGAAATGAAGAGTGAATTGTAACACGCCAACTTTCGAGTGAAAGATATCTTCCAGTTTGTTATATTGCACACAAAACATAATATACAATGCAGCCATCAAACAGAGACCATTTAAAAAAAGATATGTATTGCGATTTTATATAGAAAAAAGGAAACTTATACCAGGGTGGTCACAAATATCTTATGTTAAAATTCCATGATATTTCCAGGTTAGCGTTAAAATGATGAAATTTTCATCTTTTACAACATTACTCTAATGCATACAGTCATTACTTAGTAAAAATTTATATTTAAAAACAGAAATCACACAAGTTCTTGCATAGTGAATCAAAAATAGACATTACTGCTTGTTAGATCTTGTGGTACTGTGCAAGGTAAGAATACTGTCATATCAAAACAACATCTAGTGAGGAGCTGAATAAAAAATTACTGTGCATCACGGTAATGACAAACGAACTTCAAAACTGACAGACGAACTTCAAATAAGGATAATTGGTACTTGTCTATTATCCCGTCGACCACTTTTCATGGGGAAAAAAAGTTTACACATGTTTGTAATGTTATCAAGAGATTTTTAATTCAATGTTTTCTCTGTATTTTTAATGATGTTTTACTAATTTTTTAGTTCTTTTATTAATTAAAATAACAATTATGTCATTAAACGATGATGTCATGATAATAAAATAGAAAAACACTGCAAAAATGTTGCGATGCATAGAATCTATCCATTTTAACTGATGTCACAATTATTTATCTGCAAGCCGAAATGATTAATTAAGAACTGTTGGATTTAACTCCAAAATAACGAAAGGTTAAAAAAATGTTTCATTTTAAATACAAAGCTAGCACGTGATGTACATTTTCCATTTTTGTTTATTTTTAGGATAAGTCAGTTTAGTGTTTCTAATGAACGATATTAGTTAACTTCTATTTCCATGCTTTCTCTAAAAGCGAAAAGAAATAAAGCCGGCCGAATTCTTCCTCAGCAATGGTTGTTTGGAGGATTGTTCTGAGAAACTGATGAATGTTTTATAGTAAAAGTTCCCATGGATATGCATAATATAAAATATGAAAATAAAACATATGTAAACTATTTATAAAATGCATTGCAATTCGAATAAAATCGTGGCTTGGTGACGTCCTAAACTTTAAGGGCTCTATGACTGAATCGCGTAAAAGAAACATCCTTATAACTGCAAAATTGATAATCCTATTAACTAATGGTTTACTGCGTCAGATTAAGCATCTCATTTCCAATTAAAATATATCTTTGAATTGAAATTTGAATGAAATACTGAAAAACAGGGTTATCGAAGAGTGTGGAAATTGGATTACAAATATCTCGGCAACTCATGATCCGATCAAGTTCATTCTTTATGCAAAATTTATGTTTTTTTATTGTCTTTTCCTTAAAATAAACAATTTCGAAAATTTTTATATACTTTTTATCAGAACGAATATTTCAAGTCCGAGTTCTGGATAATCGAGGTTACTGAAATTCAATAAGCTTCTCATTACGACATACTAAGTACATACTCAATTTCAAGTCTCTATCTCAATTTGTTCAGGAGATAGAGCGTTTACAGGCACACAGCAAAATTTTTTTTCTAAAAATACATTTTTCGGAATCTTTAGTGTCTGAAACGTGTAAATCCATCAATTTTTTTTTTTTTTTCAAAATGATTACAAGAATTATCCTATACTACATATGATGGGTAAAAAATAAGGATTTCAATTAATAAATTTGACGTTTGGGACAAGCCTTGGCAATGACATTTACAACTTTACAATTTTTTTTTTTTTTCCATATTTAAAGTACATAATGTAGTGAGTGCTTAAGCACAAATGCTCACAAATCAATTCATATTTTTTAAAGAAGAACATAAAATTTCCCATTATCTGAGAATGACTCGCATATCAAGTTTCACCAATTAAAGATTTGTAAGAGGAAAATACAATATTTTCATTTTCATCCTAGAGATAAGTTCAGAAATTATTATTATTATTATTATTATTATTATTTTTGGCTGAGACGGATATTGAAAGTACACAGCAGAAATTTGTTAACAACATTCAAGATTAATATTTTCATTTAAAAGCCTCAATAATTTATGGCAAATTTGTTTTTTATTTCTAACCACTGGCAAAAATCTATAAAAGTCACTGTTTTCATTCTGCTAAAATATCATTGTGGCAGAATTCTGTTTTCTAATAAACAAAGGACTTCAAACAGAAGAGAAATATCTCAGGGCTCCTTTATGTTACTAACAGTGACTGTGCAAAGGCTTCAAAATCAGAAAGAAGATTTCTCTTTATATCACACCAGAAGGACCCGTGCGAAGCTTTCGCACAGTCTTTGAGATTATTTCCTGGTACGTTTTAGCACTAATTTTTAATTAACTGATTTTTTAAAATTCAAATAAAGCATTTTAACAAAACTTGTTCAAAAACTTTTTGAATGATACCTCATTCATCGTTGTATGTTTTTCATGTGCATAGAAAAAAAAGGATGTTGACAACAGAAATAATATGTATGATGATTGCTTGCGTATAAGAAAGTGGGAATAAATTGCCGGAAAATTTTTTGCCAAATTTTCTTCTCTCGCCAAGGTTATTTCTCTAAGTGGCCAGACCCCTATACTTGAAAAAAAAAAAAAAAAAAAAAAAAAGAAATATATAAAATTGAAATACTGAATCATACATTTAGGGAATTCCTATGAAAGCATTTCCTCAGATTTTCCAAAACTGTTCCAGAAATGTCTTAAATACTTAATTCAATATTTTGTACACCACTTTTTTGCAAGTCTGTGGGAACTTAAACATGGGATATTCAAACTTTGTGGTCTAGCAGCCATTTAAGTGACGTCAGACTTCGCTGGCGTATTAACAGCTTAATAAAATATTAAAAAATAAATCCTTTCAATTTTTGTGAATCCTAATGAACTGCATAATGAAAGATAATCCTTAAATCACGTAATCTACTGGTGCTCCGATACAGTAGGCATTTGCACAGCCATGATTAAACAAAGAAAACAAATAAACAATAGGCACACGTAAAAATTAAATAAAAACCCAATTAAAAGCTCTATATTTTTTCAAAAAGTATACACAAGAAATAAATTAACAATCATATTTCAATTGCATTATAGGATGTCATCTGATAATACAGTATTTTATTTTTGTGGCAACACTGATTTGAGGAAAGCCTTTCATTTCATTTATGAAAACAATGCAGATTTAATTTTTAATTAGCTACAATTTTTAACCAAAAAACATGTTTTAATGAAATGTTAAGTGTGCTATGTCAGAAGACTGTTCAAAATCCTTTCACATGTTACCTCATTTGTCATTCTGTGTTTCATATTTTTTTAGAAAAAGGGATGTTGACAGGAAAAATAATATGTATGATTATTATCAATTCAGTTTACTTTCAGTTTTTAAAGGATTGTAAGACACTGTAAGAAATTTAGGCCACATTCTTGTTTCTCAAATAACAAGTTTTTTTTTTTCCCTTTTGTATAAATAAAATTTTCACCATGAGGCTGAGCCTGAAGACTGGTATAAATATAGAGTCCAAGCTGGTTTCAGGCATGGACTGAGCCCGAGACCTGAGATTATTATTTTTTTGCTTCCAGATTATCACAATCGTAATGGAAATTAACATTTGTTTCAATGAATTTCCCTGATATTTCCATGTTTTCCAGGTCTGTGACCACCCTGCACCAATATAAAACATTAATATGATGTCATATTGGTTTATTACCAAACATATCCAAATAATGCAAGGAGTATGAGTATGTGCATTTACAGAAAGCAGATTAATATCACGTCATTAGGGAATTAAAAAGAAAATTAATCTGACGTCATATTAGAAGTTTAACGGATTTTTAAAATGTTTGAGAATAATACAAAGCGAGTATCCATGTGAGTCATAGAGAATAGTAAATATATGAGTTTGAGGAACGTATTCAATCGTGATAAAAACCCGATTATGGAAATATTCGCATATTTTAACATTTTGAAGGTGTACAACATGTTTAATTTTGAAATTAATTTTTTAAATATCGCATTTAATCCGTATGT
Source organism: Maratus michaelseni (assembly GCA_963931845.1). NCBI lineage: Eukaryota > Metazoa > Arthropoda > Arachnida > Araneae > Salticidae > Maratus > Maratus michaelseni. The sequence goes on along the minus strand of OZ007596.1, from coordinate 313,977,662 downwards.
CAGATATTATTATGACAGAGTGTAATAGCGGGCTTTGCCCGCTATCTGGCTGGTTTAGATATTCGAAAAAAAAGAAAAAATAGACCGATAAATTTGTACTTTATAAAACACATGACTTTTTTTTTGGAAAATGAAATTTATTTGGATTTATTAGGAAAGGATAAAGTGTTTTGAAAGGAATATTAAACGAAACTACAGCGCCTAGCAAAATCCTTTGTGCAATCTTCGATCACAGTTCAATTTACAATGGTACAAATATTGTTTTTATTTTAGTAATAACCAGAATTAGAAATAAAAATGGATCCAAGTTTTTTGCTATGGAAAATGTAAAAATGATGAATTGAGCTGTTTTATTATAATGTTGATGAAATAAAATTTTGAGTTGTAACCAAAATATTTTTTTTATTCCTTCTATAACTCATCCGAAATATAAGATTAGAAATTAATTTCAAAAATATAAAAAAAGAAATTCTTTATCTAGATGCCACAGAACAACAGTAATGAAAGTTACTGGAGTGCCATCAAAATGAATAGGCTTTAAATTTAGATTTACATATGACAGCTGGTGGTACACACGGCACTCTAATAAAAATAAAATGTGCACCGCCGGCGGTACACATGGCACTCAACGTGTCAAGAAGCACAAAAACCCCAAATCTCGTGGAAGAGATAATGAGAACCACGTGATTGAACAAATAAAATTCGTCCTTTTTTTTTTTGCATTGTATATAGATAAGATTTTAAATGTTTCCAATAATGTAAATTTGATTCTTTTCTTTCATTATGAATAGGGTGATAATATATTTAAAGATTTTTGTTTTTGCAAATGCCTTCCTACTCGCTCAACAAGTGCAGCGTTTGTCTATTCCCATGTTTTGATAATTTATACAAAAAATAACTTGTCTAGATGTATCGGAATACGTACAGATGGGGCTCACCCTATGAGCGGACCTGTTAATGGTTTGATAAGTTTGATTCAAACTAAAACACCACATGTATAGTTTGTAGTTCGGACACACTGTTGTATCCAAACACTAGGTTGCTTGTTGGAGAAAAATGTCTGAAAATTGGAAGACTAGATTCAACGAATTTGTTTTAGTAATAAATTATATCAAGGCTCGTTCTAGATTTTTAAAAATTTTGTTCAAAGAAATTGAGAGCCAACACAAACACCTACTTTTGCACACAGAAATCACACAAAAAATAAATCACTCACTTTAAATCACATTTTTGCATATCACTGTGAAGTAATTGTGGTTTTAATGGATTTCTAAAATTCCATTTGATAGATAGTTTCGTTGATTTATCTGGCTTGTCCAGATGGCGTATTTGATAGATGTTTTTAATTTCCTGAATGAGCTGAATTTAAGCTTCCAAGGTACATCGGTACACATTTCAAAATTCACGACAAAGTAGAAGCAACAACAAACAGAAATTGATTTCTTAGAAAATCGACTTGAAAATAATATTTTTGAATCATTCGCAACGTTATTCCGTTTCTTGCAAACCTGTAGGGACGCAATTTTCCCTAACATTGTTGAAAATTTTGTGGTACCCCTTAGCACTTGAAAGAAACTTCCAGATTTTGTTTTCCTCTGTCATAGTAAAAAAAATAAGTGGTTTCATTCCCAAGATATTAGTGAAATCTAAATTTTGACATTCTTACAGCAGGAACAACTTGCGGAATCATCATGTTATGGTTCCATGAAAATTGCTTTCCAAGATAATTGTCTTCTTAAATTTGTGGTTTTGTGCGAGAAATATGTATGCGGGTGCAGAACTAGCAGAATAAGCTATCAAGCAATTGCTTCCCTATATGTTGTGTGAAAGACTTTTTCCAGCCTTGTATACATGAAAAACAACATATGTAGAAATCGACTGCATGTCGAAGCAGAGTTGTGGATGCATGTTTCAAACATTGAACTAGATTTTACAAATCTAGGTATAAAAAAAGCAACAGCAACTTTCTTATAACAAATAGCAGTATGCATTTTTTATCTGTCTTAAAATGTATTATTTTTTTTATTAGCCACACACGGCTAATTTTTTCAGTCTACAATAAAATTCATGTTTATGAAAAGTCACAGCCATCCATCGTTGACCTAGGTTAATCTCGAAAAATGAAACATTTGAAGTGACTGAAAAAATAAATAGCTCGAAAAGTATTTGTCAGAAAATTGTTAGACAAACTGCGTTAGAAAGGTAAACAAATTGTATTTTTCTTGATATAAATTTCAAATCTAATGACTATGCCGTTTTTCAAAAATTACCAAACTTCACAATGAAGTACCACAGCGAAACCTTTATGCATAAAAAGATAATGACAACGACAGTGTGTCCTGATGTGTATCGTGTATACTGGCTATAGCATGAGATAGTAGACTTATTATTCTGTTAAAATATAAAACTAAATAATGATGTCACAAGTGCATGATTTTTATTTAATTCTTGACAAATAGCATATTTTAGTCCACCTCAGTGAGGCATATCAATTTCATTCTATTTAAAGTATTGTTTCTTCATTAAAATCCAACGGAAATGATCTTTCTCCATAGACTCCATAATGTAAACTCCATAGACACCATAATGTAACACAATTATTCATTTATTTTACAGCTGACCTATTCCATAATAGAGTCTACAGAGAATTGGCCTAATTTGGAACAAAGTTTTTTGGATATCTTTTGGTACTTTTCCATTATACCAACATCCCGTTATACCACATTATTTCAACCCTGAATGTACAAATAATTTTTATTTCAAACTGTGCCAAGTGCTGTGACTTGCCATTTATTCAACACGAATCTCTTTTGTTTTTGAAAATTTTTATTTAATCGTAAGCATGAAAAACATTCTAATTTACTATTTTTTGAATCGTAAATACTTTTTATTAAGTTATAAACATTTTTCGCTGATTCAAAAAGGAAATGTTTATTAACCTTGCAGAATGGATTTTAGCATGACTTATAGCTGTTAGTTATATAATTTATCAGAGATGGTTTTAGTTCTACTTTGCTTAGTTATAGAATTATGGGGAAAAGTTTCATAATCAGATGAACCCGGTTATGAAAGCTTAGCCTTTTAAAAATATCCTGCCAAATGGATTTTGACGGAATGGATTACTTTACTGTTAGTCAGATGAGTTTTCAAGGATGGTTATAGCATATGGTTTTATCGTTCTTCACCAAATCCTACTGTAAATCATCAACTAAAAGAGTTAACAGCCCAAATTTTGTCTGACACTTTAAAAATGTAATAATGCAATGGCGTTCGTATCGTTTTCAGAAATGCAGGAGGACATTCCAAGTAAAGGTCCATATGGTTCGACAAGGACGACACGAGGACAAATTCAATGTCAATATTTCGTTTGATTAAAGAAATTGACTAGTGTAGCTTGCTAGTTCCATATATAATAAAAGAAGGCACCCTATACAAATGGTTGTTACTAACGATATTCAAAATCAAATTGTCTCTCTTTATTATGCTGATACTTCTTTTTCTCAAACATAGATCTTAACTGTGCCTAATTAAGACTAATTTCTGAGTCAACAGTTAAAGCTTTTCACTTGGAACAGCGTTCAAAATATTTTAACAAGAGTTAAAGCTATTGCAGGAGTTATTTTTTTGATGAGTTAGATTTGGCTGAAAAAATCTCAACGATAAAAGCTGTGGGTAGCCAATCTATATTCTGACGTAAGGTAGAACTTTTCCTGCTTGTTGCAGATTATTTTTTCCAATGTTGTAAATTAAACATAGATTATGTGTAATGAAAAATAAATAATGTGTATGCATTAAAATAGTTCCTTATCTTATATTAAGAAAAAAATTTGTTGGGGGTCCCTGAAATCCATATTACATCAAAGGAGGTCCACGCGATCACAAAGCTTAAGAAACACTGCTCAAGCATTCAAAAGATGGATCGGTTTTTCTCTGTGATTATTTTAGTTTATTATGCAACTATTCCTGTCAAACAGACACATTCTTTTTTTTTAAATGTTATTTTTAACTCTGCGTCACCTTAACAGTTGAATAAACTTATAGTAAGAGACGATAATCTCACACTCCAACTGTTGTCTAGATTAAACTGTATAGAAAACAGGGTAATAGTATTTTTCTTACCGATTTCTTGAGTCGTTCGAACAGGCACTCCACTATGGTCTTGAGATCGGGTATCTTTCTCCCCTCGTAGTCCTGGGTGAAGTCGGGTTCGTTGGTGAGTGTGCTGGCATCTGGTGAGAGAATCGATAATTAGAAGAAATGCACACTAACAATAGCGATAGATAATGCACAGAAATTGAACTAAAAGAGTGTGAGGTATTGACACTCGCCTATTTTGTACTTTTGAAAGAACATTGGGGAAAAAACTAAACAAAGATTTGCATCATTTTTGCATAAAGCTCTGTTCAATACACAATGTTTTTAACATAGGGATACAATTTGCAATTCTCACTATTACACCATAAATGTTTAATAATAAAAAACACTTGGCTGTAAATCTGATACAAGCTCGACATTTGTTATGCCACTAGCAAAGCTCACATAGAGCTCTCATTGCCAGCAAGGTTAATTTCTGAGGGATAAAAGTACCAGAGCCCTAATATAGCAGTACTAACATCCGTAGCATACACCCCCCCCCCCCCTCCCAACTCTCCACCATTACTCAATCTGCATATTTATATTTCATACATTACCATTTTCAAAATTTAAAGCTTTGTTTTTTAGCACACATTTACTTTTATGAAAATTTCCATTTCATCTATTAAAAGAGAAAGAAGTTTGCTATGAAATAAAAATATACTTCGCATTTAAAAGAATTCTTATATATTTTCTCTCTCAATAAGCAAATCTGGTGGACACATTAACAAAGTGTGTTTTATGAATAAGTGAATGAAATTTACAGAAATTAATACTTATATGCCGAAAAATAGAACAATGTTTTTCAATTTCCTATCTTAAACCATATAATAAATTACCTCTGTATAACAATCTTTCGTGATTTCGAGTTCCTGAAAATCAGGTTGAATTAAAAATAGGTATCGGAAAGATTCAATGCTTTTATAGAAAAAAGGGAAACACTGCTCGGTGGCTTTCTATCAGAATAACAATATAGGACAATTATATCTACTTACAAATGAAAGTGACTTCGTAAATGTGCAGAGCAGAGTCTTAAGAGCCTACGCTAGTTATCCGAAAAAACTCGAACTAACAACTAATGTTAAGTCTGATAGGATGGTTCTTGCTCGCATTTTAATATTTTTAAATGATTTTTTTTTTTTGCATAGGATAGCAGAGGCCGATCCCTAATGTTGTTAGTTTTAACTTTTTCAATTTTGGCTCCAGTTTTTTTTTTTAATAAGCGGACATTTTCAATTTTGGAACCGGTTCTGAAAGTGCAAGAACCCTTATATAAAAAAAACTGGATCCAAAATCTGAAAAGTAAAAACTAACAACATTATAGATCAACCTCAGCTATCTTATGCCAAAAAAGTCATTTAAAAATATTAAAATGTGAACGAGAAATCTGCGAAGAACCTTCCCATAGTCTTAACATTAGCTTGAGTGTTTCTCCCCGTGACTAGTGTAGACGCTTAACATGGGCAGCATTTAGGATGAAAAATAGAAAAATCACTAACGTTATTTTCATACTCGTACACCATAGAAAACTGAAAACCTCAAACAAACAACATCTCAAGCTGATGCTCGCTGACTAAAAACAGAAGAAAATATTCTTTTGGGGTTGGCTATCCAAATAAAAAAAATAAATAAACAATTCCAATTAAAAGAAATATCCTACTGTCACAAAAGAAAATCGAACTGAAAGCAAATTCATTGTTTGATCTTTTGAGTTACGTCATCAGACATAAATCTGCAAATAAAACTAGAATAGAAAAATACTTTCTGTTTACTCTTTATTCTGATCAAAATAACATTAAAATGATTTGAAATAGAATATGTTATTTTTAAGAGGGAGGAGTTTTTTTTTTCCCTCTATACATGAATAAATAAAACTTTGAATTTAAGAGAGCCTGCCCAAAGCCAAAGACTGATATAAAAATCGAGCCTGTTTCATCTCCATTTCTTACGTGTGTCACATTACGTCACTTATAAGTGTTCTGATACAAAAAAAGGCAAAAGATTGGAGATGCAGGAAAAGGGAAGGATAATTTAGGATTTGCTTTTCGGAAGCATTACTGCACTGGTCTCTGGAGTGCAATATTTATGAACTCCGGTGAATTCTGTCCACTGTTTAAATACTGATGGTTGATACATTATCACCAGCAGATTTATAAGCAGAGGTTAGTCACTAGGACTAACACAGAGATTGGAAATGCATTAGTTGATAAGGTCAAATTTATCTGCAAAAATGTCTATTACGATTTATGTAAATAAAACATTAATCTAGAAATAAAGAGGAAGTCAAATTTAAAATCAACAAAGTCTCTTTATTAAACAATAGAATAAAAACAAAAGAAATTAACATAACTAAATTGATAACATTATGAAGATCGAGACTTTGATAATAAATGCTTTGAATTCATTTCATTTAATATTTAATTTAATTGATGGGAAAAGCAAACTGAAATGGAACTAGGGCTACTACATTGAAATAAAACTTAATTTAAATAGAATTCATTTTTAGAAATCACTTTAATAAAAAATATATTTAAATATAAACCAGATTTAACTTTATCATTTACTTCAATATAGTGAAAGATTAAATGTACTGACGATAAACAATAATGATGATGATGCCGACCGCGAGAAAAATAAATCTCTACTGTTTAATGAAATGATTCCCGACACCTCTAAACGTCAGAAGGAAACTTGTTGTTTTTCCAGGATTATTCCTTTACTTCGCCACATACACTCTTAAAAACTAATTGAACACGAAGACAACAGCCATTGTTGAACATGCAGAGGAAAAAACAAATCATTTCTAACTGGATCACTACATTATTAACACTACAGCAGCTTTCACTTTAATAAAACAAATTCTTTGAAAGACTATATCCGTTTATCATAAAGCTAGACATATTGACCCACTAAGCCACTTTCAACTAAACGTTTACACAATGTATTTCAACTTAATAGCATAACTAAAGAGACAGAAATAAAAGTCTAAAAACAACATTCACGAAGCTAATTCAAATCCCCCAGCCACCTGCTTATATACGCTTCCGGTGGTCGATGAAAAACAAACATACCACGCAGCTCGTACACGTGCCTTCCGTTTTCCAGAAAGATCTGGGAAGTGATGCAATACGTGACAGTCACAGTGGTGAGAATTGTATCCTGATCGAAGTACGCCATCTATCGGCCTTTGGCCAAACTCTTCAGTCAGCCGGTAAGAGCAGAATAACGGTGTCCGGAGGTAATAAATAATGGAAGTTCCCGGGAAGTTAAAACATAACAAAAATGAAAAATCATGCATCAAGCATAGGTTATGTAACACTTTTGAACACGTCCAAAATAATTTTACAAATCATTACTGGTGAATAAGCTGAAAGATAACATCTAAGTAAACAATTTGGAAAATGCATAACATATTTAAAATTATAATTTCAGGAATTTCCAACATATACAATATTCGGAAAAATATCCAAATACTTTTATTCAGCCCTGTATAGGATCTATAGATTTGTATATAGACTACATAGGATGCTAAATTTTAGTTTAGTTAGGAAATGCGTAGCACAGTTTAAAATTCTCCTTCTGCAGTTTGTCAATAAACGGAAAAGTGTTTGTGAACTTTTGTGCTGCCCTGTATATGATTTACAGAATTTATACACACCAAGTAATAGACAAAAAGTGAGTTAAATTTAAAATCATGTTCAGCAACTTAAAACGCACTTCCAGGAATGATTGTTAACAGACAGTAGAGAATTCTTTTGTGTGTCCCTGTAAATGAACAATGACTGCTATACACACACTATTCTGTAGTAAGCCTCTTGTCATGCACCTTAGTGATATATATAAATTTCAATGCGTTTAAAATAGTGAAACATTATTTAATGAAACTGCAAACGATTTTTCTCCATAGACGAAACAGAATTCTTTTGACTGTCTCTGTAAAGTAACTATAAGTGCTAAGCACACCCTATTCCATATTAAGCTTCTTGTAATGCACCTTAGTGGTATATATCAATTACAATGTGTTTGAAATTGTGTAACATCTTACTTATAATAAAATCCAAAGGCGAGAATCTGTCTGTAACGGTACCGGGCTGTACCACTCTGGTCTGCGAGTCGACCGTAGTTAAACGCCATGTTAGGCTTACTGAAAAAGATATGCTTTCACATAACCATTAAATGATAATTTCTTCTACTTGAAATAATGTCTGTTCAGCATATTTTCGTATAAAACATGTATATCATATCCAGTTATAATGTTTTAAGTTTTAAATTAAAAATAACCGATTAAACATCCGATTACCTGATGTAAACAAACAAATAATGTTGCCATTCAAAAACACAAATTCCATATCTATTCCATGAATGACTCTTTGAACGTTTCATTAAAAAATCCGATTATGCTCTTAAAATATTCGTAAAAGCATATTAAAGTCTTTAAATAATTTAAAGGATTTTTTAAATTTATTTCTGTAAGCATTTTATTCCTCTAAGTACTTTTTCAGAAATAGCGATGATACCTTTCGAGGCTTTGCAATGATCTACCGGTATTTTAGATATATTTCTTAAATACTGTTCTGGCGCCACCTATTGACAATAAATACAAATTATACCTTTGGAAAAAAAAAAATAATAATACAACTTTATTATAATTTACATAATAATAAAGTTGTAAAATAATATAAAATGTACATAAGCATATTTTTAAAATAAAAAATTCAGGATGTATTGATTTATTACAAGATCAACTTTTTTTAATGATTTAAATTATTTTCATTATTAATTTTGAAAGGGAAATATTTGACTTTGTGTAAAAATTAATGCATTCTTTTAGATTATGAAGAAACTAAAAGATCGTTTTTGTATTATTGAGAGCGAAAATTAATACCTATAATTTACTTACCATAGTTAATTATTGAGACCTTAATTAATTATTGAGATCGTTATTAGGATTAAAATTTTAATTATTCAGAAAAATATTTGGAAATTTTGAGTTGTAAATCAAAAATAAAGGAAAAGATTACGTTTCGTAAAATTTACCATTAACATAAGGTATGTACATTCAGGATGTATTGAATTATTACAAGATCAACTTTTTTTAATGATTTAAATTATTTTTATTATTAATTTTGAAAGGGAAATATTTGACTTTGTGTAAAAATTAATGCATTCTTTTAGATTATGAATAAACTAAAAGATCATTTTCGTATTATTGAGAGCGAAAATTAATACCTATAATTTACTTACCATAATTAATTATTGAGACCGTAATTAATTATTGAGATCGTTATTAGGATTAAGCTTTTATTTATTCAGAAAAATATTTGGAAATTTTGAGTAGTAAATCAAAAATAAAGGAAAAGATTACGTTTCGTAAAATTTACCATTAACATAAGGTATGTACATTCAGGATGTATTGAATTATTACAAGATCAACTTTTTTTAATGATTTAAATTATTTTTATTATTAATTTTGAAAGGAAAATATTTGACTTTGTGTAAAAATTAATGCATTCTTTTAGATTATGAATAAACTAAAATATCATTTTCGTATTATTGAGAGCGAAAATTAATACCTATAATTTACTTACCATAATTAATTATTGAGACCTTAATTAATTATTGAGATCGTTATTAGGATTAAGCTTTTATTTATTCAGAAAAATATTTGGAAATTTTGAGTTGTAAATCAAAAATAAAGGAAAAGATTACGTTTCGTAAAATTTACCATTAACATAAGGTATGTACATTCAGGATGTATTGAATTATTACAAGATCAACTTTTTTTAATGATTTAAATTATTTTTATTATTAATTTTGAAAGGGAAATATTTGACTTTGTGTAAAAATTAATGCATTCTTTTAGATTATGAAGAAACTAAAAGATCGTTTTCGTATTATTGAGAGCGAAAATTAATACCTATAATTTACTTGCCATAGTTAATTATTGAGACCTTAATTAATTATTGAGTTCGTTATTAGGATTAAAATTTTAATTATTCAGAAAAATATTTGGAAATTTTGAGTTGAAAAACAAAGATAAATAAAAATATTACGTTTCGTAAAATTTACCATTAACATAACTACCATTAACAGTAATATTTACCATTAACCCTGAACTTAACGGTTCAGGTCAGTTTTCCTTATTGTCGATAAACAGTATATGAATATTTTTATCAATTATTTAAAATTTTAACTGAAAACCCCAATTTCTACCCACCGTCCTAGGACGGGCATTTACACTAGTCCTTAAAATAAACCGCAAATGATTTTTCCACATAGACCGTCATGTAACGGAATTCTTTTGAATGTCCCTGTAAAAAAACTATAAGTGCTACACACTTCCGTTGAAATAGGGAGCATGCTATAGATAACGACAATAACATATAAAAATTGCAGGGTAATTCGAGCCTATTTACGGGAGTTAGAGCATGGACAGGCGGCCACACGGCAGACAAACCGAAGTCATTAACACTTTTGAACTAGGTTAGAAAGTGTTAATAAAATGATTATGAAGGATAAAACTGAAATAGAAAAGGTAGATTAAGCTTATTTGAACTTATAATTTGTTTAATAAAAGTAAACTATATTCAAATATAGTGAAACTGTATTCAAGAATATTAAAATATAATGAAACCTAAACATAAACATTTGAACTTAATGTGATATATTTGAAATTAGAGAATTAGGGAAATAGATATAAAGAGAATGGAATTGAACCAAAAAAATAGGGATAATTGACAGTAGTGATAGAAGTTATAAGAACAGCTATATAAAAAGCCTATTTCCCAACAAATACAGTAAACTGTAAGGCGGACTCAGTGTAAGATGGAAATCTGTCTAACTCGGAAATATTTTCAAGCCCCTGCGAATCCATAGACATAGAGTAAAATTTGTCTAAGGTGGAATATTGTCTACTACAGAAAATTTTCTCGGTCCTGATCGATTCTGCCTTAGACAGAATTTACTGTATTTACTAAAAACAGAGAAGTACCGGATCTGAGCTCCGGCACAAATTAAGCCCTGACTGTTAAAAAATTAAAATATGAAGGCAGATCAAATGAAAACGGAACAGTGGTCATAATTTTGTATGAGTGGGGAAACAACTATATGTCAAGAGATACAGCGGGAAGGAAGACAACCCCTACTGCAAAAATGGATTTCAACAGTATCATCCTGTAAGCAGTCGATTGTTATTCATCAGCGTCTTCAGAATAAATAGCATGCAGTGTTTGTTATTCTTTTATGAGTGCCATAAGGAGCAGGGGTGCATCTGCGAAGGGAGGCAGTGTACGGAGAGCATGCAATGCCATTGCCTTATTTGAAGGACTGGCTCAAAGATTTCTGCAAGGGATGCAAATCTGTGTCACCACGTAGTCACATCTTTGCTCTGTTGAAAAGGGAATCGATGGGTCGCCATTTTTACTCGGACAACCAGGTGATGGACAGTGTTTGAAACAGATTCTAATTTCAGCCAAAAGACTTCTGGGATCAGGGCACTCTTCACCATTTGGTGAAACAAGCAGGATTTGTAAATATCATGATAATATCACAAATATCCGATATTTTGATATACAGTGAAACTTCCATTTAACGAAGTCTCATCGTTACACTTAAAAACTTCGTTATGAAGAAAATTTGGTAAATAGAAATCAACTTGAATTCATGAAATTTTCCTTTCAAATATGAAAAACAGGTATTAAATTCAGAAGCATTTGATTCAGTTTCAATTTTGAAGCTGTCTTTTACAAAACAATTGTGTACGGTCGATGTCACATTCCCAAGCTTTCATCAGCTCTGAAACACACGTTCTCAAACTAATGTTGTCCCTACATTGTCTTTTTCGATTATATACTTCAAGATTTTTTATTATTCCTTAGGCTAGCGGCTGAAGTTTAGAAGTTGCATTGGCAGGAACACAAATAACTTTGGTGTTCTTCGATTTGCATTTTGAAGCACATTCTTGTGGATGTACAATTGTCTATCAGCAATGGAAGGACAGAATGATAACTGTCTGACTCTAATTGATATTTTTTGCTTCAATACATTTGTCGCCATTGCGTCACTGTGTCTTTTATATCATTGAATGTAAAAAGAGGATTTTGACTCCTCCCAATTATCAGCGCTGAAGTCTCGGTGTGGGAGAGTAATGACAACAAGTGTTTTAGTGTGAAAAAAATTGTTTTATTTAGAACCAAGCAGAATGTAAATTATTTAAATGTGTTCATTTCCATACAATCTGCTGAAATAAATTCGCATATCCATCACAACAGCAACCTCTTAGTTTGAATTCTGTACAGATAGAAAAGTGGAATGAACTTCGTTATATAGAATATATTTTTCGTAATATGGAGATTAATTTATATTCTAATGGTGTTCAAAGTCAAAGTTCTGCAGAAAATTTCATTAAGTAGAAAACTTCGTAAAATGGGGACTTAGTTAAAAGGAAGTTCCACTGTATATCTGATATTTTCGATATATATACAATATTTTCAAAATAGTCAACTTACTGCTGATAATAACATGAAAACTGAAACAATATACTAAAACTGCTTTTTTCCCCCCTTTTCTTCTTTTATTTTTGAACAAATCACTTTAAACAAAATTAAAGATCAACTATAATCAACAAAACAGAAACAATTTGCTAAATCAGAAATGTATAAAACAAAAAATTAAATACAAAATAGTTCTTTTTTTGATTGAAAAATTTAAACATACATGTAAGTTGCTTATTTATTTTTTATTCCCAAACATGTTGTACAATTTATGCTTAACAACACCAAAACCAGAAAGGGATTCTTTTCTAACGAAGTTGTACAGAACTGATTATCTAAATTAAACAGTTTATCTTTCTATATCTGTCCTCAATTAGTTATGTTCCACATAATTAGTAGTCCCATATAATCTACATTTAAAAATATAAACTTCAAACAAAGCTTGGACAAGATTTTTGTTTTTTTCCTTAGCTAGAAAAGTCACTGCCAGAGACAAATGTTCTTTATCTACAGAATGGAACAGTCAATATCAGTTGAAATTTTCATTTACACTTGTTTTGACTTAAAATAGCAAAAATATCTTACACAGTGATATTTTTAAAATAAATATCAAACATCGTGATATTTTGAAAATAAATATAAAATAATATAAAAATATCAAAAATCTTGATATTTTGAAAATAAATATCGGATATATATCATGATAGATATTGTTTTCCATAATATGGAGAAACATGTGTTTCAACCCTATATCTGCAGTTAAATTAAAAATCTGAAAAGGCAAGAGAGATGAAAAAAATGACATAACAGTTTTAAAACTTAACTTTATGTTTATTGAAAAAAAAAAAAACTTTAACTTAAAGAACATTTCAAAGCCATAAGCTCAGCTTGAGCTAAACACTGGGTTATTCCCAATACAAAAAACATCGTTTAACATAGAGGCAATATGATTACATCCTTACTAACTCCTTTCTCTCTGCACTGAAATCTTTGAAGTAGCAACTCTATATACACTTGTTGAATGATCTAGAACTAAGATATTTGCATAGAATCCGTGAAACAAACCGTTAGATGTCTGGATGAATCACGGTGCAGCATATGTCATAAAAAAGCATGGCGCCACGCAACAGCAGACCACCAGCGCTACCTATATACCTTGCAAACACAACTTATCGCACAGTGAAACATCCGTGAGACAACTAAACTTTGAAAAAGTGCTGGCGAAAAGGTAACAAGCCAACGAGTCAACGTAATGGCACTAAAACAAGATTACGTTCTCTGTACAGGGTGGACGAATAAAATAGCTTAAGAGGACACTATTTGAGCAAAATAAACTTACACAAAACAAAAATATTTCTAACAGATATCATGATATATATCCATTGATACTCTGGAAACAAGTGCCTCTGTAACTCTGGAAATTATGTTTGAAATAAACCGTGTCATTTCATTGCGTTCTGTTTTCATTTGATACAACCCAAATAAACAAGCTGTTGTAAAAAGCTCTCCTTCTTTTGTCCCAAACTGCATTTACTGCATTTCCTGTTTTTATTATTAATCTTTAGAAGAAGAAGAAGGAAGGACCCATGAAATGGGTCCCAAACTTACCGAATTCAACCGTGAGGGGGTTGTTCATGTCTTCCATGGAAGCGTTGGCGCGTCCTTCTTTCTCGTTCTCGTACTCCGCCCAAGCTGCCTGCCTCTCCTCCTCCGTCAGGTCGGTCTCAGTCTCGCTCTGCAGGAGGGAGTCGTGTTCGTGGTAGGTGACTATCCAATCCTTGTGTTTGATCAGCAGTTCTGCCAACAGTCTGTCCCTGGGGACCATGGGCGTGGGACGCTGTTTGGTAGAATTCCTGCAAACACACAACAACAACAACAATAAAATAGTATTGTTATGTAATAGAGATGCACTGAATAGTGATTTTGGCCGAATACCGAATATTTGATTATAGAAGAAAAGGCTAGCCAAACAGTAACAGTGAGGCCGAATACCAAATAATCGGCTGGCCAAATACTTTTATATTTCAGAGTTTAAAAGTATTAAAATTTAAATTATAAAACAATTTTACATAATATTTAATACAGATACTACCATTTTATAAATTAAACCGTTTTACAAGAAATCGTTACAAAAAAAAAAAAAAAAAAAAAAAAAATCTGTTTTAAGTTATAATTTAAAAAGAGGAAGTCTTAAAACTTTTTTTAATTAATAAAGCTTTAAACTTCGTGGCTTCTCCTGAGAATTAAAATAAATTTATAAAATTTTCTTATATTCTAAAACAAATTATTTAAAATCAAAGAAAGATTTTGAATGAATTAGAAGAAACATTTTACAGTGATATAGCGTTTATTTGTCACGAAGGGACTAAAGTAAAACAATACAATATATTAAAATAGTGGCAAATCAGCAAGAATAATTTTTCTGCTCCTCTTGATTTGGCAAGGAAGTTTTTAACTAAATCAAATCCTATTCAGAGATTATAACATAAAGGGTGTTCATACATCTTGGAACGAACTTTCTGCGCAGATAATGTGGTCAAGGCAAACATTTTTTAAGCAAGAAACATTATCCCAATCCACTTATTCCATCAAAAATACAATACATTCAATCAAAAACACATGGTGTCATTACAAGCTGAAACTGAATTTTAGCTTACAACTTTAACAACAATGAAGATATTTTAGCGAGATTTGCAACCTATTAATTTTGCTTGTAGCAAATAGGAGGATATAATTGAAAGTGGCTGAATTTTGGTCAGTGACACAGAATAACTAGTACTGTCAGCTGCACTTTGAATAAAGGTATATCTAGCTCAGTATTGTTTAGACATGAATGGTGGCAATTTCCAGTACTTCTCGTGATTCACAGAAATCAAAGTAACTATGTTGAAACAAGATTTTTTCTTTTTTTTCCTTAGCTAGAAAAGTCACTGCTAGAGACAATTGTTCTTTATCTACAGAATGGAACAGTCAATACCAGTTGAAATTTTATTTACACTTGTTTTGACTTAAAATAAAATATCTTGTATCAGTGATATTTTGAAAATAAATATCAAATATTGAAAATAACAAACATATTTTGAAAATAAATATCAAATAATACAAAAATATCAAAAATCTTGATATTTTGAAAATAAATATCAGATATATATCATGATAGATATTGCTTTCCATAATATGGAGAAACATGTGTTTTAACCCTATATCTGCAGTTAAAAATCTGAAAAATAGAATTAGATAGATGATGTGTGAAAAAAATGACATAAGTTTTAAAACTTAACTTTATGTTTATTGAAAAAAAAAAACTTCAACTTAAAGAACATTTCAAAGCCATAAACTCAGCTTGAGCTAAACATTGGGTTATTTCCAATACAAAAAACATCGTTTAACATTGAACGAAACATACATTGGGTACATGTATATTATTTTTTATTTATGTACATTATTTACATACATACATTGCATACAATGATGTTATACATACAATTACAACAGACAATTACATACATTATTATTATTTTTTTAGACATGCTTGCAGAAGTTCACAGAGCAGGCCTATGCCTTTTCCCAACACTTGACTAGCAGGGATCACGAAATAAAGATGTGACCGGAAAAATTTAAAAGCCAAATTCAATATTAAAAAAAAAAAAAAGAGGAAGGGTTGGGCTTGAGGCTCTGTTTCGCATTGGATGACCGTTGTAGCTTTGAGCTTATTTATTCGTCGTTTTTAGTTAGACTGAGATAGATATTAGTCAAAACAAGTGTAAATAAAATTTCAACTGGTATTGACACAATATAGTTGACAGACAAATTGTCTGTCTTGATGTCTATTAACACCAGTGAAAGTTTTTTTCATTTTTTTTAGAAACATGATGTTTATGAAAAAACAAGAAACAGATTATTTACTAGACAATATTTAGGAACTTGAATTTATTTGTACATCATCAATTCCTATGAAGTTCATCATTAATGGTTAATTCTTAAGTGACGCTTTTCAAACAGAAAATAAATAACATAAAAGCATTATCTTTCATTTAAATATAATTCTATTTCTAATTATTTTGACTGCCTTTTTTTAATTGGCTGTTAAAAGAAGAAATTGGGGGATTTTAAAAATATATTTTTTTAAAGTTTAAGTATTCGGCTTGGCAGACCGAATAGTTTGATAATTGGCCTATGTGAATATTCGGTAATATGGCCGAATACCAAATAAATACCAAATATTTGGGGCATCTCTATTATGTAAAAAAAAAAAATGGTAAGTAACATGCTAGAACCGTGTTTTTATTTAATAATGAATAGCTATATTAATTGATTTTGACATAATAAATATTATAATTAATCACTTAATGAGACGAATAAATAAGCTCAAAGCTACAACGGTCATCCAATGCAAAACAGAGCCTCAAGCCTAACCCTTCCTTCCTTTTTTTTTAAAAAAAAAAAATATTGAATTTGGCTTTTAAATTTTTCCGGTCACATCTTTATTTCGTGATCGCTGCCAGACAAGTCTTGGGAAAGGGCATAGGCCTGCTCTGCAAACTTCTGCAAGCATGTCTGGAAAAAAAAAAACCCTAAAAAAAAAAAAAAAACTAATAAATAAATAAAATGATATCACCAAACAAATTTAAAAGCGAAATTCGTTAAATGGAAGACTTGCAAAAAGTGGGAAAGGTAGGACTTGGAAGTCTGAAATCATTTGATGACTGTAGCAGCTTCAATAACTATTACTATACTCAATTCAAAAATTACCATTACCACTTAGGACAGGGTATTTTGAAATTAAAAAAAAATATATATGCACATCATATAAGATATGGACACCATCTATATGTTTAAAGCAAAAAGCGCATTCTGTCAAATTTACACTCTCTTTTCCACACAAAAATAGTCTCTTTGCACATGCTTCAACTTTTTTTGAAGGCTTCTCCCCTCAGAAATGGGAAATGTGTTCAGCCTAGGAGGATTGAGAATGGATAGCATAATATGGCCATTACGTTGAAAGTTTTTTTTTTAAAGAACTCATGTTTTCACTACTAAATATGCATATTTTTTCATAAAATTTTAAAGAGAACTTGGATACAGTTATAATTTACAACCGATTGAAATTTCAAAGAGTTTGGAAGATGAGAAATATTTTTTTTATTACTATGTTAAAGGAGCCAATGCGAAAACAAACAAATAACAAGAACGAAAAATCATCCGTCAAGCATAGATTATGTAACACTTTCCAACGCTTCTAAAATAATTTTACAAATCATTACCGTTCAATAAGCTGAAAGATAACATCGAAGTAAATAATTTGGAAAAAACATAACATCTTTAAAAACATAATTTCAGGAATTTCCAACATATACAATATTCGGAAAATGTCAGAATACTTTTATTCAGCCCTGTATAGGATCTATAGATTTGTATATAGACTACATAGGATGCTAAATTTTAGTTTAGTTAGGAAACGCATAGCACAGTTTAAAATTCTCCTTCTGGAGTTTCTGTCCATAAACGGAAATGTGTTTGCGAACTTTTGTGCTGCCCTGTATAGGATCTACAAAATTTATACACACCAAGTAATAGACAAAAAGTGAGTTAAATTTAAAATCGCGTTCAGCAACTTAAAACGCACTTCCAGGAATTATTGTTAACAGACAGTAGAGAATTCTTTTGTGTGTCCCTGTAAATGAACGATGACTGCTATACACACACTATTCTGTAGTAAGCCTCTTGTCATGCACCTTAGTGATCTATATAAATTTCAATGCGTTTAAAATAGTGAAACATTATTTAATTAAACCGCAAACAATTTTTCTCCATAGATGTAATGTAACGGAATTCTTTTGACTGTCCCTGTAAAGTAACTATAAGTGCTATGCACAGCATATTCCATATTAAGCTTCTTGTAATGCACCTTAGTGATATACATCAATTACAATGTATTTGAAACTGCGTGACATCATTAAAATAAACCGCAAATGATTTTTCCCCATAGACCGTCATGTAACGGAATTCTTTTGAGTGTCCCTGTAAAAAAATTACAAGTGCTACACCCTTCAG
Source organism: Maratus michaelseni (assembly GCA_963931845.1). Taxonomy (NCBI): domain Eukaryota; kingdom Metazoa; phylum Arthropoda; class Arachnida; order Araneae; family Salticidae; genus Maratus; species Maratus michaelseni. Next base: position 313,958,982 of record OZ007596.1, on the reverse strand, counting down.
TTGAAATAGGGAACATGCATGGGAGGGGGGGGGGCAATAGGAACATGCATATTTCATAAATGAATGAAATAAAATAATGATAAATAAATAAATAAATAAATAAATAAACAATAATAAAAAAATAACAAAAAAAAACTGTATGCTTGGATTGCCCTGCAATTTTTATATGTTATTGTCTTTATCTATAGATAGTCTTTATCTATAGATTAGATAGATAGATTAGTTTAGATAGTCTTTATCTATAGATAAAGACAATAACATATAAAAATTGCAGGGCAATCCAAGCATATTTACGGGAGTTAGAGCACGGACAGACGACAGACAAACCGAAGTCATAAACACTTTTCAGCTAGGTTGGGAAGTGTTAATAAAAGAAAACTGCCCAGTTAAACTGACGGCATTGAGCTCACAGGCTATTCACACTAACTGTAAATTATATTCTTATTCCAAAGAATTTGAAATAAGCCCTCGAAAAATGAAGAAATCGACAATATATTAAGAGGGGGGAACCATCCCCCGTTTCTCCTTCTTATAATTAACCAATGAACCCACAAAACTAATCAGAGAAGCGCCTTACCACAATGAACCTATATACAAAATTTGAAAAAATCAGATAATTCTGCATGAAAAATCCATTTATCGAAATTAAGGGGGGGGGGTTAGCCCCACATCCCCCCTTTATACTTAACCAAAGAACCCCCAAAACTAATCAGAGAAGCGCCTTATCACAATGAACATATATATAAAATTTGAAGAAAATCGAATAATTCTGCTTAAAAAACCCATTTATCTATATCAAGGGGGGTTAGTCCCCACCCCCAAAACTAATCAGGGAAGTGCCTTACCACAATGAGCCTATATACAAAATTTGGAGTAAATTGGATAATTCTGCATGAAAAACCCATTTATCAAAATTAAGGGGGGGGGGAGTAGCCCCCGTTTCCCTCCTTTACACTTCACCAATGAACCCCCAAAACTAATCAGGGAAGACCCTTACCACAATGAGCCCATATAGAAAGTTTGAAGAAAATTTGATAACTCTGCATGAAAAAAATCATTTATCTAAAATAAGGGGGGAGGATTAACCCCCCCGTAACCCCCTTTATACTTAACCTATGAACCCCCAAAACTAATCAGGAAAGAACCTTATCACAATGAACCTATATACAAAATTTGAAGAAAATCGGATAACTCTGCATGAAAAAAATAATTTATCTAAAATAAGGGGGGAGAATTAACCCCCCCCCGTTACCCCCTTTATACTTAACCTATGAACCCCCAAAACTAATCAGGAAAGAACCTTATCACAATGAACCTATATACAAAATTTGAAGAAAATTGGATAATTCTGCATGAAAAAACCATTTATCCAAATTAAGGGGGGTTAGCCCCCCCCCGTTCCCCCCTTTATAGTTAACTAATCAATCCCCAAAACTAATCAGGGAAGCGCCTTATCACAAGGAACCTATAAACAAAATTGGAAGAAAATCGGATAACTCTGCATGAAAAATTCATTTATCTAAATTAAGGGGGAGGATTCCCCCCCCCCGTTAGCCCCTTTATACTTAACCTATGAACCCCCAAAACTAATCAGGAAAGAACCTTATCACAATGAACCTATATACAAAATTTGAAGAAAATTGGACAATTCTGCATGAAAAAACCATTTATCTTAATTAAGGGGGGTTAGCCCCCCCGTTCCCCCCTTTATAGTTAACTAATCAATCCCCAAAACTAATCAGGGAAGCGCCTTATCACAAGGAACCTATAAACAAAATTGGAAGCAAAACGGTTATTTCTGTCAAGAGTTATCGCGTTACGTACGTACATACAGAATGGGCGGGCACATAAGCTCTCAGGCTTTGATAGCCTGTGAGCTAAAAAGGTGTAGCATACATATTATTATTGAAAGTACCTATACACCATTCACACTTATAAAAATATTTCTATCCATTTTTTTTTGGTGCTTATGTATTATCCGGGCCAGGTCAGATACAACTGAGCCAAGCATGGCACCAATTATACTAAGTACAGTAACAATTATTTTTTTACAAGTATATAGTTCATTTATTTATTATAGTGTATAGTTTTTTAGTATAATTTATAGTTTATTTTTTTATTATAGCATACAGTTCTTTTTTGTTATTTTTTTATTATTGTTTATTTATTTTATATATTTATTTATTTATTTATCATTATTTTATTTCATTCATTTATCATTTTAAATAATTTTATGTATTTAACAATATTTAAGGTACTTTTCCATTATACGGACAGCATGCCAAAATGTATGTATGTATTTAAATGTATGTAAATGTACGCTTGGTGACAATGGTGTCTGTATAACGGAAAAGTACCATATTAAATTACTGTTTTGCACATTATTGGCAACAGTAAACAAATTGGCAATGGGGAAGTTGCACTCACTTTAGATTATGCATTCTTTTATGGTTAATTGATGAAGACAGCTTTACATACCTCAAAACTTAACTCGGAATCACAAAAATAATTTAAACTATGTATTTAAAAACAGGACCATAATTTCTATAATTCAAATACAACATTTGCTAAATGGTACATACATTAAAATCGTGAATTTACAATCACAATTAAACATCAACGTTTCATTTCGCTTCTGCGAACGTCATCAGGATGTTACAAAACAAGTCGAAAATGTCAAAATGAGCATACACGTCAGAGTTCTGGAGAAAACATGATCGGAGAGTGCGCAAACGTCATCAAGTTCCCATGGTAACCAAGTGGATCATACCCACCGTAGTGAAAAGAGGGGTTGGAAGACAAAATGAGCAGATGGATTATAACATGGATTATGGATAATAGAATTAATGGATTATAACATATTATGCCAGATTTTATGAATGTTATAGGTGTGTTATAATGAAGAGGCTAGAATCATAATCCCATGCAAGAATTCTTATGTTAATAAAATTTTAGAGTCCCTTACGATTATTAAGCTTGGGCAGTATACATGTAACAATAATTTATCCTATAACATTCATAAAATCTGGCATAATATGTTATAATCCATTAATACAATCTGCTCATTTTGTCTTCCAACCCCTCTTTTCACTATGGTGGTATGATCCACTTGGTTACCATGGGAACTTGATGATGTTTGCACACTCTCCGATCATGTTTTCTCCAGAACTCTGACGTGTATGCTCATTTTGACATTTTCGACTTGTTTGTAACATCCTGATGACATTCGCAGAAGCGAAATGAAACGTTGATGTTGAATTGTGATTGTAAATTCACGATTTTAATGTAGCATATGTTGTATTTGAATTAAACTATGTAGTTATTGGAGTTTTAAACTTCGTTAAAAGCAAAACAAAACCACGTGATCGGAAAACGCGACGGGATTGGTTTGACGTCACTACACATGAAACTGAGAATTCTGCTTAGAGCCGAGTGCTCGAAGGCTGTTTTATATTGCTTCTATAAACATCTTTTAAAGACTCGTTTGCACAAAAACAAAAATTAAAGTCAAAAGATTATTTTATCATATCTAAATATAATGCACTATTAATTTATACATTTGCATTAATTTTCATTTAGAAAAGTGTTTAAGTTGGTCGGATTCGAAAAATACAAAACTATGTCTTTCGGAAAAAGTTTTTTATTTTTTTAATTCAAATTTGCTTTTAGGACAGAAAAACTGCATTTCATGTGGGTAAAAATACAGGACGCTAAAGCTAAAAGGCACGTATCTTGTTCACTTACCTGATTTATTTAAACGAAATAAGAATTATACTTTTATTACAAAATAAATCATACGTAAAACCGCATTTATATAGTTCTTGAAATGCATTATTTTCTTAATTCATTTTAATGCTTAATAATTCGTTTTAATATGAATATAATTTCGTAATATGCAGGTTATTTTACGGTGATAAAAAATTTACTCAAATTAATTATGAGAAAACGAAATTTTGAGAAACAATGCAGGGAAAAAAAAAAAGTTTTATTTAATACTGATTTATTGAATAAAAATTTTAATTAAATACTGACAATAATAATTGTGTATTCCCTCTTCAAAAAAAAAAAAAAAAAAAAAAAAATTACTGCAACATACGTGAGTAAATTTATCACTATTGTCTTTTATTTTCTCTTTTTATGTACTTACTTAAAAATAAGTATTAAATTAAATATATTTTTAAAATACACATCTTTTATAAGCATCCAATGTTTATTTTTCAAAAAATGTCCAATATCTATACTAATATTATAAAGGAGTAAAGATTGTTTGTTTGTTTGTAGGGGGTAATCTCTGGAACTACCGAACCGATTTCAAAAGTAATGGTGGCAAATTAATGGTGACAACCCCTGCTCCAACATAGGCTATATTTTATGTCGGTGCCACTAACCCCAGGGGGGTGCAGCAGCGAAAAACGTTCTAAAATTGCACTTTTTAGCTCACAGGCTATCAAAGCCTGAGAGCTAATGTGCCCGCCCGTTCTGTATGTATGTACGTATGTACTTAACGCGATAACTTGTGATAGAAATATCCGTTTATCTTCAAATTTTGGTTATAGGTCATTGGTTAAAGGGGAGGGGGACGGGGGGCTAATCCCCCCTTAATTTAGATAAATTTGTTTTTCATGCTAAATTATCCGATTTGATTAGAATTTGGTTTATAGGTTCGTTATTATAAGGTGCTTCCCTGATTAGTTTTGGGGGTTCATTGGTTAAGTATAAAGGGGGAAACGGGGGACTAATCCCCCCTTAATTTACATAAATGGGTTTTTCGTGAAGAATTATCCAATTTGATTCAAATTTTGTTTATAGGTACATTGGGATAAGGCGCTTCCCTGATTAGTTTTGGGGGTTCATTGTTTACGTATAAAGGGTATGTATTTATACGTAAACAATGAACCCCCAAAACTAATCAGGGGGGACGGGGGGGGGCTAATCCCCCCTTAATTTAGATAAATGTGTTTTTCATGCCAAATTATTCGATTTGATTAACATTTGGTTTATAGGTTCATTGTTATAAGGCGCTTCCCTGATTACTTTTGGGGGTTCATTGGTTAAGTATAAAGGGGGAATGGGGGACTAATCCCTCCTTAATTTATATAAATGGCACTGGTAGTACAGCCCTAGATGATATTTCAGGACATGCTTTTTTCGATATTTCAGGACAATTTCAGGACACATTTGCTTGGTATGCTAACAGAAAAAAACCCTTAACTTTCTCTTCAATACATTTTATTATCATAGATAATATACACTATATACACAATTTTTTTGTTTTTAAAGTATACATTTAAAAGAAAAGTAATTTTACCAGAACTCTTTGACCACGCTGCTGAAAAATCGCAATTTTTGCATTACTGAAAGAAAAATCGCAATTTTTTTTTCCTTCACTGATCAACGAAAATTGCAAAAGATTTTCTTTTTTTATAACTGACTGGTAAAAATTGTGATTTTTTGTGAATGGCAGACGAAAATAGCTCTTTTTAACGACTCATCGATAAAAATTGTGATTTTTGGTAACTGATCACCAAAAATGTAATTTTCTTTTGTGCAAATCGTCGAAAATTGGTATTTTTAACGATAAACTGAAGAAAATTGCAATTTCGTGGTAATTTTGCATCAGTAAATAGGTACATCTACCCCCTATTTGATGATATCAAATGCCAATATAGCACAAAACTCATAAAATTTCAGGAATTTTAGGACAGACTACCATATTTCAGGACATTTCAGGACGTTTTAATTTTTTTCAGGAATATCAGGAATTTCAGATCATAGGCGTAGCGTGACCAGAAAATTTGGGGGGCACAAATGCTTATTAAACACACACAAATAAACAAATATATATATATATACTAAAACCTCTCAATCGCGGACACATTGGTAATGCGGGATTTGTCTGCTATTCAGAGGGTCCGTTATGGAAGTTTTACTGCATATACAGGGGTACCATGGTTAAAGACGGCCTCATGATGTATTTGGTTAATGACAAATAGTTGTATGAAAAAATCTTTTAGTTAACGACACATGCTTTCGCTAACTACTAATTATTATTCGATGACACAGTTTTAATAAAATGAGCAAGATAATACCTAAATCACCAAGTCTACCATTGTGAAAATACTAGGTTATTTGTGTAGAAAATGTCCAACAAAACATTTATATTAAACGAAGGAAAAACGTTTCTTGTTTATAAACCAATGAATGATAGGTTAATATTGCTTTTAGCAGCAAGTATAAGTCAAGACTGGAAGATAAAACCAATGTTCATTTACCGGAGAATCCCCGAGTATTCAAAAGTTCAATATCTCTAAATCTATCCTATTGTTTTATGGAAGTCTAAGAGCAAAGTCGAGGTCAAAAGAATAAAATTTAGTGAGTGGATTCGCGAAGAATTTGAACCAACTGTCAAAGCTTATTGTGGGCAAAAACGTCTTCCTCTGAAAGACATTCGAATCTTGTATAGCGCATTTGTCCATCCAACGGGCATACAAGAAAATATACCAGATCTATTATAATTCATCAGGTTGATTTCTCTTCCTCTTAAAGCTACATTTCTGATTCCACCTAAGGATAAGCTGATAACTGAAATTTATAAAACTCTTTACAAAAGGGCACTTTTTAGCAGGTGTTTTAGAATGTGTGATGCCATTCATGTTCCTAAGAAAATTTTTGACGGAATAATTCAACAATGTCATAGCAATTGCAAAGGGCAGGAAAGAAATAACAATGAGTTGTCCCAAAGCAGCAGGGAAGAAACTGTGTCTTTCTTTTGGTAACGAAGAATTTTCAGATAAAGGACATAAATTGGTAAAGGTTATTGTGGCAATTGCTGATGATCTTAGTTGGAAGTAGAAGAAGAAGATGGAGAATTACTGGAGATACATGACCGCGAGTCGACAACTGAAAGGGTAAAAAAATTTCTCTATGGCAATGTAAAGAAAAAAAATGGAAATTTCACCTAAAGACAAAGATGAAGAGAAAAACAAGTTATGACTCTTGAAATAAAAAAAAATGTTTTGGCAAAGTTGGAAGAAGTTCGAAATGTTGCTTTGAAATGGAATTCAAGCAAATCTAAGATAATCAGAACAAAATATCTATTTAATGAAAAATCTATGCAGTTTTTCAGGAATAGTTTAAAAAATTGGCGGTATCAAACAGTTATAGACAGACTTTTTACAGGTCCATTTGTTAAAAATCCCTGAAGTTCCGAAGTGAGCGAAGTTGTATTTCCGGTGAAGACCAGTAATTAAAATATGTTTTCATGCACAATCTATCTATGCTAATTAAATAAAAATATGTGTCTGTCCACGATGGCAAGGAAAATTTACCGTACGTAGAGGTCTGAAAATTTGGATGAGGATAGCCCAAAGGAGGTTCTAATGCATCTGGATCTCATATTTTTCATTTTTTAATAATTGCCAAGATATTGATAAAAAAACCACAACAAATACTCATCATTCTTTACCTGAAAATGGCACCTGGCGGGGGTTTCGGAGCCGGGGAAACCGTTCCTTTTTTCCTCGTCTTTCGCGCTGCGTATCGGCTCAACACATAGCAATACGAAAAAATTAAAAAGTACTCACCATATAAAGGTACTTTTATCTTTCTAACAGTGCAATTCGTTTAAAAAAATACGAATATGAACCCTTTGAAAAAAATTATTTTAGAAACATTGTTTTTCGTCTTTTTTCCCCATAACTTTCAAATCTCTCATCGGATCAACTATTCAAAATGTGAAAAAATAAAAAAATACCCTGTTAGTATCTCTATGACTGTGCAATCCGTTTTAAAAAATATGAATATTACACCTTTCAAAAAAATTCTTTTCCAAACAACGTTTCGGGCATTTTCTCTACGTAAAGTTTGAAAATATGCATCCGCTCTGGAAATGGAAATACGAAAAAATGTATATATATCATGCCATATCTACATTTATTTTTCTATCGAGCGGTGGTAGAAGATTAAAAATTATTAATATTAACCTTTAAAAAAAAATATTTTCCTAAAGTCACTTTGGGGGAGTTATGATTCTCTTCTGATAAAGATTCGAAAAAAGAAAACATACTCTCTTAATTACTGTTCATTTTCCTTTTAAATGGTGAAATACGTTTAAAAAATACATTAATATTAATAAAAAATCCCTTCTCAAAGTCACTTCACGCTTACGTTATTTACTTTATCTCTATTGCCTCATAGGATTAACAGTTGGCGCATTTTAATTAAAAAATGAAACTTAATTTGATATAATCGCAATGAAGCTTTCGTGTGTTACTATGTTCCAGGTTGGTTTGTGAGCGACCCCTCCCAACGACACTGCTTTATCAGAGATTCAGTGGCTGCGGGGCCCCAAAAACAAGGTCATTTAGAAAAAATTTCGTTTAAAAAGTTGAAATCAAAACAGATCATAGCGCGAAAGGCACGTCTGGTGTACGCTGCCGAATGCCTTCAGGTCCCCAACTGTAGTTTTGTTTGGATAAACTGTAGTTTGTTTGGATATGTTTTCATTTAAAAACATAAAATCATACAAATTATAGGTTATACACTGTCAAAGGCAGCGTTGTCCCCAGCGTTAGATTCGTTTGGAAACATTTTCGTTTCACTAATTTTAGTTAATATAGTTAATATAGTTAATATTTAGTTAATATAGTTGCCATAGTAATATTTAAAGTTATCACGTCACTGGTCCGGATAATGCCGGGCAGGTCAGCTACTCTATAATAACAAATATAAGATGCTTATGTGTCTGCCCAGAATTTTCTGACTAGATCGCTGGGTACAGAGTTACAAGATTTAGCAAGAAGTTGCCTGTATGTCTAAAGTTATGCACCTCGAAACCCGATTTTTGACAAGATTTCTTTATGCCATTTTTAGCATTTTTTTTCTCATTTCGAGGCGATCTTTGTACATTAGTAAAAAGATTCCGGTTTCGAAGTTTTGGCCCATTATGATATATTTTGTTCTCTTTTCAATAACGTTTATGCGGAATTCGCTCAACGATGTTTGAATTTTTCATGTGTTTTTTCGCATTTTGCGGCAATTTTTTTATATTCGTAAAATGAATCTGGTTTCTGTTATTTCAGTAAATTCGATTTCCGGATTTTTAAATTTTTTGGAAGTTATTATGCGATGTTTTGACATTCCGGACGTAGAAAGAATTGTTAGAATTTTTCAGCCCAATATCGGAAATTTTATCAACTGTAAGTTTTGAACTGTTCGCGAAATTTTTATGGTTTTTTTAGCATGTTTTCGCGTTTTGCGATGATTGTTTGACATTTGTTAGGAATCCGATTTCAATATTTTAACCCAATATAATAAATTTTGTTTTCTCTATTTTTTTAATATTTACTGAATTTCGTATGAGGTTTTTGGTATCTTTTTTGCATTTCATGGCGATTTTTGGATATTTTGTTTACTATAACCAAAATAATTCTCAGGTTAATTATAGTACCGCTGTTATTAAATTAAAGCTGAGAAAATGCCGAATCGGTTCCTAAAGCAACGTGAACGACGATGGTGAAAATTTTAATTTAATCTGTGTGGAAATAAAAAACAAAATTTGTTTCGAGACTGGAGCGGACCCAGTCCGATACAGACACTCACATGCTGGATAATTAATATGGCAATTTTCTGCGTCAAACTAGGATCGGCACGAGCTGCACATTTACTTATTTTCGACCCCAAAGAAAAATTTTCATGTTTTGTTGGCTTAGTCTAACCCTATTAAATTTCTTATTCGTTTAATTTTTTATGAGCCCAACTGGCCTGTTTATTTTATTTTTTTATTTTTTATTATTTTTTTTTTAATCGGTTCAGCCCGATAAAGATATTGTCTTTGTTTTATCGGGCTGTTTAAAAAATTTACTTTATTTTGCACTATATCTTAACAGTTTATCTCTCTCCCTAAAATACTTATTAACTCCCTCTTTTTTTCCCTAGTGGTGTTTTTTTTTTTTTTTTTAGTTTGTTTGTTTTCCATAACGCTTCTTTTTCTTTAAAAATAAAAGCAATTTTGCTGCTCTAAAATAGTTATTTTCTGCTCCAAAGAAGCATTTTAGCTGCTCCAAAATGATGTCCATGCTATTCCATCACTGTTATGCACAAAACATGTTTTGACTGTGTACTTCCAAAAGTGGAATTCATTTAGAGAGAAATTCTTGATGAAAAATATCGTAATTTGTTGTTAACATGAAAATAAATTCGGAAAACTTTGACAATCATTCCGTTCTGTCCAGCTCAGATTTCAACCAACAAACTTAGGTACCAAATACCAAATGTAGATGAGTTATCTACTAAAGTTGAGTAAATCCAAAGAAAATGAAAAAATGTAAAATGAAAATAAAAATAATTCATTGTCATTTCGATTTCAGATCAGCACAAAACAACTTTTAATTGACTGTATCATTTTTCAAAAATTTTTCCCCTACGCCTATGCAAGTACTACCCCTGAAATGGGTTTTTCGTGCAGAATTATCCGATTTGATTCAAATTTTGTTTATAAGTACATTGGGATAAGACGGATGCGTGATTAGTTTTGGGGGTTCATTGGTTACTTGGGGGTTCATTGGTTAAAGGGGAGGGGGACGGGGGGCTAATCCCCCCTTAATTTAGATAAATTTGTTTTTCATGCTAAATTATCCGATTTGATTAGAATTTGGTTTATAGGTTCGTTATTATAAGGTGCTTCCCTGATTAGTTTTGGGGGTCTATTGGTTAAGTATAAAGGGGGAAACGGGGGACTAATCCCCCCTTAATTTACATAAATGGGTTTCTCCTGAAGAATTATCCAATTTGATTCAAATTTTGTTTATAGGTACATTGGGATAAGGCGCTTCCCTGATTAGTTTTAGGGGTTCATTGTTTACGTATAAAGGGGGGGAACGGGGGGCTAATCCCCCCTTAATTCGATTTGATTAAAATTTGGTTTATATGTTCATTGTTATAAGGCGCTTCCCTGATTACTTTTGGGTGTTCCTTGGTTAAGTGTAAAGGGGGGAACGGGGGACTTATCCCCCCTTAATTTATATAAATGGGTTTTTCGTGCAGAATTATCCGATTTGATTCAATTTTTGTTTATAGGTACATTGGGATAAGACGGTTGCTAACTTAGTTTTGGGGGTTCATTGGTTGCGTATAAAAAGGGGGACAGGGGCTAATCCCCCCTTAATTTAGATAAATGTGTTTTTGAAGCTAAATTATCCGATTTGATTAAAATTTGGTTTATAGGTTCGTTGTTATAAGGTGCTTCCCTGATTAGTTTTGGGGGTCCATTGGTTAAGTATAAAGGGGGAAACGGGGGACTAATGCTCCCCTTAATTTACATAAATGGGTTTTTCGTGAAGAATTATCCAATTTGATTCAAATTTTGTTTATAGGTACATTGGGATAAGGCGCTTCCCTGATTAGTTTTGGGGGTTCATTGTTTACATATAAAGGGGGGGGGAACAGGGGGCTAATCCCCCCTTAATTTAGATAAATGTGTTTTTCATGCCAAATTATTTGATTTGATTAAAATTTGGTTTATAGGTTCATTGTTATAAGGCGCTTCCCTGATTACTTTTGGGGGTTCATTGGTTAAGTATAAAGGGGGGAACGGGGGACTAATCCCCCCCTTAATTTATATAAATGGGTTTTTCGTGCAGAATTATCCGATTTGATTCAAATTTTGTTTATAGGTACATTGGGATAAGACGGTTGCGTGATTAGTTTTGGGGGTTCATTGGTTACGTATAAAGGGGGGTACGGGGGGCTAATCCCCCCTTAATTTAGATAAATGTGGTTTTCATGCTAAATTATCCGATTTGATTAAAATTTGGTTTATACGTTCGTTGTTATAAGGTGCTTCCCTGATTAGTTTTGGGGGTCCATTGGTTAAGTATAAAGGGGACGGGGAGGGTTAATCCCCACTAAATTTAGATAAATTAGTTTTTCATGCAGAATTACCCAATTTGCTTCAAATTTTGTATATAGATTCATTGTGGTAAGGAGCTTCCCTGATTAGTTTTGGCGGTTCATTGGTTAAGTATAAAGGGGGGAAACGGGGGGGCTAATCCCCCCATAATTTATTGTCGATCTCTTTCTTTTTCGAGGGGCATTATTCTTTGAAATAAGAGTATAATATACAATTAGTGTGAATAGCCTGTGGGCTCAATGCCATCAGTTTAACTGGGCCCTTTCCTTTTTTTTGTATACTGAAGGAGCTAGAAATTTGAAATTGTAGTTACTTATAAGATGTAAATGCTCTCTAATAATAATAATAATAATAATAATAATAAATCGGAATTTCAAAGGGTGAAATGAGCGAAAAGCGCTCTAAAATCATTTTAAATTACAATTTCTATGGAATCTCTGGAACTACGGAACCGATTTAAAAAATGATGGTGGCAAATTGATGGTGACAATCCCTGCTCCAACATAGGCTATATTTTATGTTGGCGCAACTAATCTTAGGGGGGTGCAGGAGCGAAAATGTTCTAAAATTGCAATTTTTTTATACTGAAGGAGCTGGAAATTTGAAATTTGGCATTGTAGTTACTTACAAGATGAAAATGCTCTCTAAGAACAAATTAAAAAGAATTCGAAATTTAAAAGGGTGAAATAAGCGTAAAGCGTTCTAAAAACATTCTAAATTACAATTTCTATGCAATCTCTGGAACTACAGAACCAATTTCAAAAGTAATGGTGGGAAACTGATTGTGACAATCCTTACTCCAACATAGGCTATATTTTATGTCAGTGCAACTAACCCCAGTGGGGTGCAGGAGCGAAAAATGTTCGAAAATTGCGACTTTTTTATACTGAAGGAGCTAGAAATTTGAAATTTGGCATTGTAGTTACTTATACAATGTAAATGGTCTCTAAGAACAAAACAAAACAAAAAAAAATCGAAATTTAAAGAAGTGAAATGAGCAAAAAACGTTCTAAAAACATTCTAAATTACAATTTCTATGGAATCTCTGGAACTGCAGAACCGATTTCAAAAGTGATGGTGGCAAACTGATGGTGACAATCCCTGCTCCAACATAGGCTATAGTTTATGTCGGTGCCACTAATCCCACGGGGGTGCTGGAGCGAAAAACGTTCTAAAATTGCAATTTTTTTTATTACTGAAGGAGCTAGAAATTTGAAATTTGGCACTGTGGTTACTTAAAGATGTAAATGCTCTCGAAGAACAAATTTAAAAAAAAATCAAAATTTAAAAGGGTGAGATGAGCGAAAAGCGTTCTAAAAACATTCTAAATTACAATTTGTATGGAATCTCTGGAACTACAGAACCGATTTCAAAAGTGATGGTGGCAAATTGATGGTGACAATCCCTGCTGTAACAGCCTTTTTAATAAAAAGCTATGCGTTGTTGACGACTGGGCTTTTCACTAATTGTTGCCACAGATTAATCTCGGAAAAGGAAACATTTGAAGTTACTGAAAAAAAATAATAGCTCGAAAAGTATTTGTCAGAAAATTGTTAGACAAGTCGTTTGACAATTGTTAGACAAGTCGTTTGAAATGTAAAAAATTGTATTTTTCTTGATATAAATTTAAAATCTAATGATTATGCCGTTTTTCAAATGTTGAATTTCAAAAATTACCAAATTCCACAATGGAGTACCATAGCGAAACCTTCATGCGTAAAAAGATAATGATAAGGGCGATGTGTCCTGACGTGTATATTGGTACGAGTCACAAATTATAGTAGCCTTATTATTCTGTTAAAATATAAGAGTGAATTATGGAACGTCAATATTTTGTTTGATTAAAAGTTTGTTAAGAGAAATTGACCAGCGTAGCGGGCGTAGCTTGCTAGTAATACTATAATTTGATGTGGCCACCGAAGCTTAATGGGAAAATTCACCGCTTTTTTTAACGCTTAGTAGAAAATGAGAGATAATAAATGTATTAAAATAAATGTATAATCATTGCTTTTTTTCTGTTTTAAGGTATGGAAAGAGAAAATTTTTTTAAAATTTAAACTATCTTTTTAGGATTGCTAAATTGATTTCTCAACGTATAATCATAATTCAAATTAATATAGAAAAGTGTAAAAATAATTTAATTATCGCTTTATTACTATTTGCTTACATATAATTTTTGAATGGATGCAGTACTTTTTGTTTGTTTGAAATATAGTTTCTCAGAATGTCCTATATTTAGATTTATCAGGTTCTAAAAATTTTATATCTTTATTTTCCTCAATGTTCTAACTTTCGTAAAAAATAAAAATAATGAAAATATTTGAAAATCTTGTTAAAGAAAGCAGTATCTTAATTTTGAAAATAAGCATTATACTGCACAAAGCTTTTTTAAAACAGAGCGATATGTGCTGAGAATTTGAATATGTTGTTGAAGTAGAGCCGACTCTTTTCACTTTTGAAAACAGTCATCTGATTACACATAAACTTTTTATAGTGAAATCAAGATATATTATCATTCAAGGTTTATTCTTTGTTTGAACAATGCATTAGTATCATAAGGGCATGGCATTATGTTGAGAGATATTTTGCCATAATATCACAATGATTTTTAAATTCAATTCACAGGTAAGGCATGAATTTGCATGATTAATTTAAAAAAAAAAAAAAAAAACATAGAACCATAGAATAAAGAAAACATTTAAAAATCATGAACGAAAATTCAAACATACTACCATTCTTTTAATGGTTAAAATATTAGTAACAACAATAAAATAAAATTTAAATATACATGACATTGCTTCAAATACATTTAGAATTATTATATTTCTGCATAATATTTCTCTTTTGGCCTTTTTAATTTCCGTAGAAATATTGTTAATTTATAACAAAAATAAAACAGATAATTTTTAAACTAAACATCATTTCTAATCTGCATAGTTCTATAAAGCATAAAACCTTCAATCCCACATTCTGAAAATTTCACAAAATTGACAGTATTTAAAATAATTACTTGATTGTTTTGCCTGTGTGTAGTGTAATCCAGAGATCTGTTTAGGAAGAAATTGAGTCCTTTAAAAGACCCTTCACAAAATTTTTCATATTAAAACAGGAACTTTCACAATACATTCCACCTTAAAACAAGACCCTTCACAAAATTTTTTGCCTTAAAAATAGGCCTTTCACAATTTTTTTCCATCTCCAAACTTAACCTTTTACAAATTTAATTATTTAAAAGAAAAATCTGACCTGACACAAAACAACTAAAACTGTCAAAGAACCTATTTCAAATGACGGAGAAAAAAAATCAACTGTCTAGATATCACCTGCTGCCATCTGTTGGTGTATTGATGAAGTAAAAAGTAATTCATTTTGTAAAAATCTATAATCAATTAGAACAATATAATGTAAAACAAAATTTAAACAATGAAAAACAAACTATCTTCCTATCACATAGTTTTTTTTTTTCTAATGAATTTAAGTCGTGCTGTACAAAAGATCCTTTTTTCATAGTATTTAAATGATTTATATGCCCATTGGTAGCACCAAATAAATGCATTTTCAGTTGTGTTTTCAACGGAGAATTACTTTTTTACATTAAAATAAATTGTCAATTTCATATGTTCAAATGTTTTATGATAGAACTTATTCTGGCTAGAATATCTGAAAAAAGGGCGAGCGAGCAAAGCGAGCTGTGACCGCGTAGCGGTCTCAATGGGAACTGTTTTGCAATTCACGGGGGGTTGGCGAGCATTAGCAAGTAGGGGGCTGAGCCCCTAGTTAATATAAATTCTCCCTAATTTTTTCCATATTTAATATGAGCAGATCGTATTTTGATGGCTTTGTTCGTGTTGTGCCGTACTTAAAAATGAATGAATAAATAAATGACATGTCCTTTTTAAAAACTGTTAGGATCACATTCATTGACTACAGTATTAAATCATATCAATTTATCGCTTTGACCTATCAAAAACTCGATTAGTTCTCTAAAATAACGTGTTTACTGCAGGGCTCGATAAAGCTGAAGTGGAGCCTAGAGCCTGTTAATAATTTAAGATCTAAATTTCAATTACAATTAATTAATTTCCAGTTAAAAATATTTCTTTAAAAAGGGACACACACACATGAAAAAATAATAATAATAATAATCTGTTCATTTTAATTGGGTGGCCCTAAAATGTAGGGCCTTGGTAGCCCATGAATTAACTAAGCCATAAGTATACAACTGTTAAAATGTTGTCTAAATAGATGCATTTAAATACAGCTCTGCATATCTGAATCAAAGCATTGCTTTCTCTTGGCTTTGTTTTATGAGATGTTCATTATCCGAACATAAAAATCTCTTGCGGAAGTGTTCGTTAACTGATCTGTTCGTAAACAGAACAGTTCTTTAACCGATCACCCACTGTACTTTTATCTTGCAAAGAAGAAACTAGTACCGCTAAACGATCAATCTTTCCTGTGCTTTTTGATGACAGATTGGCTAACAGTTTTCCGTCCCAATGAACAACGGATTTTGATGCTCCAAATTGTGTTTTTAATTGTTCAGCGGTTTCTTGGCGAAGACGTTGGCATTCCCGATGAACAGAACTGGTTTTGAAAGTGAAAGTATCTTCGTAAAAAAAATCCAAAAAGAAAATCGAAAAAGTAATCAACAGCGGAAATAGAGATTGGTCTCAACTATCCAATGCAAGAAAAAAAAAAAAAAAAGTTTAAAATATTGAAAAAATAATGCCCCATAGGATTAACATTAGCGAGCGGGTCTTTCCGTGTGAGGGGAGAGGACCTTTAATGAAATCCAGCAGATTAATAAAGATTAAAGAGCATTAGAAGAAAAATAAAATAGGGTACTCAGATAGATTTGTATAGTTATAAATTTTTATTAAAAAGTGTAATAAATATGTAACATCAGATGGAATCATTCTTAAAGAAATTTTAGGATAATATTAAATTAGATGCATATTAATTAGAAATTCAAATTTTCCATAAATTCCTTATTTTCTATTAGCTTCAGGGACCCCTAAACCTCTGTGAAATGACTTGAATTTTTTTGTAATATTATACTACAACAGAAATAACATTTTCAAAAGGTGAGACTTGGCATTTTCAAACTTTTTATTGTTTTGGCCTCTCCTGGGACATCCTAATAACCATTTAATAAATAAGAAGAAAAGAAAAAATGCATTTCAATTTTTTGTAAAAAATGAGAAATTAAAAAGCATGGATGCATAAAATTTCAAAATAATTTATACATTAATTTTGAAATTCTAATAAATATATTGGCAAATTCTCAACATGTTCGGATGAATTTAATATCTGTATTTCATCAATTTAGATTAATTATCCTAAAGCGTTTCTTTTTGGTGAATGTTAAAATTTGGAAACCGTCAGACTTCTCATTAAAAAGCATTATGACTTAAACAAAATGTTCTATATTTTTCAAACCATTGAACCAAAAAACCATACAGCTAATTCTGGATAACTCGCCAACATACCTGCCCAACTACAGACTAAAAGAATGTTTTTTTTTTTTTTTTTGCCACTTATCGCGAGACATACAGACAGATAAACAGACAGCAAAAACTTTTTGGGTCTCAACAGTAAACCTCAACTGATGTTTCAGCAAACATATAATATAGGATATTAAGTTTCTTTTAATTTTAAAGTGTCGACATTCAACACAATTATAATACATAAATACATATACAGGGCAAAATAAACTACCTGTCAAAGGAGTAGAGCTCCGCCAGATCTGCCGCACTGAAATGCCGGTCGATCTGCTGCTCGTCCACCACCCGGTACGACAGAGAGATCTTGGTCACCTGACGGTCGTAGATCTTCTCTTCCATTGTGCCCTATAGACAGACAGACAACGCATTTTATAAATTGTTGTTACTGTTGGGTGTCAAAATAAAATCAATATCAGAAAAGAGTGAAACACTATTAGTATACCTGTGCCAACAGTCTGTAGATGTAGACGGGTTTCAACTGTCCAAACCGGTAGACACGGAATATGGCTTGCACGTCATGGGACGGATTCCAGGAGGTGTCGAAAATGATGACACGGTTCGCGCCCACCAGGTTCGTACCCAGAGATCCTGCTCGGGTAGAGATGAGGAAGAGGCGAGACCTGCAAAAGGAAGACACCAGGAGTAAATATCCACAAATTAAGAGAACGTAACACACTTTAGAATTATTGAGTTGCAGTGTTTATTCCTTTTTAGCTACAGGCTATCAAAGCTTGAGAGCTAATGTGCTCGCCGGTTCTGTATGTACGTAACACAATAACTCTTGATAGAAATAACCATTTTGCTTCAAATTTTGTTTATAGGTTCATTGGGATAAGGCGCTTCCCTGATTAGTTTCGGGGGTTCATTGGTTAAGTATAAAGGGGAGTAACGGGGGCTAACCCCCCCTTAATTCAGATAAATGGGTATTTCATGCAGAAATATCTGATTTCCTGCAAATTTTGTATATAGGCTGATTGTGGTAAGGCACTTCCCTGATTAGTTATGGAGGTTCATTGGTTAAATATAAAGGGGGATACAGGAGGCTAATCCCCCCTTAATTTAGATAAATTTGTTTTCCATGCAGAATTATCCAATTTGCTTCAAATTTTGTATATATGTTCATTGTAATAAGAGGTTTCCTTGATTAGTTTTGGGGGTTCATTGGTTAACTATAAGGGGGGGGGACAGGGGGAGATGATCTCCCCCTTAATATATTGTCGATTTCTTTATTTTTTAAGGGGAAATAAGAGTATAATATACAATTAGTGTGAATAGCCTGTGAGCTCAATGCTTCTCTTTATTTTACACTCTTTTAATTAACATTACACTGACGGTAGGGGTATTACCACTATGACGTCAATCAATTTTATTTCATATTAATCTTTTTTTCAATGGGTGAAACTTTTTATTTCATTTTCATTTTTCACGTGAAAATAGTCTGGTAGAAAATTAATATAGAAAGAATTTTATCGTGGATTTTTAATTTTTGGCATCTGCTATAACGAAAAATGTTTAAATTTAATTTAAAGGAAAGGGCTGTTAGAATTTTGGTTTTTTTCTCTCTAATAAAATAATGCGAATTTTTCAAATTTTAATATTTTGAGCTCTTCATAGTTGGTATTCATCTATATACACAAATTTTTAATGGCTCTGTGACGGACAGACAACGGAGTGGGAGTAATAGGGCTTCGTGAGATGAAGAAAACCCTAAAAAAGTAAATGCCATTTTATTAAGCATAAGATCTTGATACACAAAGTCCAACTTATGCTACAATGTTGTTACATTGCTAAATTTTCAACAGTAATCAAACATTATTCCTCCAAATTAATTAAATTTGCACTATACATTTCTACAATAATAATAAAAAAAGCATTAAGCAAAAGACTGATTTATTAGAGAAAATCTCTTTCTTCTTTTCTTGGAAATGCTACATTGTTTCATTGACGTTTTATGCTTATTATGTAGTTAAAACTGCTTTTTTGGGTTGAATGTTTGTCTACTATTTCCAAACAACAATCTTCATGGAATATTTCTACAACATTTGCAATAGAAATCTAACCACAAAGTTTATTGTTTGGAAATAGTGGTGTTTTTTGGTAACATTTTTTCTGCAACAAGCGTTCATCCCTACTGATAATAACTTTGCTATATTGCTTTGTTATACTACTTTTGTTATCTCGTTATTATAATTACCATTTTTTAAGTATATGTTGTGGCCCTCCGAAAATTGCAAACATATTTTTGCATCCCGCCAGAGAAAAACGTTGAGTATGACTGATTTAGACTATCCAGTTTGATCGATGCATTGCAGTCGACAGAGCAGTTGATAAACATTCACAATACTGAACAAAGTTTCCCATTTTAAATCGCACTAGGTTGCCTTGTGGTAGTACCAAACAACAATCTTGATGAAATATTTCTACACAACATTTGCAATAGAAATCTAACCACGAAGTTTATTGTTTGGAAATAGTGGTGTTTTTTGGTAACATTTTTTCTGCAACAAGCGTTCATCCCTACTGATAATAACTTTGCCTGTGACAGTAATTCACAGTTCAAGCACCATTTAATTGAAAGTAAAAAACTTTATTGACATTTTTGAGGACTCCAATTCAGGAGGAATGCTGGATAGATTAAAACTACATCTAAGCACCAATATACATTCCATTACGACAGTCGGCACTTTTCACAAATCTCCTCCCTGACACTCAAGATGTTTATCCAGATGAGTTGGATGTATCAATTGTCAGGGTTGGCCTTTTCCCATCCAACTGGGAAAAAGTGGTAAATACCGGGAAAAACTTCCAAATGACAACATGTAAAAAATATTCTGGCTTTCTGAATCTGATGGGTAAAATTAAAGTTAGAAATACATAGTTATTACAAATTTCCCTTAGGTTTAAAATTATTCTGTAGGAAAGGAATATAAATAAATAAGAATTATTGCATATAAAACATAACTTTTGCTCATAACATTTTTTAACAATAATGAATTTCCTAAATAAATATTTTAGAACACAGTAAAATAAAATTATTAAACTTAAAAATATCAGTGTCATCAAGAGAAGCAATAAATAATGTGTGTTAAATTTAAATCAAATTTTTATTACTTTTTAAGTAGACCTATTAAACACTTTTTTTTTTCTTTTCTTTTTTTTTTTTTTTTTTACAATTTTGGTTTGGTGTAATATTTATGCAAAATGTTCTTTTACATCATCAGTACCAGAAGTTCACCCTATTTGTTATTTGTTTACATTTTTTGTTGTTGCCACATTCTTCTCTAGTCTATAATAGAATGCTTGAAGAATCAGTCTTTGAAGACTGATTCAGATTTCCATTGAAAAAAAAAAAAAAAAAAAAACCATCAAGCTCCATACAAAAACAATTAACAAAAAAGATATACAGCAATAATCACTATTTCACCTACACTAAAGTAAAACTGGAATAGATGCAGAATTTCTCCAATTAATGGAACATCTTCAAGGATATCTTGCATCTCTGCAACGTATTTTTTCTAATTTTTCTGTCATCCAAAACAAGATTAGTAATAGACTGGGTTTACAAAAAGCTGCTAAATTACTATTTTGTTATATGATTCTAAAATCTAATGTGGAAGTGGAAGACAAAGAATATGAATACGATTACGATTGATAAATGTTTGGGAATCTGTGTGATTGTGTAAATATTTAAATAAATGCACTCTATTGTCCATTTTTCTGGATCTTCCTTCTCTTTATTTATTTATTTTTTTAAATCTTTCAAGCAATTTACTTAGAGCTCAATTTTGACATTTTTAAAGGTTGTTTTGAATTTATATTTATGTTTTTAATAATCAGTTTTCCCCATGTGGGCAAAACATAGTATTTCCCAGGACAGTAAATACCAATTTTTACCATGGTATTTACCGGGGGTGGTAAAAACCTTGCCAACCCTGATCAATTGGGCACTAAATACCACTAAAAATATATTCGAACTCTACATCACTAAACTATAAAGGACGTATGAGGCAATTAGACGCCGATAAAATTTTTACTCCTTCTTTTAGCTACCACCAAATGTCAAATTCTCTACTGGAATCAGAGTGTGCAGCTCATTTTGAGCTTGCGTAAGATTACAAAACACATCACATGATCTTTTTGTTTCAATCATAATGGTTTTAAAGGGATTTTATTAATATTTCCAGTGCATTCATTTTGAAGAAAAAAAGACTTCCTCAAACTACGAAAATAGGCTTCCTGCTATAATTCAAAAAATTGCAAATTAGTTCTAGATATTTCTAAAATCGTGGCCTCAGATCAATGAAGTATAAACAAAACGAAATATCTGTTTTGAGATTATTTTCGTTTTATTACCAATAGGACGTCATCATATTAATCTTTTTTTAAACTGGTGAAACTGTATTTCCTTTACATTTTTCCTGTGGAAATCTTTCAATAGAAAATTAATTATTGCAGAAAGAATTTTAGTGTGGATTTTTAATGGTTGGCAACTGCTATAACGAAAAATGTTTAAATTAAATAAGAAAAGGCTGTTAGATTTTTGGTTTTTTATCTTTCTACTAGCTAACCCGCCCGGCGTTGCCCGAGCCCGAGATAATTACAATCTCAGAGAAAGACGTTAACCCCCCTCTCTCCCCATACCCGCAAATATGAATAATTTGTTCAAGAAAACACCGTCACCTACATTAACGCAATCATTAAAAAAAGAATTACATTTTTCTGATAATTAGAACATAACGAAGATGCTATCCTAAAATAGCCGGCAGATGGTACCCCTTCCCGACCTCAATTTCAAATCTATATCTTAATTAGTTACCTAAACAATATAATAAAATTAACAAATAACAACAAATATGTTAACAAGAACAAATAAATCTATCGACAGAGCTGTTTTCCGGAAAAACATGGCTAACCAATCTACCATACCAAATAACGCATGTTCTCCCTTTACATACAAAATTTCAGCCTACAGATTTCTCATAAAACGAGCCTTTATAATATGTACTGAAAATAAATTGAATAATGAATTAGATAATATTCGTAAAATTGCCTATAATAATGGTTTTACAGTACACCATATTAATAAATTAATCATAGATATCACCAATAATAAGTATTCAGAAAAGAAATTTGATTCACAAAAATACAAACTTTATACTCTGCAATATTATCCAAGCTTTTTCGAAAAATTAAAACACAGCCTTAAACGTTTCAATATCTGCTTAATAGCCAAACCACCTAAGAAATTAAAGAATATCATTTGCAGTAAAATTGACCCAATTAATTTTGAGAATTATTCAGGAGTATATGAAATACCTTTTATTAAAGAAGACGGATCCAAGAATTACTACATAGGCATGACCAGCAGGAAATTTAATTGCAGAAAAAAAGAGCATATAGCTGATATTAAATACAATAGAAAAACTACAGCCCTAGCAAGATTATATCAAGAAGAAACCATCCAAATAAATTTCAACGAAAGTAAAATAATATTTCCCTCCAGTCTACACTATCCATCCATAATAAGAGAAACCATAGAGATACTCACGCGCAAAAATACAATATGTAACGATGCGACATCTTTTAATTTACCGAAACTGTGGCTAGAATTACTCCATGCTCAAAGATATGAAAATAAACAATCAAGTAAAAAATAATAGATAACGTGCGTAATTTTTTAAAAAGTACATGTAAATAATAACTTCAAAGCCCGTGCAGCTTTAGAATATTCTCATTTTGTTTTTGAAAATGACTCAGAAGAGTCGAAACATGTAAAACAACTAATAAAAGTTATTTTAATTTATATTATAGTTGTTAATTTTACACCTTTAGCATTTAAAAGTAATATACTAGTTACCTAAATTTTTGTTAATTAGTAAAAATTGGCTATTATTTCCTTTCATTTTCGCAAAATAAATGGAGGGATCGGCCAGAGAAACAGATCTTTTTGTAGTTCATTTTTTAATGAATGCAGAACCCTGTCTGAAACTTTCTCTGATTGTTTTCACGGGCGCCGGCAGATTTTTGGCAGTTTTTTGCATAAATTAAGAAAAATTACTGACCGAATTTTTCAAAAATCACATAGTCAGATGCGTAATTTTTTTTTACATATGCTCAGAAATTTTCAAATTGATATCTCAATTAGTTTTCTTAAAATTCGCTAATTAATAAAATAATTTCGAATTCGCTGTTTTCCACTTGCAAATCCAATGAGCCTGTTCGTTTCTTCAGCCATTTTGACTTAAAAGATGTAATTTTAGAAGCAATGGTTAGAGAGAATCGAATTAATATCTTGAGGCTCAGGTGCACATGGCCAGACCTTGGACTATCCACACCTAAATTTCCAGACTTGTACGAAATTTTTTTTAATTAAAGAGTTTTGAAAAAACACAATGCAAACACACTGATAAAAATTTATTTGTTACTATAATAGGCGCAAATACTAAAAACACAGTTTTAAAACATTAAAATAATTTATGATGTAAAATCAGATGTCAAAATACCTAAGTGCTTTTGGCTAAACATTAACGATCATCAGAGGATAAAAAACAGTCGAAAAACTATACCTTGTTTTTATATAGAAACAAATAAATTTTTATCAATGTGTTTGCATTGTGTTTTTTCAAGTTTAAGAAGGTGAATTTGATGTTTTAACTTTATGGAATTTTCTATATATTTTTAATTCAAAGAGTTTTGTTTAATGTGGTTTTCAAATTTCCTGCTCAAGAGCACAAAACTTTTTGACATATTTTCTGACTCATTTTTAAACGAAAAGGAATGAAATTGGCAGAACTGACTATTGAAGCGATTTGGAATCGAATAGCGTTTTCTAGTTTTTGTCAAATAAATTACTTATCGAGTAATAAGTGATCATTGTCACGTGACGACAAGCTTCTCCCTTTCTTGCGCTGTCGTGTTGGGAATTCGATTCAATCTGTCCACTTTGACAGTATTTTCTGAAAGATCTTAAGAAGACCTGCTAATTTTATGTGATTTTGAACAAAAATGAATTTAGAAATATGTCAGAAAGTAATTTCTTTGGATTTGAGACCAGAGGGGAGGAGACGAGATCGGTAATTTCGAAAAGGGGAAATTTAAATAATTGGTTATTTATTGTTGCAATAAAGTAGTAAATGAGTAGACAAAAAAGTTTTATAAGTTTTAAACTGTGTACTGGGTTGGTTGAAATTTTTGGATTGTAGATGTAAGTGGGGGAGAATGAGATAACATTAAAAGAAAACAAAAATTATTCGAAACGCCGAAGGTTCTCCTTCATTATTATTATTTTTTTAAATAAAGATTATTTTACATGCGATTAAATTGTAAAAACTGAATACGAAAACTGACATACGAAATTTATTACCTAGAATATCAGCATTTTAAGACTCTTTTATTAATAACAAATTAACTTCATACAGAAAGTAATAAAAATATAAGAGAGTCCCATGCATGTGAATATATATTTTCACATTAAATCAAATTTAGAATTAGTCATTCTTAATTATTCATGTAAAACAAAGCAATAAATATTAATTGTTGAAAATGAATTTTTAATTTTAATATAGTATTATACAAAAGCATAATTACATGTATTCTTTTTTTACTTTTTAATGTATGGCGCTATTAAATAGCTTAGCTATTTATTCTTATATTTTTGCATATGATTAAGTAACTAAATTCACTCGCCATCTACGTGGTAAGACGCCAAGTCAGGCATCCGCTTGGAGGCGTGATTCAGCCCGGTATATAGGAGCCTTAGATTAAGCTGGCCAACTGGTCAGTTTATGCTAACATAATCATCAAATTTTCAAAAATGGGTAAATTGTATATAAGCACTACCCTCAGGAAATAAGGACATCGGACCACCTTAATCTGCGTTAAATACCAAAATAACTCATCTCATGTGCACTTTAAAAAATATATATACATAAATTTTACTTTTCTTTATCGCATAAACTATTATTGGCTTAAATATCACCTGTTTGTCGATGCATCAGTCTCGTGTGAACACACTAAAATTTTCGTATACAGACAAATTTCTCTGATTTTCATGTACTTTTACAAAATTCCCTGATTTCCAGAATCTGTAGCCAACCTGAATTAGATAAATAATAGATCAGCACTTAAAAGTAGTGTAAAACAATGAGCACAAGGATAATAATGAAAAAATTTCCCCACAAAATTCCCCTGAAGGTTCGAAATCCACAACTACATAACGCATTCAGAGTATAGTAGTGTGAGAGTGAGAGTGTACCTCTCGTTAGAAGGGTTGTTGAACATGTCGATGTAGCTCTTCCGGAAATCGACGGACGTGGTGCCGTCCATCCTGAAGTAGTCGAGACCTTTTATCCAGGATCCCAGGATGTCTTTGTCGTCCCCTTCTTTCTGCTGGGACTGGGTCTCCGCATACGACAAAATGTCTTCGATCAAGTCCAGGGATAGCAGGGACTGAGAGAAGAGGAGCCTGGAAGATGTAAGGTTTGCACCAATCAAAACCTAGTTTTTATTTAAACAATCTTTTACTTATAGTTAATCATGATATTTTTGAAAATATCAAAAATATCCGATATTTTCGATATATATCTGATATTTTCAAAATAGTCAACTTACTGCTGATAATAAATATTTTCTCAGCATAATATAGATTAGAAACTAAAGTATATTGCACTTAACATGAAAACTTAAATAATATACTAAAACACTTTTTTTTTCACCCTTTTCTTCTTTTATTTTTCACTTTCAACAAAATTGAAGATCAACTAATCAACAAAACAGAAACAATTTGCTTTATACACTTATAAAAAAACAACTATAAAATTCAGTATCAACTATCAAAATATCAGAAATTTAAAAAGTTTTTTTTTTATATATATCTGATATTTTCGATATATATACAATATTTTCAAAATAGTCAACTTACTGCTGATAATAAATATTTTCAAGCACAATATAGATTAGAAACTAAAATATATTGCACTTAACATGAAAACTGAAACAATATACTAAAACTGCTTTTTTCCCCCTTTTCTTCTTTTATTTTCGAACAAATCACTTTAAACAAAATTAAAGATCAACTATAATCAACAAAACGAAAACAGAAACAATTTGCTTTATACACTTACAAAAAAAAAAAAAAAAAAAAAAAAAAAAAAACAATTATAAGATTCAGTATCAAATGTCAAGAAATCAGAAATGTATAAAACAAAAAAATAAATACAAAATAGTTTTTTTAATTGAAAAATTTAAACATAAATGTAAGTTGCTTATTTATTTTTTATTCCCTAACATGTTGTACAATTTAAGCTTAACAACACCAAAACCAGAAAATGATTCTTTTCTAATAAAGCTGTATACAACTGATTATCTAAATTAGACAGTTTATCTTTCTATATCTGTCCTGAATGAGTTTTGTCCCACATAATTAGTAGTCCCATATAATCTACATTTAAAAATAAAAACTTCAACCAAAGCTTGGGTAAGATTTTTTTTTTTTTTTTTTTCTTTAGCTAGAAAAGTCACTGTGTGTTCTTTATCTACAGAATAGAGCAGTCAATATCAGTTGAAAATTTCATTTACACTTGGCTTGACTTAAAATATCTTGCAGTGATATTTTGAAAATAAATATCAAATATTAAAAATAACAAACATCTTGATATTTTAAAAATAAATATAAAATAATATAAAAATATCGAAAATATCAAACATCTTGATATTTTGAAAATAAATATTGGATATATATCATGATATATATCAACGAACCCTGCAAGTTAATAATTAATTGCAGTGAATTAAGTATTGCGCGGCAGCGCAATACTTATTTATTTCCAGTGTGACATCCTAATGTTAATTTAACACAGCAAATCCCATTGAACGAGTTAATTTACTAGAGTTTTTCCCACTTTTTGTACGCGTTGCCACAAAATTTTAACTGTGTGCTAATTCTAATAAAATTTGAAATTTGAAATAGTGAAATTGTTTGGCTGACGTCAGGATCAAAACGGATGATGAAATGTCATTGAATATAGGTGGATTATAATCCAGGAATTAACATAGGCTATGTTTTATTTACGTTATTCAAATATTTTTCTTAATAATTCAAAATTTCATAATTTTCATTGGGAATCAATGGACGTTTTTCCTATAAAATTTAACTATGTTTCTTTATTATTGCCAACAATTCGAAAACCGTAATAATAATTTGACCACAGCAATAAATTTTCAATTGAAAGAATTCCACGTTCAAAATGAAATTGAATTAGATTTTTTAAGTTTAAAAAAATGGAACAACACGACGTCATACTCTAAATAAACAGACATTTTCAAATATTTGAAACACCTGCTCAACCAAAAAACAGGTGAGTATGTCGCCACATTTGTAACAAAAAAAAGCATTTTCTTAGACATTTGTTCATAATACAAAGAGCATCAATATGAATAAGTACAGGAAGCAATTGTATATATGACGTTATATTTATAACAAACAATTGAAATAATTTTCACCGATAGTGATTAATAAGTATGACTATTAGTTACATACAAGAGAAAATTTCTGTCAAATAGTTTATAGGGGATTTCGCTAGGGAGAAAGTTGACGTTTTATTATATATTAATGGCGTAGATGGTTATTATGAAATAGATTGTACTGGTTCAATACAATTTACTTTTTCGTTTATAGCGCCCCCTGGGAGGAAATAAGGTAACCAAATTTAAATAAAATTGATTGTTTTAATGTTTCATTGTATAATAGCTATATTGAAATTAAAAGTAGTTGGCACAGATTCAACACAATTTTCTTTTGTGTTTATACAGTCTCCTGACGAGAAATAGGATAACTAATTTTTTTTTAACTTTATTTTTTACGGGTTTGTATAAATTATTTGAATAATGTCATGATCAAATTTATGTTTAATAAACATTTTCGCACTAGCCGCCACTCGCGACCAGTTTGGTCTCCCTTAAATGTATGTTAAAAGCACTATAACACGTTACTTTTATTCATAATTTATTTTTTTCCGTAATCCTTCGCCAAACCGGAATATTCTAATAGACAAATCAAAAACTTTTGCGATCATGGTAGCATTTCGCATATTTTTTGTTGTTATGTATTTCATCTTTCTTGACAAAAACCGCTTAACCAACTTAAGCGTTTATGCTTCATATCCGTTTGCTTATCAGTTGCAATATGTTTGCTAATGAGGAGATTCTTAAACATATTAAGTAGTTTTCCGTAATTGGATCCATTGCCAAATGGCGTATTTTAGTTAATACGATTTGGTGCATTGAAGTCTATTTTGTGAAAGTCTTTAATGATATCCACATTTACACTGAACCATATTGTTGCCAATATTTTTTTGTTTGTTTGTTTGTTTCTCGCTACCTTTGGCTGTAGACTTGATTACGGGAGATCAGAAAATCTATCATTATTCTCATTTAAATCGTCTTGAATAATGTGACATAATCGGGGTGCATATTATAACACGTAATTTTCGAGTATGGTTTGGTGAAACATTGAACTTTTGGAAGCCAGTTTTGATAATCACATTTCTTTTAAACCATATTTGCTGTCAGCACTTTTGACCCGAGGCTAACGAAAAAGACAGGCTACCGCGGTGCATTCCACTTATATTTTTTTACAGACCGCTAGAGTGACGTGATGCTCGTTTCCTACACCTCTATTGGTGCATTCGAGCATCACGTGACACCCGCGGTCTGTAAAAAAAGATATGCGTAAAGCACCGCGGTAGCCTTTCTTTTTCGTTAGCCTCGTTTTGACCCGTGGCGTAGAATCTCATTAAAATTCACGAACTTCCTTCTAGATGCCAATCTCTGTTCGACTCTGTTTTTCTCTGCTCTCCTATTTTGATATAGTTCAGGAGTTTTCATAACTGCATAATTCCCTTACTTTGGCATTTCTGCTTAATGTCTACTGACTATTAAGATCCGTAACTTGTAAATACGCCACGTCAACATTACCGCCTATAATTCTAATTACAGCAATCCGTTTTTTCTCTCTATATTGCAACTCTATAGTTAATATAGTGCCCCGGTGCGTCTACGACAGCTGTTCCATCAGAACATTTGATTTCAAAATCAAAGTATCGTTTCTAATTTGCGCACGCGAAAAATAAAAGCTGGTATTGGCGATTTTAAATATGCTATTGGCGAGATTTGCGCCCAAATAACACAAAAGTACTTAATGATGTTATGTATTTTGTAAATGTATATTAAATTACTGTTTTGAAAGCGATTGGTCATTAATAATGGTAAATATGATTGGTGATTAACAATCATTTTCAGTGGTCTCTCTTCCTTGCACGTATAATACATAAATACCAAATTAACTGACAATTTGTTTCGAAATTTGATTCATTAAATATCATTACAGGAGTTGTATTTGTTTACATTCAGCTAAGAAAAGATAAAGAATGAAGGTGAGTTGTATAGCACATAATTATGGTAAACTTTGATTGTGTCACTGGTACGAATTATGTTTTTGACACCAGGCAGCACTCCAAAAAATCTTTCACGGAAAACTTACTTTACGAACGATTATCTCCGTGGTTTAATGGTTTAATATTTTAAACCTTCACGACGAATGAATCTTTTTTTTTGTTTACTTTCATGGATAGAGAATTTGAATTGCGAGGCTAATTTCAACTGAAGTTATTGAAGAATATATACATAATTAAACGTAAGTCATCTCTCAAATATTAATTTATTTTGAACGATCTTTCTAAAAATGTAACATTTATTAAGTTTTATTCGAAAATATAATTTTGAATAAAAATGGCCGCCTGACATATGAAAACGTGAAGCGGGCATTCCGGAATTGTTGATGACAGTCACATGACTTACGGTTTTATTATAGAGATGATTTTTTACACTGGTAGCGCCTATGGTAGAACATTGCCTAACTAAAACTTTAAAATCCATTTTTCTTATGTTTTTTCATATGCCTACCATGCTTCAAGTTAGAATTAGGTAATACTGATACAATAAAATTTATTCTTGCATGTATAGCGTCACTGGTGGAAATATCATAACCAAATCAAATACGAGCAAATCTTGTGTGTGTATTAGAGATCTCTTTTCGGAGCCCGGGCCTACCCGAGCCCGCCCGAGCCCGAAACATTTTGCATCTTTAGAGCACGAGCCCGGCCGATCCCGATACCGAAAAAAATTGCATTATATTTAAAAATTGTTTTAAAAGTAATATCTCATTTTTAAAAATCTTCGTACAAGAAAATAACTGTTAATCCCGTGCACATAATTAATTTTATGGAAATTTACATTCAATTTTATCAAAAGAGAAGTTTGGTATGAAATAAAAATATACTTCTTTAAAAGAATCGATGTTCCTATTTTTCTCTACCAACAAGAAAATCTGATGGTCATATTAACGAAGTACATTTTATGAATAAATGCATGAAATTCGCAAAAATTACTTTTCTATGCCGAAGAATCGAACAGCGTTTTCTATTTCCTATAAAAGGTGTATATTGTAAATTAAGCCTTGCGCTGCCGCGCAAGGCTTATTTATTTCCAGCGCGACTTTCCCATGCTATTCTAACACAGCAAATCCCGTTGAACGAGTTATTTTACTAGAGTTTTTCCCACTTTTTGTACGCGCTTCCACTAATTTTCTTCAAAACACCTAATTCTGTAAAAAAATAAATTCTCCAATCAAAAAACTCTAAATTCTGGTGTTGTTACTTTCTTTAGAGACCTGTCAGGTTTCGCCTAGCGCTTCGACCAGGAAGATAGATTATTTTCGACTATTCATCCAATCTGTTTAAATTACATTATGAGTAAATTAAAGCTTTCTATTGCAGTGCGGGCGAGATATTATGATTTTAAGAATTAGGCCGTGTAAAAAATTATGTGGAGGAGGGGGAGGGGGGTGCGTTTTGCCCTTTCGGAAGGGGAGGGGAAGGGCGCGAACACAATTTGGAAATACAATAAAGCGATCTGTTTTAAACTTTACGATATTTTATAACACATAACATAATTTTTTTAAATGAAGCCGCGTCAAAAATTATGGGGAGGGGTGGGGGGAGCGCATTCTGCCGACACGAGGTGGGGGGATTTTCTAAATTTTGCCGACATCACTCATGTGATATATCGTTCGAAAGGCTTGTGACCGCTTATTCATATTATGCACCTCCGGTGTCCATCCGTCCACTTTGTCGCCCCAAGGAGGGGCACTTTTCTAAGCTTTGCACACACCGCTTAATCATATTATGCATCGCCGATGTCCATCCCCCCACTTTGCCTCTCTCCAAGGGGGGTACTTTTCTAAATTTTGCACACATTCCTCATGTGATATATCGTTGGAAAGGTCTGTGACCGCTTAATCATATGCATATCCAGTGTCCATCCCCCCACTTTGCCTCCCCTAGGGGGGTACTTTTCTAAATTTTGCACACATCCCTCATGTGATATATTTGGAATATTACCAATACTGATTTTGATCTGTGCAGTCTTTTACATACTTGCCTCGTGTGAATCTTATCTCCTTCATATTAATTTGTTATTAAAAAACTTTAGATATTAAAAAAAAAGGAACTTGCAAAGCAAATTAAAAAAATAAATTTATTTCTATATTGTTAAGCCCGAGAAGGGACAGATATTAAAATTATTTTATTTAGTCAATGCTACAATAATGTTGCATTTTTATATTAAATCTTGCTCAGTCTATTTAATCTTAAAAAAGTAAATTTAAATTTGAAACATGATATTGAAGCAACTTTAAAACATTTCATTTAGTTGAAATGAAATCTAAATAAATCTTCAACTTTTTTTTTTTTCAGTTTTACATGCATTATGCAAAATTTGTATTGCAGCAAATTCTAACAGACAAACATGAGAAGTTCATGAGAGAAACATGAGAAGTTCAAATAATTTAAAAAGTTGAAGATTTATTTAGATTTCATTTCAACTAAATGAAATGTTTTAAAGTTGCTTCAATATCATGTTTCAAATTTAAATTTACTTTTTTAAGATTAAATAGACTGAGCAAGATTTAATATAAAAATGCAACATTATTGTAGCATTGACTAAATAAAATAATTTTAATATCTGTCCCTTCTCGGGCTTAACAATATAGAAATAAATTTATTTTTTTAATTTGCTTTGCAAGTTCCTTTTTTTTTAATGTGTAATAGGGGGGGGGGGATTGAAGCAAACAGACTTGGTAGTAGCAAGGTGCCAACAGGACCCTAGCTAGAGGGCCCCCTAAAAAAATTCGAGCCTCCCCTGGGAAAGATTCCAAGGTCACCCAATGAAACTCTGTTCAAAAATCGAACTTAGTTTTGGGGCCCTTTTACAGTTTTGCACAAATACTAAATTGTAATATGTACAAAAAACGCAAATAAGTGTTTTAAATTAGTTTAAATATTAAAAGCAATAATAATTTTTAAATGTAAAATGCATCCTTGATTTTTTTTTTTTTAAGATATAAAAATGCAATTTTAGAATTTTTAATAGCTGGGAATATTGAGGGGGAAAAAAAATCAAATGCTGCAACTCTTTATGAAACAGGTGAAGTGTAAGCTTTTTATTGCCTTGTTGACATCATCACTTATTATTTCACCAGTCTAGTTATTCACTGGAAATTTTTATTCTGTTAGTATAAAATTTCTTAGTATAAAATGAAGTTATTATCAACAGTTTGATAAGAAACACAGTGCCTACAATATGAAAAAGCACTAATTTGTTTTTCTATATAATACTTTGATCATACATCTGTGTGTGTGTGTTCATGTGACAGAGAGAAAGAAAATATATGAGCCTCCCTACATTTTCTTGAGCCCCTCCACCTCCCCCCAATTATTCACTTTTAGCGACAGCCTTGCACGCCAAGCTCCCACTAATATTCTAATATATGGATTAATTTGATCCTGTATAACAACCTTTTCGAACCAGAAAAAATTATTGGATGAATTTATTTAATTTCAGGTTTCTATGTGGAATTTAAATTTTTAATTTCATTTCTTAACATATTACGAAAGATTAGTGTGAGCTTGGCACTTCTGCCATATCCTATAGTTCACCACTTTGCCTTGGCTTATTTGATTTATGTTTGTATGTTTTTTTTTTGTTTTGTGATATTTTGTTTTGTAAACATTGTTGTGACATCACAGATGCTTTTTTTTTTTCCCGCAGACTAGAGCTTGGCACCGATCGGTTTTCCATCGGCAGCTGCAAGGACTTTTTAGCCCGGTGGCAATTAAATCGAATACTTTCATAGAATTTAAAACATTTTAAATTGAATTTCTTTAAAATGATTTTAAACTAAACTTAAATATTTCAAAATGCATCAAATTTTAATGAACATCAATGACTGACTGGCAGCTAGCCAAAAAAAAAAAAAAAAATCTGTGGCTGGAAAATTTTCAATAGAAATAAAAATAATAATGGAAAATAGCAATAGAAAAAAAAAAAAAAAAATATCATAAATGACACAGAAGAAATGATGCATTATTTTTAGGCACTTTTTTTTTTTTCTCTCAAATTAAGACTCTGCATAAAATTGTTTACTTTCGAATGGCAACTCACAACTCTAAATAAAGCCAAAGCTGCTTATCAAACCTCAAAATAAGCGTGGTAATGGAAATAGTGATCCCATTTCTGAAAATATTGAAGGCAGGAGTATTTCCTCTGAATTGACTGTTTCCCGGAGTGAGGAAACTCTTAGATTCTCTCTGAGAAAATTCTGAAATGCTTGTTTCAATGTTGTCTGAAATGTTGTATTGTTTTTTTAACCAAAATAATTATTCTATAATTAATGGTAATTATTTTAAACTACTGTTTTAAATTCATAACGTCAAAATAATATAACACGTAATTTTATTAAACATTAAATTATTTTGCAGAAAGTTTTTGAACCAATATTTATGTGCGCAGAAAGCTTTTGGTTTTATAAAACTCTGTGGTCAAGAACGTTTCTTTTCTAGTAAAAGAGCAATTTAGGATAAATCCAACAGCTGGCAAATAATCTGCAATTAATAAATAAATAAATAAACGAAAAAAGGACTATACAGTGGAACTCCAGTTATACATTACCTGCAATGTACGTTTCTCTCAATTATACGTTTGAACTCAGCAATTCTGGCCGTTTGCCATTAAAAATTAGCTGAGTTATACATTTCCCTCAGTTATACGTTACGTTTTTGCGTCCCTGTCTCACTTATACGTTTTGCAGAAAATAATTTTTTCAGAACGTCTTCTACGTCTTCCCTTCAATTCTTGCCACGTACGAAATGGAATAGAAGAGGGGGGAAAGGAGGCATTACTTTGCCGAAAAAGAACAATTGAAGTTTGCGATTACATATTTCAATAAGATTCAGTAAACTACTGAAATGACTTTTAATACCACATGCCATTTACATGCCAAAGCGATTCCAATCACTTCATTTAAGTACTCTATGTGTGTAAAAAAGTATATTTAATAAAGGTTTTATGATAAAATAACCTTGTGTGTACTTTTCTTGTGTATTTTTTTTTTTTTTTTACTCTGTTCCATTTCCGCAAATTTATGTCATGGGTGCAGTAATACTTTCGAAACTTTTGTTTATGGTACAAAAGGCAATAAATGCTTCAACAAAACAAAATTTTCACAGTATATATTTTTAAAAGGTTCTGGTAGTCCATTCATTTAATTATGCTTTTTTTTTGTTTGGTCCCGGGCAAAACGCATCACTGTAACAATAGGAACAACTAGAACAGAGTACAGGATTTTCAACAGGTATTTTGAGTCATGAAATTTCGCGAGTGAATAAGAATGGTGCCACTCACACTTTGTCACCGATCTTCTCGCACTCTTTGAGGATGGCGAGCAGCATCACCATCTTGCCGCTCAGCTCGAAGTTGTACTTGTCGGCGTCGGTGATGAACTCGTGGTACCACTGCTTCCGCTCCTCCTCGTCCTCTTTCTCATCCTCTTCATCATCATCATCCTCTCCTGAAAGAAAGGGGCTCATTTTTACACGATGATATATACCACAAAACCAAAGTGCTTCATTTCAACATTGATTGCGATGGGACACTTGCAAAAAACAAAATAAAAGTCTGCTAACATAAAACAAATTGGAAATTGTACGTCAAACGGGACAAATGAGGTGTGTTTGTACTATAACTAGTTTCAGTGAAATGAATTATATCGTCAGTTATTATGATAAGATAAGTACATTTTAAGTTGCAAACATTATATCTTTTGTTGACATTGATTGAAAATTCCATCGGGAAACTGAAGCCTAGCATTGAAAATCTCAGAACTTGAAATCCATATTTAAACATTTTTTCCATTTAATATCTATTTCACCGGAAACATCTATCCAAAAACTGTCGGTAGATTATAGGATTGCTATCATGAAATCATTTTAGTATACAAATTCGTTTTTTAATTCAGTAATACGGAAAATAATACGACACCATCACCAAGGCAACCTAGTGTCATTACTTATCATGTGATATCATTGAATTAATTATGTAGGATAAAATTTAATAGAATGATACATCTCGGTCGCTTGACGATGAATCCTCGGAAGCTGCTATAACAATTCCGCCAATTTAAAAATAAATAAAATTAGTACTTAATAAATATTTTATTAATATCTTTTTAAGTTTTGATTCGATTTTCATAAAATTTGAAATAATTCTACAAAATTCTGCAAAGATTATATGTATTAAATTTCAAATAATAAAATTTTAAGTTTATTGGGTAGTTTTTGTGTTGTTATAGGCGGCAAATGGACAGACATACTGACGGACAGACCAGATAACGACTATCGGTACTACGTATTTATACACTGTATATGCTCGTGTATAAGTCGAAGAATTTTAGACAAAATTTGGGAGTTGAAAATAGGGGGTCGACTTATATACAAGTTAGTAAAAAAAATAAAAATAAAATAAAGAATATTTCACACTTTGGAAGAAATGTGAAATAACAGAGTGAAATACCGAAGTCAACGGGTCTAAATTGAAGATAGGGATAAAAGTGGAAAATGGACATTTCCCTGTGATTGACAAAAAAAAACCCCAACGATAATGTCTCTCTAATTGTTATGCCCTCATTTTCTTTTGGAATAGAAGGTCATTGATGTCAGCATTTTAATCTCCTTTCTAAAAAGAGTTCAACTTGAGATTTCTTGTCCTAAAAGTCTTACAATACAAAGTAGCAGTCTAAGAAGTTGTTTACCCTTGTAAATAAGGCTTGAATAGATTTTAAGCAATTTTTTTCTTTTTATGTATCATTAAATTGGTTATGTATCATCAAACTGGTTTGAATAAGTTTCAAAATAGTTTAAGCTTCTTCAGTTTTACATAATTATACAGTTTTAAAACATTGAATTTAAAAATAAAATCTGATTAGAAACGTAAAAAGTTTACTAATTTAATGAAAATTGATTAATATTTTTTATCCTCGATTACAAATATTTTTTCAACGTACTACGAGAAATGTGGTGGTTCGACTTATACACGAAAATTCAATTTTTTTTTCAGAATTTTGCGCAAGAATTGGGGAATTGACTTATACACGAGTATATACGGTAATTACGAAAGCTCCTAAAACACCCCTTTTCTTTTAATAAATAGTTTTAAAACCAGTTACCTTGCTTGGCCCTGCTTCTCGTCTTGTATTTTCTGGTGCCACCCCTCTTGTTGTTGTCGGTGTCGTTATCCGAACCTGATTTCACCTCTTCTGACGACGAGAAGGACGATTCTGCTTCCGTTACTTCTCCGTCATTGATAAATTCGTCATCTTCGTCTCCTTCATCTTTCAAAATCTGAAAAAGAAAAATACAAAACATACATACAATGTATTTATTGCAAGAGCCTCTAAATCAGCCATACCCAACCTGCGGCCTTTTACGTGCGGCCAAAGACACATAATCATTTATCCATGTATAAAATGAATTGAGATGTGCATAAAAGATATTTAAGTCTGTTTTATATATTTTCATGGGAAGACAAAATCTCTTCTTTTATTTATAATTGATAGTTGATATAATTGATATAATGTTAAAACATCTTAAATGCTGTTTTTTGTTTTCTTTTTACATGTAGTCTTATTTGTGTTTGTTGTATACATTTCATAAGCTTCAACACTCATCAAAGATTGTTCCAAATTAATTAGATTTGCACTTTATATTTCTACAAATAAAAGAAAATAAAGATTTTAAATTGAGGAAAAGCTTGGTTTATTAGAGAAAATCTCGAGACTTTTTTGTTTAGAACTTGACAATTTTGTATTGTTATAATATAACTGTTGCAGTTTATTGGTACTTCCATAGTTTTAATTTAATCTTTTTATTTTGCGCCTCGCGCAGATGATTTTTTTTGTTGACAAATGGATTTTGTCTTAGAACTTTATGAACTGAACTAGAAATTGTAATTTTTATATGATGGTTATCGAAGTAAGCAGAGCATATATTACGTAGATAGAAGCTTAGCTGGTTTAAGGAATAGTCTCATATTAAGTTAGAGCAATAAATATGTATAATGTATAACGATAAAGTTCTCAATTGAAGACAACAATTATTTAGGCACCAATAGTTTATTATAGCACAGGAAGAATACTCACAAGACTTGACAAATAGCATCGTAATAAACACAGTCCAATCAGTTCCAGACAACATATCATCTTTAAGCACAATGTAGCAGTATAACAGATAAACATGTAGACAAGACGATTTGTAAATTCACTAGACATAGTACATTATATTTCACCTTCATTGCACCAAGCTGCCATATTAAATAACTATTGAATATAGAAAAACGCCATTGACTATTTAATAATCCTAGAACAGGTTAGACATTATATAGACACAACGACATAACTAAACTATATCGTCGCTATCTTGACTCACGATCGAATCCAAACATGATGCTGATACAAAGACCTAACATCTATTTATACTAGCAAAAGAATCGATTAAACTCCAGAAACACCCACTTCCAGAACAATCTACCGTAATTAGCATACACGTGTCTTTGTTGATTCGATGTCTGATCTTCCAATCAGATCGAACAACGTGTGCCGCCATCTGGTGAGTAGCCAAGGCACTATTCAGATGAACTTACGACGTATGCCGTGTGTCGCTGTTCTTGCTAAGTGAGAAAACATGTCTGTGTCTCTGTATTTACGTTTCTAAGACTGGATTCACTAAAACGTATTTATTCATAAAGGATGGCTAAAAACATCGAAATATTAAAGTGCAAAAGGTGAGTAAAAACGATATATTTATAAAAGTAAGATATATTATGAAGTGTGCTTTATATTTAATAAAGATGGAACATTAATGTCTATTGTCAAATGTGAGGAGTGCTAAGAGTGCATGAATGTTAATGAATGACAGTGTTATGAAATACTTTATGAAAAGTATTTAATTTAATGAGTTGCTTGAATCAATAAGACTAACAAGCATTATGGAGGCATGTGATTTTCCTAACAGAAATGTAATTACGGAATATAAGATGTAATATTTAAGAAAAAGATATGATGTGCGCGAAAACGTTATGTATATTTTGTTTGTGATCGTTAATATATATGTTTGTGTGTTTACATTGTGTAAATTCAATTACTTCTTAAAAAGTATGAACATTTGCTTTCGAAAATACAAAAGAAGTTAAGATTGCCTTTTATCTCCCAAAAGAGGACCTTTTAGATAAGCCTAACCCATTCGTATGTTCTAGTTGTATGATATTTTAACTTTGAAATGAATATTGATAATTAAATATCAATATAAATAATATTGAAGACAGAATTTTATACAAAGGGACAGATTCAATAATAACATTTTATACTTATTATACAGATAATACTGCTTTTTAGTGTTGAACGTTTGTCTTAGAAAAAATTGTCACAAAACATTTTTTTTACTACTATTTCCAAACAACGAATTTTGCAGCCTATTTCTGTAAAATTCATAATACAAATCTACCATGAAGTTTACTGTTTGGAAATAGTGGTGTTAAAAATTAACATTTCTTCCGCGACAAACTTTTAACCCTACCCCCATTGCTTTGTTATATGTTTTTTAGCTATTATTTTAATTACTCCTTTTTTAAGAGTTTAGCGGCCAGCTTAACGTCGTAAACATGTGTTTGTGGCCTGCGAGAAAAAAAGGATAAGTACGGCTGGTCTAAATGAATGCCTTGGATTATGCTTACAGAAATTATCAGACTTCTAGGTGCGCTAGATTTCACTAGACACTGCCGACAGACACACACGGACGCACAGAGCAAAACTCTATTTTATTAGTATCGATAAATTGTATTTAAAAGAAAAAAAATTGCTTGTGCACATGAACCAGTGAACAGGTTTCCAGAAAATAGTGTTGCCGAATTTCATTCTCTTGCCAAGAAAACAGGCATGGAAAACAAATTTAAAAACAGTCCTGTTACTCATGTTAGATAGCACTACACTCTTCTACAAGAAATACTTCTTTCAAATCACGGAAATATTCCTGTTCCATTATCTGAAGAATGTCTGTTTATTTTTTCTCCTGTTACAGTAGGGAAATTTTCTGTTATTTGAAGAACGTTGGTTTTTAAAAATTGCATTTCTCTTTGTGCTGCCATCTATGGACTATTACGGGAGTGTTTATTATTTTATATATTTCAAGAATATTTTGTAGCCAACCTTGGGGTCGAATGAGGAACCTTGAGTCCGGTAAGACCAGCAGACACTTTCTAGAATGAGAGTTTGAAATGATGATACAGATTTTCTTAAAATGGCGGCTTGGGACTTAAACAATTTGAGATTTAGAAATCTGGAAATTTTTAAGTTAATTGTGGCAAGATTTCGTCGTTATGAGATGATGGTTGGTGATTTAACACTTTAGTACTAATAGAGGATAACAACATGAATTATAATTATATATATTCATAAATTGATTGTTAGATGTAAAATATAAATATTATATTTTTAATTAAATTCAAGTTTTGAGTAAAATCAATTCTTTTCAACTACAGTGAAACTTCCATTTAACGAAGTCTTATCGTTACACTTAAAAACTTCGTTAAGAAGAAAATTCGTTAAATAGAAATAAACTTAAATTCCTGAAATTTTTCTTTCAGATATGACAAACAGGTATTTGATTCAATTTCAATTAAGAAGCCGTCTCTTACAAAACAGTTGTGTACAGTCGATGAAATCACTTCACATTCCCAAGCTTTGGCTCAAACTTTCACAAGCTCTGATACACACGTTCTCAAACTAAAGTTTTCACTACGATAATGTACCTCAAGATTTTCAATTATTCCTTAGACTAACAGCTGAAGTTTAGAAATTGTATTGGCAGGAACAAAAATAAATTTGATGTTCTTCGATTTGCATTTTGAAGAACATTCTTGTGGATATACAAACCAATTGTCTATCAGCAATGAAAGGTCAGAATGGTAAGTGTCTGACTCTAATTGATATTTTTTGCTTCAATGCATCTGACGCCACTGCGTCACTGCATTTTCTATATTACTGAATGTAAAAAGGGGATTTTGACTTCAACTGTCAGCGCTGGAGTCTTGGTGTGGGAGAGTAATGATAACAAGTGTTTCTCTTAGTGTGAAAAAAAATTATTTAGCACCAAGCAGAATGGAAATTATTTAAAAGTGTTCATTTTCATACAATCCGCTGAAATAAATTCGCATATCCATCGCAACAGCAGCTGCTTAGTTTGTATTCTGTACATGTACAAAAGTCAAATAAACTTCGTTATATAGAATATATTTTTCGTACTATGGAGATTTATTTACATGCGAATGATGTTCAAAGTCAAAGTTCTGTAGAAAATTTCGTTAAATAGGGACTTTGTTAAAGGGAAGTTCCACTGTATTATATATATTTTTTAAATGCGTTCCTTTAAAATATATTTTCTGTGCAAGGTTTTTTTTTTTTTTTTTTTTTTTTTTTTTTTTTTTTTTTTTTTATAATCTTAAAAAATAAATTGGGAATAATTTTAAATAAATGAGAAAATTATTTGAAACGTTTAAAATGTGTAAGCATTATTTGTGTTCGTTGCTTTTTTGAATAAAACAGATTTCTTTTTCATTTAATTTGACTATTATATACCGGGTGATTATAATTAAAGTTACGATTTCAAAAATCGATAATTTTAAAACTACTGGTCAGAATGTTTTGATATTTTAGCAAAACAATCGTGAGGCAATGGAATTTTGTTTGGAAAAATGTGCCGATAGATGGCGCTGTCAGGGTTCAAATTGTCTGGAAATATGCAAATTACTAATACATGGCAACTATGGGTACCTGAAGAATGTTGTTTACAGCGGGCGAATTGAGAATCTAGCCGACTTGAAAGCAAGAATCACACACCACACCCATTGCATCAGTACAGATACCCTCCGATCTGTTGTGGAGCATGCCGTTTTGCGCTTCCAATTAGTAGTGGAACAAGGCGGAGGGCATATCGAACAACTTATACTTTAATCATCAGTAAAGTGTTTGTTCCATAAAGATTTTTTTTTTCATTTTTCGTCATTATTGCTGTTGTCGCTGTAAACACGTATTCTTGTCTTTTCGCTAATACATTTTTAGTAAATCCCTGAACTCTATTTTTTTCCTTTTGACTAACAACATTCCTGTGTTTAAAGAATAGATTTTTGGTCTTTCCAGTGACATTACCCTGACAGCGCCATCTATCGGCACATTTTAGAACTATTTTTTTCCTTCGCCAAATAAAATTCCATTGCCTCACGATTGTTGCGCTAAAATATCAAGTCATTCTGACCAGTAGTTTTAAAATTATCGATTTTTAAAATCATAACTTTAAATATAATCACCCGGTATATAGGGCTCTGCTATTATACGAGGGCATTTCGAAAAGTAAAGATACAATGGCTCGCATTCCTTAAAAAAAACATTTATTTAGAAAACGTAAGTTACATCTTATTAACTGGATTATTTATTATTTTTCGACATAATCACCCCCGTTATCCAAACATTTGTTAAGTCGGGGCACAAGCTTTTGTATCCCACAGTCATAGAAGGTTTCCGCCTGTTGTCGGAACCACATTTCAACATCATCTTTGATCTCATCATCGTCGTGGAATTGTCATTGACACTTCCGGTATGATCTGATGCAATTCTTTCAATTTGAGACGTCTATTCGCACAAATTGCTTCCTCCATTCTCTGAAGAAGGGCATCAGAGATCACAGATGGCCGACCTGTTCTTTGATCGTCATGAACATCGGTCCTACCGTCAGAGAAATGACAACACCATTTCGTTACATTTTGCCGATTCATAATGTTCCCATAAACAGAAACAAT
The DNA here is from genome assembly GCA_963931845.1 of Maratus michaelseni. NCBI lineage: Eukaryota > Metazoa > Arthropoda > Arachnida > Araneae > Salticidae > Maratus > Maratus michaelseni. The sequence continues at coordinate 313,916,274 of OZ007596.1, read as the reverse complement.
TTCTTTGTGAATATCCGCTGGTCGCTGACCTCTTGTATGAAGAAAACGTATGACGGAGCGCACTTCGCATTTGGCGGTATTCTGAATCGGCGGAACCATTTTAAACACGACCTACTCCAACCAGAATCAACGTTGAAATGCCGAACGACCGTGAGGAGAAAGCTAACGGTTCAAGGTTAACACATGTGTTGCCAACTTGCTTGCCAAAACTTTTCTTTTCCTCCGGCGTATCTTTACTTTTCGAAATGCCCTCGTACATAGGGGGCTCTGCTCCCTACGAGCTATGCTCGCAAACCCTGTTCTGATACCGCAAACTCTACAGACATGCTAATTTGATCAATTCTAAAATGAATACGGAAGACGGAATTGTAATTAAGCGACCAGTGGCGATCTGCTGTAATCAGGTTTCTAGTCATTTTTCTTTCACTGAGGTGTTTTAAGGGCGAATCAACTGCCTTCGAAAGAGCTAACAACTGTTTTCATGATTGATTAATGTTAAAAGTGCACTATTGTGGCGTCACATTCAATTGACATCAGATGCGTTACATGTGTTTGTATGTCATCGAGAGATTTTTACTCGACATTTATCTGTATTTTTAATACTATTTAACCCATTTATTAGTTATTTCCTTAATTTAAAAAATAATTACAACCTTAAATGATGCGCCATGATATTAAAAGAGAAAAAGTGTTGAAAAAATGTTAGGGATAGTTACGCACAACAGATCCCTTTCAATTGACATCATAAACACTTATCCATCAGCCGAGGTAGATAATTAAGAAAAATATTGTAAATAAATAAATATTTAAAATTACTTTCATTAATGTATTAAAAATTTTATTGTTTAAAGTTACCAATAGTTGACACCTTAGTGAATGGGGCTTTAGATTCCAATGAAAACATTCTGTCATTGGTTTGTTGGGCATTAGAGTTTGGCAAATAATTTGGAGATAGTTTTCTTTTTTTGTACTGGAAAGTTGTCAATGGTATAATGGAGAAGAATAAAAAATTATTTTCAGTAAGATGTTTTCAATGTATCGTTTCCAATGTGACGTAATTTTCAAAGTTTTCTTCCTATTATTAAATGTAAAAATATAGTTTTTAATTGAAGGAAAATATTATTTACACTGTTTTAAAATTTGCAATAATAGGTAAAAGATTTTGTCGCAATAAATTCATCTTTCGTGTAAATATATTTTTTAATTGAAACTGATGTACGTTTCCCCATTTAATGCTTTGAAAGCGCAATAATTTAATTATTTCTCTCTTTAATATTCCCGTGCAAGCATATTTTTTATTACATAATTTTCTACAATTACTGCTTTTAACAGGTGATCATTTAATTATCATTTTAAAGTTTTATTTCTGTTTTTGATAGTCACATGTAAATACATTTTTTACTTGAAAGGGAATATTATTATGTGCACTATTTTACAAATTGATAACAATTCAAATAATGGACTTTTTGAAGTATGAATTAAATCTCCATCAAAATAATGAAAATTTGAATAAAAAAACTGAAATAAAAGACTCAAAAAATGAGTCAAATTAAAAAAATAATTGCACTCTGCAGGCTTATATCCTTTTAAATTATGGTTAAATTCCTACGCACAGTTTTTGACTTTTCATTCCTATAAAACTTCATCTTAATTAGGACGTTGTTATCCATCTACTTTCATTATATACTGATTTTCATGCTCCTTGTACTATTACGAATATTTGAAAATGCATGTTTCATTTCCAATAGGACGTCCTATTTGTCCAAGCCAAGGAGTATCCTTTTCATAGTTCCATGGTCCAAACGAAATCTTTTCTTAATTATTAAGAGAGCAATTTTGACAGAAAATAATTTTAAATGAATAGGAAAATTTATAGTTTCTTTTTTAAATTCAAAAGCACTATTTAAAAAAAAAAAAAAAAAAAAAAAATCTGAAATTTTAATTTATTAGAATTTTTAATATGTTTTTCACAAGACAGAGACCCGGACACGCTAAAAAAACACAATATTTTAAATAAATACATCGCTTTCTACTCTCAAACGTAGCAGTTAATCTGAATTATGACAAAATTTGCTGTGAAAAATACGAGCTTCACTCTCAAGCATGCATTTATACAGTAAGACACCATCAAATCCGTGTATGTTTAACAATAACGTAGGTCAAATCTGCATAGGTTTAACAAGGGTTAATAACTGCTGCAAAAACAGTCTGATTAGGTTGATTTTTGGTGGGTATGTGGCAAAATACCCGGAATTAATTGTATAGTTTTCGGTTAAATTGGGTTCATTTGTTCAAAAAATATAAAACATTTTCTTTTAAGTCAGAATGGGAAGTCAGACAATTTTTAAATTTCAACATTCATTGAAGGGAAAATGATGCAGTGGGATCATTGATATGTTAAATTATGGATGCTAATTTCTGAAATGGAGATCTTAAATTAACACGATCGCTTTAAAATTTCTTAGAATTTGAAATTAATTGTATAAATTATTGAGAAATTTTATGCATCCATTGGAGAGATATAAAACACTTTAATTTCTCACTTTTTATAAAAATATCCAACCTTTTTCTTTTTTCCCTCTTTTTCATTAAATGGTTGCTTACCAACTGTACTTCAAAAAATATTAAAAACAAGTGGGTAAGTGTGATCGAAGATCACACAAAGGGTTTTGTTTAATATTCCTTTCAAACCACTTTATCCTTTCTTTAATAAATCCAAATGAAACATTTTTTATTATAATTATCAATACACTATCTCAATAAGAACAGAGATGGCAGCCAAACAAACAAAAAACAAGTTATCCAATGGTTGGAGTATCATAGTTGAGATTTTTCCAACAGAGCGAAAATAGTCCGGGACCAGGACTCGAACCTGGGTACTTTGGTTTGCCGTACCAACGCTCTCCCTACTGAGCTATCCTGACGATATCCTGGGCTGGCATATTTCACTCTTATTTGTTGGACAAAGCTGCGAAGTTTATTTAGTTGAATATACTTTCCTCTGTTCATTATGAAAAAACAAGTTATTTCAATTCCTACTATTAGCTCACACTCTCTGTATATTTATATATCTTGTTCAAATTTTCAATCGTTAATAAAATATTTTCTAGTCATTCACTCAAGTTCAAATACATTTTTTTTTTAACTTGTAGTGGATGACACTGGATGTTAATACAGTTTTTTCAAATATTAATTCATTAATTAAATTAAATTAATTACTTTTAGTTTAATATGGGAGAAAAACATTTCTCCCATTGTTTTCATAAACAAAATGAAATATTTTCCTCAAATGAGTGATGCCACAAAAATAAAATACCGCAACGATGATTATAAAAAAATGTTCAATAAAAATAACGTGGGACATGAATGCTGCATGGGTTTATTTTATATATTTACTAGCAAGCTACGCCCGCTGCGCTGGTCAGTTTCTACAAATGAACCTTGAAGCAAACAAAATATATCGTTTAATTTGACCTTGTATTTGAAAGCAATCTGTATATTTACCTGGAATATCCTTCCACATTACTGAAAAATGACGTGATTGCGCTATTATATTTTCTAATGTGCAGTCAAAATTTTAGCTGTTAAGGACCAACTCTTTTATTTGGTCATTTACAGTTAAGGTTTGCTAAAGAATGATAAAACTATATGCAATATACAGGGATGAGTCTGAGAAAAGAGCAAAAAAGAGGAAATGGCGCGTGAGGTGAAAATTGAACAAAAAAGTTAAACCTGTGCGCGGGTTAAAAATCGAGCAAAAAAAGTGAAAATGATACGCGAAATAAAATTTGTGTCATTATTTGAATTCAAATTGAAACATATATACCAAAAATAAGAACACTAATAAATATAACAAAAATGGCTAATTCAAAATTTTATTCAATAATTATCTAATATAAATGACAAATATTAATATGAGAATTCCTCAAAATTGTAAAACTATTCTTTAAAATTTTTATAAGCAAATACATTTAAAAACCTACATGCTTTCACTCAAAACATCAGTTAATACATATGGCTAATGTTTAACCTGCCACAGCTACAAAAGCATTTGGTGAGAAGATCAATGTTGTAGCAAATTATTTATATGAAGGTCTAGCTATATTTTCCTACATAAAATTAGTTTTTAGGCAATGAAACTGAAAATACTACAAACAAAAGATTTTAAAAACATAATTTTTACCTTTTTCATTTTTTAAATCGTGCTTTCTAACAACACTAGCAGTCACTAAAAATTTATTTTTAACATAATAGGTAATACAAGAGTAAATAGTCGCTGGATATATCTTCAATGCAGAACTCTATCATGTGCAGATATTTACAATTTATCGGCCATTTCTTTCACAATTGTGGTTCTTTTTGTCCTTGTGCATAACTATTTTTACTACAGCACCATTCAGGAACATCTTTTTAAATAGGAATACTGCATGTTATAAAGCATTTAATGATCTACTAAAACTAAAAAAGACGAAAATAAATATTCCGCTTTAATGATTCTTTGATCCATTCCATCAACAATTAATTTGATGGGTTGTAGATTATATGATTTCGGGCGTTACTATATCTGGCAAAATTGGAAATCAAAACAACGTGCCGTGCATTCAGTATACGGACTTTTTTTCACCCATAATACTTATTACTATCAAAATCTGTCTTTTGCGGCGCAATAATTAAATATAAATCAAAAAACAAATGACGAGATTAAACACTTAATCCATCATGAGATTTCAAATCTTACTATCTATTTCCACGCAGCGTCGGTAAAAAGTAAACAAACACGGCACGGCTCATCTACACTACTTATCGAAAGCCACGACACTTCGTGCTCATTGGTCAGTTGAATCATGACTACTCCCACTGACGATGTAACGTCAAACGTACTCACCAATCACAGAGGAGAAAGTGTTCAGGAGTTCTTCCGACAAATGGGTTGGTTGGTTGGTAGGTTCCGCTTGATGCATTAAAGAGAAATGCGTCCGAGAAATAAGAAAAAAAAAAGCGGAAATCCGCGGATTTTGAAAATAAGCAAAAAAGCGGAAATCCGCGGAAAAGTGGCATCCCTGAATATACTAAAACCATCACTAAAAATTATCGAACTAACAATGCAAACTAATTAACAAAATCCATTCAGTAGAAGTTTTTATAAAGGCTAATCTTTTATAATCGGGTTCATCTGATTATAGAACTTTTCCACGTAATTCTAAAACAGAACAATATAAAATATACTAAAACCATCCTTACAAATTATCTACTTAACAATGCAAGTCGCAAAAAATACGCCCAGTAAAAACTTTCAAAAAGGCTAATCTTTTGGAATCGGGTTCTCCTGACTGTATAACCTTCACACAACTGTTTGACTAAGCAGCGTAGAACAATATGTAGTACATTAAAACCATTCCTGAAATAGCATCTGACTAACAATACAATTCTCATCAAAATCCGTCCAGTAGAACTTTTTCAGAAGGCTAATCTTTCATAATCCGAATCAAATACTGAAAAAGCTAATATTGGATAAAAAAAATATCACCTGATTTTCGAATTTCCCCCTATAATTCTAGAACTAAGCAACGTAGAATGATATGTTATATAATAAAACTTTCCCTAGAAAGTTATCTAACAGTGTAGGTTTCATCGAAATCCATTCGGCAAAATCTTTCAAAAAGGCTAATATTTCATAAACGGATTGATCTGATTATAGAACTTCCCAGAATAATTCTATAACTAAGCTATGCAGAACGGTATGTTATACAATAAAACCTTCCCTGAAAAATTATCTTATACAGTTTAAGCTCTACGAAAATCCATTCAGCAGAACTAGAGTTATAAGCAGCCGGAACGAAATTTCATATATGTAGAAGTAAATAGAAGTATATTGCCATTAATATAGTTTGCATTTGAATTTAAAAAAAGGTACTTTTCGGTTAGCCGGGCGCCAGTGATCGTACACTTGAAAAAAAAAAGCACCTTTTGGCTTAAAATCTCTCATCAAAACTGTTTTTCTTTTCTTTCTTTTTTTTAAATAAAATTAATAACAGCTTTTTCTTTTATTTTTCCAGCTGTATAGCCATTTCAATTCTTTCTGCATCAAAAAAAAAAAAAAAAAAAAAAAAAAAAAAAAAAAGACACCTTTTGGCTTAAAATCAAATTGTTTAGGATCAAAAGTAAAATCAAAATCGCCAAAAACAAAAGATAAATCGCGAAATATTGTTTCGATAGCAATCTTGCCCCTTGAATAATTTTTTAAGCATTGCGAACATTCCCAATCTTGTTTAAATTAAATATTTTCGTTTTATAATATTCTCTCATCAAAACTCTTTTTTCTTTCTTTTTCTTTTTCTTTTTTTTTTTAAATTAATTTAACACAGTTTTTCTTTTATTTTTGGAGATGTATAGCCTTTTCATTTCTTTCTGCAACAATAATGATCGCCAAAAAAATAGCAATGGTAACCTTTTCGGCCAAAATAACAAATGTAAAAAAAGAAATTATTTACGACATCACATTAAAAACCTCAAAAATAACAGTATTTCTCCACTGTTTAATGGATGTTATTATACATATAAACCTTCCTCTTGAATCACTCTATCTATGAAAAAAAACCGCATCAAAATCCGTTGCGTAGTTTTAAAGATTTAAGCGTACATAGGAATATAGGGACAGAAAAAGCGACTTTGTTTTATACTATGTAGTGATGATTAAAAAGCAAAATTCAAATTCAAATGCTCAAAAGGAAATTCGCTTTCTATTTTGCATTCGGGCTTTCTATCATATGTATATACATATTTATATTAATTGTAATTATTTAATAAAAAGTAACTAAAATAAAATTTTACTTTGTTGACCTAAATAGGAATTGACTTTAAAAAAAATTATTTTTATATTACTTGTTTTAAGTAGGAAGTTCCTCAAAGGAATTAGTCTGAGTGATATTGCTGAGAACATAGGGTTAACAATTACGATAGAATGAAAAAGAGCAAATTAAAGAATAGAATTACAAACTATCATATACACTGTTAAAAAAATAGAAAAGTACCATTTTGAAATTTACCAAAGTGATTTTTCTGAGTCACACATCTAATGACGACTTTACCATTTAAAAAAAAATGTTATTACTTTACACTAAAGGTGTCATTACAAAAAGGATTCTGTATGTATCCTGTAATAGCGATAAAAAAAGTAAAACGTTCCACCTCCAAATTTGTCTCAATTTGCAAAAAAACACTCTCAAAAAGTCACTCACGTAACGGTGGAATCGCCCATAATTGATTTTGAAATTCTGATAAATATATTTTCAAATTTTCAAAGCGATCGAATTAAATTATGATCTCTATTTCATAAACTTAGCATTTCAATATCTCAATGCATAATTTTCTTTTCAGTGAATGTTAAAATGAACAAATCGTCTGACTTCCCATTGAAAAGTATTATGACCTAAAAAGAAATGTTCTATAATTTTCGAATGAATGAACCAAATAACTGGAAACTATACAGCTCATTCTGGGTACCTACCAAAAATCAGCCTAATCGGATCATTTTTGTGGCAGTTATCGGCAGAAAGACGGAAACCAAAATCTTTTTGCATCTCCATAGTGAGCCTTCACAGATGTTTCGGCAACAAAGACAATATCGCAGGGCAGACCCATCCATGCAACTTACAATTTATTGGACAAAGGATAAGTTTGAGACGAATACGAATGGATGTTCCTATATTCCGGAACTGCAATTGAGTCAGAATGTACCACAACATCTAGTGAAATGTTTGTCGAATCAATTCATTCTATCAGTAAATGGATGATAACAGTAATGATATCGAACCTCTTTTGGTAGAAGGAAAAGTTGTACATTTTATGTGAACCCTTTTACTTACCCATCATACGTAGTATAGGGTAAGTCTTGTAATCGTTTTTGAAAATCTAAATTTTTTTTTTGACGGATTTACACGTTTCAGACACTGGAGATTCCGAAAAACATATTTTCAGGAAAAAATTTTTGCCGTCCGTCTGTGTGTCTGTAAATGCTCTATCTCCCGAAAAAATTGATAGAGACTTCAGTGTTCCTACACAATTTTGGTAAAAAAATTCCCTGACTTTTCCAGGTTTTCCCTGACTTTTTACAAAAATTTCCCTGACCTTTCTTAATAAAAATTTGGTTTATATATAGCTGTGAAACGCTCCACAATGGACACTTCCTAGTTACAAGCGGTTGCTAATTTCCATAAAAATGCATGACTCTTATTGGAATATCCCAGTTATTTTGCAAAAACTCTTACATGGACATGTATTTTTAGTGCCTAATACTGGAAGAAGATCTCTAAAATAAAGAGATACGGTCTGATACTGGGTTGGGTTCAGTTTGCCCCAGTCAATGCAAGACTCTACCCACAATCCCAACATGACAAAAAAATTTCTGTCCCAAACCCAAAATACTTCAACTACACAATTTTGGTCAAAAATTTCCCTGATCTTCCTTAATAAAAATTTGACTTATATATTGTTGTAAAACGCTCCTCAATGGAAACCCAATAGTTACAGGCAGTTGCTAATTTCCATAAATATGCATTACTCTAATAGAAATATCTCCTTTCTTTTACAAAAACTCTTACATGGACACTTATTTTATAGTGCCTAATACTGGAAGAAGATCTCTAAAATAAAGAGATACGGTCTGATACTGGGTTGGGTTCAGTTTGCCCCAGTCAATGCAAGACTCTACCCACAATCCCAACATGACAAAAAAATTTCTGTCCCGAACCCAAAATACTTCAACTACACAATTTTGGTCAAAAATTTCCCTGATCTTCCTTAATAAAAATTTGACTTATATATTGTTGTAAAACGCTCCTCAATGGAAACCTAATAGTTACAGGCAGTTGCTAATTTCCATAAATATGCATTACTCTAATAGAAATATCTCCTTTCTTTTACAAAAACTCTTACATGGACACTTATTTTATAGTGCCTAATACTGGAAGAAGATCTCTAAAATAAAGAGATACGGTCTGATACTGGGTTGGGTTCAGTTTGCCCCAGTCAATGCAAGACTCTACCCACAATCCCAACATGACAAAAAAATTTCTGTCCCGAACCCAAAATACTTCAACTACACAATTTTGGTCAAAAATTTCCCTGATCTTCCTTAATAAAAATTTGACTTATATATTGTTGTAAAACGCTCCTTAATGGAAACCTAATAGTTACAGGCAGTTGCTAATTTCCATAAATATGCATTACTCTAATAGAAATATCTCCTTTCTTTTACAAAAACTCTTACATGGACACTTATTTTATAGTGCCTAATACTGGAAGAAGATCTCTAAAATAAAGAGATACGGTCTGATACTGGGTTGGGTTCAGTTTGCCCCAGTCAATGCAAGACTCTACCCACAATCCCAACATGACAAAAAAATTTCTGTCCTGAACCCAAAATACTTCAACTACACAATTTTGGTCAAAAATTTCCCTGATCTTCCTTAATAAAAATTTGACTTATATATTGTTGTAAAACGCTCCTCAATGGAAACCTAATAGTTACAGGCAGTTGCTAATTTCCATAAATATGCATTACTCTAATAGAAATATCTCCTTTCTTTTACAAAAACTCTTACATGGACACTTATTTTATAGTGCCTAATACTGGAAGAAGATCTCTAAAATAAAGAGATACGGTCTGATACTGGGTTGGGTTCAGTTTGCCCCAGTCAATGCAAGACTCTACCCACAATCCCAACATGACAAAAAAATTTCTGTCCTGAACCCAAAATACTTCAACTACACAATTTTGGTCAAAAATTTCCCTGATCTTCCTTAATAAAAATTTGACTTATATATTGTTGTAACACGCTCCTCAATGGAAACCTAATAGTTACAGGCAGTTGCTAATTTCCATAAATATGCATTACTCTAATAGAAATATCTCCTTTCTTTTACAAAAACTCTTACATGGACACTTATTTTATAGTGCCTAATACTGGAAGAAGATCTCTAAAATAAAGAGATACGGTCTGATACTGGGTTGGGTTCAGTTTGCCCCAGTCAATGCAAGACTCTACCCACAATCCCAACATGACAAAAAAATTTCTGTCCTGAACCCAAAATACTTCGTTGTAAAACGCTCCTCAATGGAAACCTAATAGTTACAGGCAGTTGCTAATTTCCATAAATATGCATTACTCTAATAGAAATATCTCCTTTCTTTTACAAAAACTCTTACATGGACACTTATTTTATAGTGCCTAATACTGGAAGAAGATCTCTAAAATAAAGAGATACGGTCTGATACTGGGTTGGGTTCAGTTTGCCCCAGTCAATGCAAGACTCTACCCACAATCCCAACATGACAAAAAAATTTCTGTCCTGAACCCAAAATACTTCAACTACACAATTTTGGTCAAAAATTTCCCTGATCTTCCTTAATAAAAATTTGACTTATATATTGTTGTAAAACGATCCTCAATGGAAACCTAATAGTTACAGGCAGTTGCTAATTTCCATAAATATGCATTACTCTAATAGAAATATCTCCTTTCTTTTACAAAAACTCTTACATGGACACTTATTTTATAGTGCCTAATACTGGAAGAAGATCTCTAAAATAAAGAGATACGGTCTGATACTGGGTTGGGTTCAGTTTGCCCCAGTCAATGCAAGACTCTACCCACAATCCCAACATGACAAAAAAATTTCTGTCCCGAACCCAAAATACTTCAACTACACAATTTTGGTCAAAAATTTCCCTGATCTTCCTTAATAAAAATTTGACTTATATATTGTTGTAAAACGCTCCTCAATGGAAACCTAATAGTTACAGGCAGTTGCTAATTTCCATAAATATGCATTACTCTAATAGAAATATCTCCTTTCTTTTACAAAAACTCTTACATGGACACTTATTTTATAGTGCCTAATACTGGAAGAAGATCTCTAAAATAAAGAGATACGGTCTGATACTGGGTTGGGTTCAGTTTGCCCCAGTCAATGCAAGACTCTACCCACAATCCCAACATGACAAAAAAATTTCTGTCCCGAACCCAAAATACTTCAACTACACAATTTTGGTCAAAAATTTCCCTGATCTTCCTTAATAAAAATTTGACTTATATATTGTTGTAAAACGCTCCTCAATGGAAACCTAATAGTTACAGGCAGTTGCTAATTTCCATAAATATGCATTACTCTAATAGAAATATCTCCTTTCTTTTACAAAAACTCTTACATGGACACTTATTTTATAGTGCCTAATACTGGAAGAAGATCTCTAAAATAAAGAGATACGGTCTGATACTGGGTTGGGTTCAGTTTGCCCCAGTCAATGCAAGACTCTACCCACAATCCCAACATGACAAAAAAATTTCTGTCCCGAACCCAAAATACTTCAACTACACAATTTTGGTCAAAAATTTCCCTGATCTTCCTTAATAAAAATTTGACTTATATATTGTTGTAAAACGCTCCTCAATGGAAACCTAATAGTTACAGGCAGTTGCTAATTTCCATAAATATGCATTACTCTAATAGAAATATCTCCTTTCTTTTACAAAAACTCTTACATGGACACTTATTTTATAGTGCCTAATACTGGAAGAAGATCTCTAAAATAAGGAGACTATGTTGCCTGCAGCTAAACTAAAGGTGAAAAACACTGAAATAAGATTTGTAGTCACATATTCAAGAGGACAAAGTCCAAGAAAGTTTTCATCCAAGTGGTATAACATTCCATTTCAAACTGTAACTTGCAACATTTTGTCTGCACTACTTTGTCTTCAAACAGCAATTAAATTAGTGGAACTAAACCCTGACATGCTGATAATTATTTAATTATTACAGCTGTAATTTTATACCTGGAGATTTATTTTTTCGGGCTCCTATTTTTGTTTGAATTTTTGTAATCCCTGATTTTGCATTTAGATTACAGAAAATTAAAATGTAATCTCTATAATAAAACTGTAAGTCATGTGACTGTCCTCAACAGTTCCGGGATGCCGCATCGCTTTTTCATATGCCAAGCGGCCATTTTTATTCAAAATTATTTTTTCGATTAAACTGCATAAAAGTTACATTTTAAGAAAGATCGTTCAAAATAAATTAATATTTGAGAGATGACTTGCGTTCAATTATGTATATATTCTGCAATAACTTCAGTCGAAAGATTCGCAGTTCAAATTCTCTATTCATAAAAGTAAACAAAAAAAAGATTGATTCGTCGTGAACATTTAAAATATTAAATCATGGAGGTAATCATTCGCAAAGCAAGTTCTCCGCGAATGAATTTTTGGACCGCTGCCTCGCGTCAAAAAAATAATTCGCACCAGTGAGACAATCAAAGTTTACCATAATTATGTGCTATACAACTCAACTTTCGGACCTTTTCTTGACGTAAATTGAACTCATGTAATAATATTTAATGAATCAGATTTTTAGCATTTTTAAAATCGCTAATACAGCTTTTATTTATCGCGTGTACAAATTAGAAATGATACTTTGATTTTGAAATCAAATGTTTTGATTTATGATATTATTTCTTATTTATTTATTTATTTTCTCTTTTAAATGAAAAGTGTGAAGTATTTTAAATTTATGTAATATAAGCATTTTAGATTAAAGTTAAGTATTTTAAATGAAATGAGTAACAGGTTTATAATTTAAAATTAAATTAATTGTAGTATGAATGACGGTGATGGGAACGATATTTGGCGAATTATCATCTGCTCCCGGCTAACAAAAATACTCATAATTAAAAAAAAGAATAAAAATAAATAAATGATAGTTTGTTGTAAATAAATATTGATATACATATCAAAAATAATTTATAGAATTAAAATAAAAAATAAAAGTAAATAAACAACAATTTCCATAACAAAGTTTTCGCCAAATTGGCGGGTGAGGGGGGGGAATCGCGCCAACGTGCGTATGTGACATTTGTGCCCAAAAAATATGCGAAATGCTACCATGATCGCAAAAGTTCATGATTTGTCTATTAGAATCTTCCGATTTCGCGAAGGATTAAGGGAAAATTAAATTATGAATAAATGTAACGTGTTGCAATGTTTAACATACATTTAAGGGAGACCAAACTGGTCGCCAGTGACGGCTAGTAATAAAAATAATAATGCTCAATATGAACTAACAGTTTTCTATTAAGTCATAAAGATATAAAATGTTTAGTATCTATTTAAATTATATTTACTTAGTTAAAAAACTATTAACATGCTGTCAAAACATACAGCTTTAGAGTAAAGAAATAAATAACAGTACTAACAGTGATATATTGACTGCCCTTGGTGCAAGCAGCAAGCCAATAAAAAATGCAAAAGAAAAATCATTCTTCTAAGTAATACATATAATACACTCTTAGCTCTTGTGTTAAAAACAAAAAGAACCATATTCAGCATTATTTAGTCAAAGCAAATATCTCTCTGTTATCTGTACTAATAAAAGAAGGTTTCGCTCTGTTTCTGTGTCGGTGGTGGCTAACAAAATCAACCGCAAATAGAAGTCTGAAAATTTGGGTGAAAACAATCCAAGGCAAGTCCTGATGCTCCGAATTTTAATTTTTTGATAATTAACCGAAATATTAATTAAAAACTCATTAAAAACGCATTCACCCCCCCCCCCCCTGAAAATCGTTAAGCATGCCCACACATGCCCAGAACCTGATTTTCAAGCGAAAAGCAATGGAGAATGAAATGCTGGCATTTTGTTTTTAGCTTTTTGTTTTTACCTCCATCGGTCAAACTATTTAGGAAACAGAAAACAGAAGACATTCTTAAAGTATGTTCTTTTATGTCTTAAACTCCACAATCAGTTTGAAAAAAGTGTTGTTAACGCTTCAGAAATTTTTTTCAAAAAGGGCCATTTTTGCAGTTGATGCTTTCTTCCATACAGAAATGCTCCCCCAGGAAAAAATTTTAGTTACCGACAAACAAAAGAAAAACTGTTAAAGGTGAAATGTTGTTCTTGACAGTGCAATTACTTTGCAAAAATACAATTTTAACCCTTTCAAAAACATTGAAAACTGCAGATCACTTTGCACCATCCCAGTATCTTTTGCATCATTTTTTCTTCGATAAAAGTAACTAAACATCCATATTCTGACACAATCTTTTTAGAGCATCTTGGCAGACTAGATTTAAATCACCTGTAAATATTTCAAAACGTTTGGACAAGTAGAAATATTTTAAAAAATTGTAATACAGTCTGAGAAATTTTTTATGAAAACGCTAAAACGTGGGCTAATTCGGCACAGCTTCGACTATGTTTTCACTACTAAGTATACATATTTTTTCACAAAAGTTTAAAGGGGGCTTGAATGCAGTTATATGTGTAACTGATTAAAATTTCAGAGAGTTCGGATTATAAGAACTTTTTTTGTTTTTATGTTGCAGGATCCGATGCGAAAACAAAAAAAAAAGCGAGAAGAAAACATTTCTTTTACAACTATTGATATATTTTTTTTCCACGAGCTGCAAAACCCTTAGAGTTATAACAGATAAATATTTCAAAGGGTACAAACAACAAAAACTTTCTTTTAAACTATGGAACGACCCATTGCGAAAAAACAAGAAAATGTATTCTTACAAGCACTTTTACCACTAAATATCAATATTTTTTCATAAATATTTCATTTAAAATATAAATGCATACAAAATCGGGTTAAAGATATAAAATCATACAAATTTGATCTTTATTTATGGTTATTATCATGGGCCCAGGCAACGCTGGGCGGGTCAGCTAGTTTTACACTATAATTAAAGAATTATGTCTCTGTGTGCAATGGCTAGGAAAATCTACCATGCATGCATAGAGGTCTAAAAATTTGGATGAGGATAGTTCAATGCATGTTCTAACACATCTCAGGCTCAGATTTTCAATTTTTTTGATAATTAGATGAGATATTAATTAAAACCTACAATTAACGTCATTCTGAAACACAGAAAATTCGAAAGTGTTAAAGGAGTCAAATTCAAAATCACAGAGGACAAAATTTTCTATAGCAATAGCGGGCTAAAACATTGTAACCTGAATTATTTTAGGAATGTCCAAAAATCACTGCAGAACGTTAAAAAATTATAAAATCGCAGAAGAAAAATTTATTATATTAGGCTAAAAGTTTGAAACCAAATTCTTTTGCTCGAATTTGAATGTCCAAAAATCACCACAGAACATGAAAAAACTCTTGAAATTGCAGAAAAAAATCACTGACCGAATCCCAAATAAACTTTACAAATATGAATGAATATATATTCAAATTATTTCATAACAAATAAAATTCATATTAGATACATAATTATAGATTATTAATTCATAATTGGATTTAAGTACAATATTAATTTTCTTTCATTGCATGATTGTTCTAGGTTACAGTTCTTCAAGGTTCAGGCCGGGTTGCAGGTCTTCAAATTAAGAAAATATGTGCTGCATGTATTTCCAATTTTAAATTATTTTTCAAATTATGCTATTGTTGCATAGTTTGCATAAATGTTATATAAAAATTATAGATCAGAGGAATAATTAATTCAAAATTTCTTCATTTACAATAACTGAGATCCTGTTGGAAAGTAATACATAAAAAATTCCCTGACTTTTCCCTGACCTCTTCAAATATTTTAAAAATTCCCTGACATTTCCCTGACTTTTTGCCTCAATTTTCAAATTCCCTGACTTTTCCCTGTTTTCCAGGTTTTCCCTGACCTGTAGGAACCCTGGACTTGCAATTTGGTATGTACTTAGTATGTCATAATGGGAAGAAGCCTATTTCATTTCAATAACCTTGATTATCCGGAACTATTTTTTTCGAACTCTCGAAATATTAGTTCGGATAAAAGGTATATAAAAATTTTCGAAATTGGTTATTTTAAGAAATGGATATAAAAGACAATAAAAAAACATAAATTTTGCATACAGCATGAAGTCGATCGGATAATGAGTTGCCGAGATATTTGGAATCCTATTTTCCACACTTCGATTTTTCATGACCCTGTATTTCATCCAAATTTCACTTCAAAGATATATTTTAATTGGAAATTTGACGCTTAATCAGATGCAATAAACCGCTAATTAATAGGATTATTATTTTTGGAGTTATAAGGATGTTTCTTTCAAGCAATTCAGTCATCGAGCCTTTAAAGTTTGTGACGTCATCCAGCCACGATTTTATTTGAATTGCAATGCACTTTATAAGTAGTTTACACATTTTTATTTTAATATTTTACATTATGCATATTTTTGATGGGTAAATATTACAGTTGCCCCCAACGACTAGTTTCACTCACTATCATAATAAAGAGAGAATATGCCTGACTGACTCAGCTGAAATGACTCGAGTCAGGATCACGAAATTTGGACAGAGTAGATTGGCTGTTATGAACTAGCCAAGCAATAAGAAAGGATTTTTGAAAATCCCTCCTCTCCCTCCAAAAGGGGGTTAAAGGGAGGAGGGGTCAAAAGTTTTAGATGATATTGTCCCATCTCAGCAGCAGTTTTAGGTAGGAACACAAAATTCAGGAAAACAAATCTACTAAAAAAAAAAAAAAAAAGGTTAAACACGTGTTTTAGTGATTTTAGAAATTCACCCACTAAGGGGGATTTAAACATCGGAGATATGAACCCAAATATGGAAGATTAGACGAATAAGACAACTATCGTTGATTTTCGATTGGATAAGACATTTTTAAAAGGAAATTATTTTAAAATCATCTATAAAAATGAGGAATTTAGTATTATTGCTTCAAAATAACATAAGTTTTTCTGATTGTCATTTTGCTGGTTTTTAGCGTAGGTGCAGATTTTCAAAATCTGAAAGAGCCAGTGGCTCCTAAACCCCAAAAATCCAGTGGCCACATTGTGAAAGAAACACATAAAAATATTTTTTTCTCCATTAAATATTGAACTATTTCTGACATTTTCAAGGATGATGGAGAAAGATCGAATACTATAAGCCTCATTGCAACTTTTGTTGAAAGGAGATTTTTTTAAGTATTTATTAAAGATTATTTTAAATCCATATGGAGACAAAAAATTACAATTTTTGTGACCAATCTCCTATTTTCATGTTTTATTATCACAACTCCTTGACGAAATTCACAATTTTTTTTCTGCAGTCGATTGATGAACTTCGCGGTTTTTTCGAACTGATGAAAATTTGCCGCCAATTGATGAAATTTGCATTCCCACCCCCCCTTAGACTAATTGGGGAAATTCGCAGTATTATTTTGTGATCGATTGACAAAATTCACAGTTTTATTTCATCAGCGATAGATGAAATGCGTGGTTTTATTTGGCGAGCGATTAACGAAATTTGTGAAGTTTTTCAGTGACCGATTTTACAAATTTTGCAACCAATTGACGAAATTTTAGATTTCTTTTCATGACTGATTTGCAAAAATTTAAAAATAAAGAAATAAATAAATAATGATAAATCGAGGAGTTTTACTAATTCATGAAAGAATCGCATGCCAATATCTATGTTTACCTGTAAGAACATCCCAGAGCTACAAATTTAATGAGTAGACCCTAAATTATTCTCTTCTCGGCACAAATTTTACTGTGTTGCGGGCTAATTGTGGTATGCCATCGCCGCAGAGTTCATCTGCGACGCATAACATGTTTTTTTTTTTTTTTTCTTTCTCTGATTTTGCAAACATTGCAAATTTTTTTTAAAGAAGAAAATGGGAAATTTGCCAATCAGTGGAAATGTGGCATCTATGTATAATCAAATTTTTTAATTATGGGCAATAGAAAAAATTCATTGTCAATATCATAGAATTATGGAGGACAAGCCCTGGATTCATATTAAAAAATAAAGCAGAAATCTGCCTTTTGGTGAAAAAGGGGCATCCATGTAAAACACCTGGCGACTTAGACATAAAAAGTTAGTCGCCATGTGGTGACCGTGAATCTGTACCTATAGTTTTCAGACACGAATGCGTAATTGTAATCTGCATATTTTTTAAGATATTATATTTTTACTTAAGTTATCCAGAAGGTCAAGATTAACTCGGACGAAGCCGGGTGGTTCTGCTATATTAAAATTAATTTATTAGTTTGAACATGTACATAAACAGAAAAAACAAATATTTATCACATTTTTACAAACTTTTATTTAATGTTTAAAATTTGTACTGTCATTTTGTCTCACTCCCGCTTTTATCCAATTTAAAAGTTTTTGTTAAATTACCTACCTTACCTTGTAGTCGACATATTGTCCGGGATGCGTTGCTAGTATTAATTATAGGTGAATAGAAACTAATACAATTGACAATGTAAAAGTTGTTAGCATATGCAATTTTCAATGGAGAATGGAATTTGCATTCGACATCGTTCACATGAAATTTAAAGAGTCGACGCCACTAATTAAACAAGAAAATCCCCCCTCCTATTTTTTAAAGACACCATAATTATGGAAAAGAGCAACAGAAAAACAAATGTTAGTTATCTTCCTCTGATACTTATATAATTCCTTATAATTTTAAAATATCTAAATCTATAGTTAAAAATGTCTCTGCAGGGTAATTTTTGTCCCTCATTGGAATACATTCCTGTCAAATTTCAAAATTCCCATAATCCTAAACTACAACTGTGAATGCTCCTTAATTGGGATGCTTTTTTCAGATTGTTTTCGCAATTCAAATAAATAAGCAATACTATTGCTTAACAAATAAGCATTTAGGCTTTGAAAGTTTTTGCAGCGTGATAAACATTTTGATTTTATTTGTAGATCTAAAGCTATTAAAAATGTGACACTGTGAAATAAAAATACCAAAAATATATGAGGTTAAAAGTTTGAAAAATATTGTTTGACACGAAAACTTAAATTAAATCAATTTCTATGAACGGAACAAATGTAAAATAGAATAAATAGAAATGCTAAAATAGAATAAGAAAGAAAAAAATGTGTCCCACACTTAATCTTAGTGAAAGAGTATGAAATTTCGAGCTCATGCAAGAAATTTAAATGATCTTATATATAAAAACTGAAATACGCAAATTGTGATTATTAAAAGTATTATCTACTATAAAATATGTTAAAGAGTTTGTTAATTGTATATGTTGCTTAATTAATGTTACGTGAATGAAGTCACGGATAACAGCTAGTAGAAGAATAAAAACTGGAGTTATAATCATTCAAAAAGTGTGTGTACATTTTCCTGTAGTTATTGTTATGTCATGTGTTAAAATGTAAATAACTACAGGGCTACAACAATCCCTGTACGAGAATAGAAGAGACGACTCACCCTCTTGAACTCGTGCCTCTCATGTGCGGTGTGGCAGATGTAAGGGTGTGTCCATATGTTGCGGAGGTTGTTGAAGTCTGCAAACAACGTCCTCCCCTGTATCTTGGAGTCCTGCTTGGCCGTCGTCAGCTTCTCCAGGTAGCACTCGTACATCTTGGCCTGCGTCTCGCTCAGCTTCACGCTGATCACAAACTCGTGTTTGGGGGGAAGGAACTTGGTGAGGGCAGAATAGTCGCACCTCTGCAAACAAGTGTGAAAAGTTATCATTAAAATATAGATTTAAATGCTTAAGTGCAGATATTATATAAAAATGAGAACTAGAAAGTTTAAAAGTCCTTCCGGCCTGTACCGGGAGGAAAAAGTAGCTTTCCTACCCCTTTGTTTTAAGATTTTAGCTCATGTTACTGGAAAGCAGCAAGATAAAATGCAAAGAACCTGGTGACAGAAGATTCGTTAATACTGAATTTGAATAAGAAATTTTCCAAATTAGTCAACTATAGCTTCATTTATGAAAACTTATTTTGGGTTGCCAAATTTTGCAATATTTTGCCAAGTGTCACCAAGTTTGGCGAGTATTTGGTGCTAACGGATATGAATTTATAGTTTTATGCATATGATTGAGAAAATGATTACAACAATGAAAAATAATAATTTGTGAGAAATCACGGTCACTGAAACTCATAAATTAATTGCTGTTTTTTTTTTTTTTTGTAATGTGTTGTCTTGTTTCAAAATGTCAGCCACCCTAGAATTTCAAACTGCTTTATCTGAGACATTTTTTAAGATAGAGATACAACAAAACATGCTCCAGAATCCTTGTATCAAGGCCTAACACTTAAGCAGAAAATAAATTTGAATTTTTAACATTTTGTATACTTATTTTAGTTTTAAATCTTTTAGTGGCTGCCATTTTGAAACAAGATGGCAGACCAAGCTGGCCAATGAACACGGTCGAGACATTGGTGAGCTTAATACACACAATTAGTTCCATCCAAATTGGTTTATAAATACAAGTGTTGTCATATGACAGGTCAGGTATATATATATACATCAACATTTGAACGAAAGGTGGTATTTTCAGGGATTGCTTTGCTCCGAATGGCTGCAATAAGTAGTTTTATATGTATTGAAAGCTTTTTTGTATTGAAAGCTACCTAAAAGAGCATATTAAATAAGACAGAAATACTACAGCTTTGGCAAGACTACATAGGTCCGAGACTTATTGATTTTAATAGTAAAATAATTTGGTACTGTTCTTGCAGATGGACCAGGGTGTCTTTTTGGTGCCTAAAGGAGATTTTATGCCTGAGCAACCTGGCAACATTGGCAAGATTTTGCTTTGTATGGCAACCTGGTAGAGCAATTTGAGTGTGTTTTATATTAAACTAAACATTGTGTATTTTATAATAAATTAATCATTGTGTATGTTTTATAATAAAATAATATGTATGTGTTTATAATAGAAATTGTGCGTGTTTTATAATAAAATAATATGTTTCATATTAAAATAAAAGTAATGCGCTGTTAAGCAAGCTAGACCTAACATTTACCAGAAAACGGGACTTTCTCGCCAAAATGGCACAAAAATGTGTGCCAACCCCGGTGAGTTTGCTACAGCTGTTCCAATAGTTTATCTCTCAAGACTTTTTTTACTGTCTATTATCTGTGAATCAATAGAAATCTAGATGTAAACATATGAGAACATATGCAATGAATCAGCCTCTTTTGAATGACCTAAAATTTAGCACACGATTTTTTCAATTAATAAGAAGCAATAATTCCTATCTTTAAACAGTCCAAACACAACACAACACTGAACTAGAATAGTAAATCTACTGATCAGAAGCCTGAATGTCAGCTCTACAAATCATTGTCCATTAATTTCACTCATTTCCTAAAATTCAATTTTTTACTGTATCAGACCAGTGAAAGCTCACTGTAATCCACTTCAGTGGATGCACAATAATTTCATCATGCTCAAAATATTGTAACATAGATAAAATGCAACACAGATGATTTTTAACCATACACCATAATGTAACAGAATTCAAAATTTCATGAATACATTTAAGAGAGTTAGTTGAAACATTCATAAACACTTTTCAACTATGTTTTAAAAACTAACAGATTTATATGTTATACAAATTACGTTTTGTGCAGTGTAATGAATTTAAATATCAATATGAATAAATAATTTGTTGGATATAGAAACTATTTAAGACAAATTAAACTACAAGTGTAGCAGCAAAACATCAGCAACACAGAACATCTATAGTATGACATGTTTATTAACAAAAATTCCAGAAGGGGAATATTAAACTGTGCTACGCGGTTTCATACTTTAATTAAATTTTAGCATGCTATACTGAGTACATATACAGGGCTGCACAAAATAATTTGGATATTTTTCCCAAACAGTGTTGTTACTTCCTAAAATTGTGTTTGCAACTAGGATTAGGTTTTTTTTCAAATTGTGTACTTAGATATCCTCTCTCGCCTTATTAAATGGCAAACATTTGTAAAATTATTTTGGAAGTGTTGGGAAATGTTACATAATCAATGCTTGACACATGATTTTTTTAAAACCTATTATTAGATTTTTTTCACGGGCCGACTGAAGCATGCGGTTAAAAAAAAATGGAGGACATAATCAAAGACCACAAGGTGGCACTGAAGAGCAGCGTCTGTTCGACCAATCAAGAATATGCTAGACACATTGAGCATCAGCAGAAGCAGATCGAGACAGTCGACTTATCTAACGAGAACGAAAACAGTCGACTCTCCGATTGTGTCATTGAAGACATCACCAAGAGAGCAAAAGATGTGAAAGATGTGGGAGAAGAGGAAAAAAATGTCGACGATGTTGTTATTCCTGTTGTCAAACCTTTATGTGGTGGTGGCTAGCAAAAATGTTTTTAAAAACTATACAGTAAACATCCTCTAATGCAGCACAACTTTCGAAAAAAAAGGGAAAAAAAAAAAAAAAAAGCATTCCTTGATTAATTACTTCTGATATTTATAAACTGATGTATTTACAGATATATTTACAATCCATTACAAACGATTGAAAATCATGAATTTTATAAATAGATCAATCACCCCGTCGACGATGCAGAAGAAAAAACATTTCTGTAGATAATTTGCAAAATCAAACCGCTGAAAGGAAAAATAAATTTTTATCATCAGAATTTTTTCAATTTCAGAAAAGAATGCTCAACTTGAAATGGAAATTGAAAAGAGTCATCAAATGAATGTAGATCGTTTGTACAATCATTTCAAATGTTTGTTTTATTTCTTATAAACTAAATAATTTATACTAGCGGAGCTACGTCTGCTACACTGGCTTATACACACTATTATCTAGTAAGAAAATTTAATTTAGAATCCTGCAGAAACTGCATGAATGCATTTTTTAAAACTGTGATTGTTGATTTATTTTTTCACTGGTGAAACTCTGAACTAAAATTGGTAAGTTCTATCAATATCCAGTCAAATGAGTCAAACCGCTTCGCGATTGAATCCATACAACCCGAGATAATTTGAAATGAAATAGCAAAATCTTTAGCATTTTCTTTCTTTTTCTATAGAAATATCAAGATTTTGTTAAAATTAAAAATTTTGAGCCGAATTCGAAAATTTTTTGAAACTCTGAAATCCCAGCCCACTTCAAGCAAGAATCCATAATTGAGATATATTCACAAAATTCAATATTTTTCAACAACATTTCAGATCCAAACATCTGATATTTTTTAAAATTTTATAGGGCCTCAAAATTTGGCAATATAAAAATTTTCAATCTTTTGGTAAGTAGTCTCAATGTCTCGAATGAAAGTCAGGCACGTTTTGGCTTTGAAAAGATGTGTTCAAAAAATGAATCAGTTAATTAAAAAATGAATGATACTTCTACTTCTAATTATTCCAACATTATGAAAATTAGATATTTGGATTCGTCGTTGAAAACTATATAGATACATAATTTTCAAATCCATATAAATGCAATATTTCAAAAAAATTTAATAGGGCCATAATTCTCCTAATATAAAAAAATGTGGTTTCTGTCCTACTTTCCGATTGAACACCAACGAATGGGGTTCTCATTCTAAACCCTGGTGTTAAACAAAGGCTCATCGAACACGATCAAGGTAGAAAAAGTAGAAGTCATAAAAGGAGAGCTAGGGTTGCGAGCAGTAAGCTAACAGGTGAGCTATTCTTTTCCCAGCCCTCTTGATTCTCATTAATTCTATTACCTCCTACATTCAATGTTAAAAAAAATTGAATGTGCAAAAAGATCAATTTTGCACTGAAATTTTTGGCATGTTACTTTGGATGATGATTCTCTTATGATTGATTCTCAAATTCTTAGTCTTCTATAATCAGAAAATATTTTGCTCAAGGATGAATTTTCTGAATAAATACAAATTTATACAAGTTTTCATTTCATAGTCATTGTACATATGTTGTACTTTAAAATACTGAGTATTTTATTTTATTGTATTCAAGCTGTTTAAAGAATTAAAAAAAAACATGATTTACTGACATTCTTTGTTTAATTCTAACCTCTACACATTTTTCCCGACATTCATCCAGTAATCTGGCAAATTTCGTAATCCGGCATGCTTCAAGTCCCGAACATGCCAGATTAGAGGATGTTTACGGTATTTAAGAAATAACACTACATAGAGGCACTGGGAAAAAAAAACGTTTAATCCTAGAGGTTCTATCCATTGAATGTAATGAGGAGGATATTCTTTATCACATCAGTCACAGTTAAATACACATTGCTTTCACATATTTTAATACAAAGAGATTATTATTATTAAATAAGTAATATAATATATGTGCTCTGCAAGAAATCGAATTCAAGGATTATAAGTATTCTGTAAATTAGGCAAACAGATGTTCAGTTCTCAAACAAAGATAAGTGTTAACAGGCTGATATTCCAAGATTCAGCAAAGTGGGTGCTAAAAATTTTTCGAGTTACAAGGAAGCACTGAAAAAGGCAAAAGGGTATGAATTCAACAATAATTCATTACATTTATAATGAAATAACTCTTTACAGAGTTACTTATGAGTTAGATTCTCAAATTCTTAGTCTTATATAATCAAAAAATATTTTACTCAATTTTTTCTCGGGAGTTTTTATGTGCATTCGTAATTATATAAATGCATAGCACTTACAGTCGTCATCAGGTCTGTCCGAATATAACAGCGCAAAAACTACCCAACCAAACAGTTTGAAATTTAAGATATACTATCTTTACAAAATTTTGTCGAGACACTTCAAATTTTATGAAAATCGAATCAATACTTTAGAAGATATTAATAAAAATATTTATTAAGAAATTTGCATTAAAAAAAAAAAAAAAAAAAAAAAAAAAAAAAACAGTACTTTCTTGTTATAGGAGCTTCCGAGGTTTAACCGTCAAGTGACCGAGATACTTATTTTATGACAGAAATTAATCTGCAGACGATATAATTCATTTCACAGAATTAAAATTCATCAAGATCTGAATATTTATATAACGAGCTATAGTACGAACGCACCTCATTTGTAACATTTGACATACAATTTTCAACTTGTTTTTAATAAATTTTTTTCTCAGAAATTTCAAATTTTTTTTCTGATTTTTGTTTCTCTCAAAATTTTTTGTTACAATAGATTTGGCACCAAACTCGAAATTTAAAAAAAAATTATAATATTTGCTCTGTTTCTTTTTTCAGATACGAAAAAAGGAAAGTAAAAATAAGAACATTATTTAAACTATCTATACAGGATTTCTAAATTGTTTTTTCAACATATGATATAATTAATACTAAACTGTGAATGATTAAAGAGTTTTTTGAGTGTTTAAAATAAGTCGATATTTGAACAGATCAAATATTTCACCAAACTGAATATTTTGTGAATAGGAATTTTGTCAATATTCTGTGCATCCCCATTAGACAACAATAAGAAGTGACACTCTGTATATTGAGCTGTACGACATAATTACCTGAACGCATCCGTCAAGAAGCTTGTGCAGGATGTGGATGCGTCTCTTCATCAGTCTGACGTCATACTCGTTAGAGTCTTCATACTGGCCATTGGTAATGGGGTTCACAAAGCGGTTGAGGAACTCTTTACTGGTACCGAGCAAATTGGGCTTCACGAAACTCAACATGCAGTGGTACTCCTTCAGGTTGTTCTGCAGGGGTGTGCCCGTCAAGACAATGCGGCGTCGGGTTGCCAATTTGTTTGTCGCCAATGAGACGGCTGACTTCTCGTTCTTCAGTACATGCCCTTCATCGCAAACAACAATGTCAGGACCTAAGAAGAAACAAAATAAATAAATTCCAATCCCAATAATATTATAAAATGTGAAAGTGTGTATGAATGTTTGGCTGAAGTAAACATCAAAACAAAAGCATCTTTGTATCTTTGCTTATAGATGGATTTTAACCCTGAAATGAACATAGGGTAGGTAGCGTTTAGTATTTTCAAATAGTTTTCTTAATTATTCAAAATTTCAATATTTACATAGAGAATAATTGGACTTTTTTTTTTTTTTTTTTGTATAAAATATTAAAATGGTTAAATTTATTTCATTGCTAATACTTGTTGCCACTACTAAATGAAAGCCCAGAATAATAACTTTCATTCAACAATTTATTTTAAGTTGAAAATTTTCCACATGAAAAATGACAATGAAATAAAATATTTAAGAACTCAACAGAAGATGAAATGATGTCATATTAGAAATAAAACATGCATTTTCAAGTATTTGATAAAATACAAGGTGCATGAATCCGAGATCTACACGGGCCGGAATTTCCAAGCCCGGACACGGCTCGATCTATACAAAAAAATTATTGATCCGGCCTGGTAAAAAAGTTAAAATTTAGGCCCTGGTCTGGCCTGTGCAAAAAAGTGATTGGCCTGGCCCAGCTCAGATAAAACAAGTGATTGGCCAGATCCGGTCCCAGTAAAAAATCGGAAAATTAGGCCAGAACCCAGCCTGGAACCTTGAAGACAGATTATTGACCTGGCCCGGTATAAAAGTTAAAAGTATGGTTATAAAAGTATAGTTAAATATAGTTTCAAATCATCATTATTCTATGAATAAAATTATCTGTACTTTTTATAAAGATTGTTGCCAACGGCTGATCCAAGGGTTCATATGAACATCCCACCCCCTGAACGAAGAAAATCTCTAAAGAATATTTAAAAAAATTTATATGAAATTCTTTTCAAATTTCCCCTTGCTCAACAAAGAGAATCTTTCTGACTGTCGGAAGTTCTACTCACATCCAAATTAGGTAATTTCTGAAAGATTCATGAAGTTATTTTTAATCGCAGATGCAAGACAATTAATTGCAAGTGCACTTATTCAGAACAAATATGATTGAATAGCATTTTCCATTTTTCGATAGAGGCAAAGAAACTTTCAGGGAAATCTCTGTAAAACAGGTGTTTTAATTTGAATTTCAGGCCACAGCAAACAACTGACGGCCTCATGATGCCATTTTTGTAACTGCCAAGTCATAAAAATTGGCTTAAAATGCTCATTTTCTGGATGATTCTTTGCCTTTATAAGAAAATGGGTAAATTTTATATTTTTACAAATATTAATACAATATTTTTGTATTTACAAATGAAAATGACTTTCTAAAAGTTTCGGAAAAATAGCCATTTTGGATATGGCAACAGCTTTTAATATAAAAGTTACTTATTAAGAGATGTGACCCCCCCCCCCCCCCCAAAAAAAAAAAAAGGAGCCATGTCTTTCTGTCTAAATGGAGGGCTGGATCCGCATCCACTCTTGATTATTGCATCGGACACATCTTACTGATTTTTGCATGGATCGAGTCAGGCTAATAATGATCTTCATACAACTTAGATCGTGGGTGGAAATTTTGGCCTTTGCAGACCTCTAAGAAAAATGAAGTTTAGGCTCGGTTCGGCCCAGAAAAACAAAGTCTATAAATAATTGTTTAAAAACAACACAAAATGTCACAAAAACATATATGCATCATTTATTAACAAAGTCTAGCCCAACCAAACAGAGTCTGCAGAAAAAAGAAAAAACTGGAAAGAATAAACACCAAGCCCGACTGGGTCCGAACAGGCTCAAGCCCACTCCAGCCCGGAAGAAGTAAAGACAAGGCCCAAGTTTTAAAAATAAAGTAAAGCTCGGGCCTCCTAAATGAAAATTGGCCCGAGCCCAACCCGCAGGCCATGCTTTGGGCCAGGTCTGTGTCCGAGCAGACAATGCATGAATACAAGCAAATATGACGTCATACAGGGTGGTTATAATTAGAGATTGATCAAAACAGGTTTTTAAGATGGAAACCAAAGCCGAAACCGAATTTCGGTGATCTTCCCACTTTTGGCCGAAACCGAAACTGAAAGTGTCAGAAAAATTAAAACTGATTAATACATACATAACAACATATAATTATTAATTAATTAATAACAAATAATTACTTAATAATAACTAATTATGTTACTAATTAATTTATTAATTATACATGTATTGAACTACATTTCTAACAAACAAACATACATATATATGCGTGTGTATAGGTTTCAAACAAAAATGAAACATAAACAATATACCTTTTATATTTTATAACAACCAATAATTATAGGCATTTATCAATAATTAATAGACAATGTAATTATATATGTAAAACAAATTCAGTAATGAATATTAATTTTTAAATATAATGATACTTTCAGTTCGTTAATATTTTGCATTTAAATGGAATGAAATAAATTACTTAAAAGTTTGTTTTTTAGGAAATTAACATTGAATATGCATTGCTTGCTTTATAATTTACACTCGCATCATGAATCAGTCATGACGGATAATGATAAACAGTGGAGTTCATAGCAACAGTGTCTCATTTGAGCCGATACAACTCATATCAATGAGTAAAGTTGAAAATTTCCGAAAGAAGGAACGAGATTTTGAAATACAGACAGTTTCGGTTAGGCCAAAATTTGTGCAACAGTTTCGCTGAAAATGAATATTTGGCAAAACTCCAATTTTGCACCGAAACCAAAACCAAAATTTAAGTCGATTTCTAGTTATAATATAAGTATACCTCTATTTGGAGCTGTCTGTAGCTCGAAGGAATGATCCAAATGAAACCAAAATCGGTACACTTACTATTTGAGAAGGGGGAAGAAGAATGGAACAATAAAAAATAAAATAATTGCAATAATCACCAACAGATGGCGCGACTGAGTGTGAAATGTAATGTGCAATACAAGAACAAAAAATTAAGCCGTCAAATCAGATGGCACAGTGAATGCAGTTATGCTTTTGCATGGCGGTGCTGATCATGTACAGGTTCCACATGGTCATTTTGCTGGAGGACACAATCCAGGCAAATGCACGACTGGCTCAACTGCGGAATGTAATGCATCAGGAGTAATGTTACGCACATGTTGTGATATGCGGTAAAGTCATTGAGGTTTATGACACCTCCACGGTACACAATATTACACATTACATTTCACATTCAAAAGCACCATCTGTCGGTGATTATTGCAATTAATTTTTTTATTGATCCACTCTTCTTCCCCCTTCTCGAATAGTAAGTGTACTAATTTTGGTTTCATTCCGGTTATTTCTTCAAGCTACAGACATCTCCAAATAGAACTGAATATAAAGATACATATATTATAACCACCCGGTATATCAAAAATAAAAGAGATATGCTTTGGATGTTGAAATAAAATGATCTTGGGTTATCAAATTATTTATTATTAATTCCTTTCTTTTTTTTTTTTTTTGGTTTTTCTATTTTACATGAAATGAATGTATTTTAAATGTATGTGTTGTAAATTAAAGTTCTGTATTTTAAATGAAATGAGTGAAAGATTTATATTTTAAATGAATCCAATATGAATGGATGATGATAGGACTTGGCAGTATCTATACTTTTATACCATACTTTTATACTACCATACTTTTAATTTAAATTTTAAAAACTTAAAAGAAAAAAAACTTTTAATATTTCAATAATCCGTAAAATTATTTATGTCGAAAATTGGAAAATCTTAACAAAAATGTATGTTTTAAAATGAGGTTGCATTTTGTCGTAAAACAAAAAGATTAAATGCGATTGCGTCGAAGTAACATAATTTCCCCTCTACCAGTATTGAAAGTAAGAATCGAGAGCTTGAAGACATGATTGTAAATCGTCATTTCGCATTCTCAATTTAATTTTACATTCCTTTTAGCTTTAAAATAGTAAAAAGTTCGCTTTCATTTTTAAATATAGCTTTTTTTTTAATGTTCTGTTTTATAATAGACTAGGGGGTTGTACCCCCTACTCGCTAACGCTCCCCAACCCCCGTGAGGGAACGCTATGCGGTCCCAGCTCGCTCGTCACCTTTTTCAGCAACTCTAGCCAGAATGAATGCTATCTGCATTTTAACATATGTAAAAAAAGTAAATGAAAAATGCATTCAGTTGGTGCTACCAGTGTGCATAAATCATTTCAATACTATGAAAAAATGATCTTGCTTAGTTTAAAACTTATTGCACCTATAATATTGTACAGAACGGCTTAAATTCATACAAAACAAAAAAGAAAAAAAAAAAAAACACTATCTGACAGGAAGATAGTTTATACATATCATTAATCATTGTACTATAGATTTTTGCAAAATAAATTATTTTTTACTTCATAAAGATAGCAACAGATGGCACCAGGTGCAATCTAGACAGTTGATATTTTTATTCTCTCTGATTTTCGTGTGAGTGAAATTTGTAAATAAATTTTAAATAAGAGTTGAGAATTCATTTGAAATTAACGATATTACTCATAATTAAACTGAGAAATCATCTCAATCCATTAAAATAAATAAACACAAGCGATTTGCTCATTGTGAGTCATACAAATATTAAAACATGGACGTCATCCATTGCAAAGCAAGATCTCCATGGTGAATTTTGCAATGTTGTCTGGTATATAAAAAAAATTTTTGCATTTGTAAACATGGCATATATAATAAGACCATAAAATAAATTGACTATTTTAAGCACCTGCTTTTATTACATATAGGATTTCGTGAGGAAACGTCTATGAGGAAAAAACACTTGCGGTTTATTTTAATGATGTTACATTATTACAAATATAATTAAATTAATATATATCACTGAGGTGCACTACAAGAGGCTTATTATAGAATAAGGTGTGCATAGCACTTATAGTTCCTTTACAGGGACACTCAAAGGAATTTCTTTATACTATGGCCTATGGAGAAAAATCGTTTGCAGTTTATTTCAATCATGTTACACTATTTCAAACATAATTGAAATTGCATTACAAGAGGCTTACTATAGAATATTGTATGTATAGCATTCGTCGTTCATTTACAGGGACACACACAAGAAATCAGTACTGTCTGTTAATAATAATTTCCTGACGTGTGTTTTCAGTTGCTGAACGCATTTCTAAATTGAACTCATTTTTTGTCTATAACTTGGTGCGTATAAATTCTATAGATCCTATACACGGCAGCACAAAAGTTTCTGAGTACATTTACGTTTATTGATGGAAATTCTAGAAGAGGAATTTAAAAATATGCTATGCGTTTCCTAACTGAACTAAAAATTAGTATTCTATGTATTATGTATACAAATTTACAGATCCTATACAGGGCTGAACAAAGGAATTTAGATATTTTTCCAAATAGTGTTGTTGGTTATTTCTGAAATTCGGTTTTTAAATATGTTACGTATTTTCCAAATTGTTTAGTTAGATATCATACAGGGCTGACGAGAGGCGGTCTGCACGCGCACGATCGGTGGAGGAGAATATTGGGAATGTTGGAAAAAATCAGCAGTCAGCTTTCGGCTGTTTAAGAGAGCAGGTCGCTTGTACTGTGAACCCCTGTCGAAATGCCTTGTCACGGAGCGTTTTCTGGAGTAGCGATACATGATCAAATTTTGTGTAAAGCTTGGTAAAACAGGCAAAGAGACTCACAACATGATTAAGGAGAGCTACGGTGATGCTGCCATGGGTTGATCGAATGTTTTTCAGTGGCACAAGCTGTTCCGAGAAGGTAGGGAAAGAGTGGAAGACGACGACTGCTCCGGACGCCCTTCGACCAGCAAGACAAAAGAAAAAGTGTCGCACGTGAAAAATTTACTGAACAGTGATCATAGGATGAGTATCAGAATGATTGCTGATGAATTGAGCATTCCTCAAACCCCAGATTTTGGGATTGTGACAATGCGCGGAGCCACACAGCGTTTCGGGTAATGGAGTATCTTGCCCAGCACAATGTGGCAATGCTGCCTCATCCCCCCCCTACAGCCCCAACTTGGCCCCACCAGACTTTTTTCTATACCCGAGAATAAAATCGACACTCAAGGAGAAGCGTCACAGCTCGGTAGAGGCGGTTCAACAGGCCGTGACGAGGAACCTAAACAGCATTCCGGTCCAGGCGTTCCTGGAGGCATACAAAAACTGAAAAACTCGCTAGCAGCCTTAGGTAGATGCAGAAGCGTGCTACTTTGAAAAATTCTAATCATTTGTACTATTCTCATGAATAAATTTTTTTTTTTTAAATGAGTCCTACTAATTTCAGAACAGACCCTGTATTTCACCTTATTAAACGGTAAAGATTTGTAAAATTATTTTGAAGTGTTACATAATGTATGCTTGAAAGCATGATTTTTCGTTCTTGTTTATATTGCAAAATTGGTTCTAGTATCAACGTTTAATGTAAAATTTCCAACTTGCTTTAAACATTGAAATGTGTCAGACTTTCTATACACACCCAGCCTATTAGGAGAAGAAAAAAATCAGTGGGTAAGTGTGATCGAAGATCAAACAAAGGGTTTCGTTTAATATTCCTTTTAAAACACTTTATCTTTTCTTTAATAAATCCAAATACGAAAAAAAAGTCATGTTTTTTATAAAATAAAAATTTACCGGTCAATTTTTCTCATTTTTTAAAATATCTGAACCAGTTCAATAAAGGGCTAAGCCCACAATTGTACTCTGTCATAATAATATCTGTCATAAGGACTGAATGCGATAAAAAAAAAAAAAAAAAATTAAAATTAAACATGTTGTACAGAGACCTTCAAAATGTTAAAATATGGCAATATTTCCACAATCGGGTTTTTATCATGATTCAATACATTTCTTAAATTCATATGACGTTATAATCACTTGCTAACGTTATATCTACTTGCTTTCTCTATTACTCATATTGATACTCTCTTTGTATTATTCTCAAACATTTGAAAAAGTCTGTTAAACTTCCAATAGGACGTCAATTTCATTTTCTTTTTAATTCTCTAATGACATCTTATTAACCAGCTTTCTGTACTGACACATACTGATACTCCTTGTATTATTGAGAAATGTTTGAAAATTTCCGTTTTATTACCAATAGGATGTCCTATTAATCTTTCTTTCAATGGGTGAAACTTTTTATTTCCTTTTCTTTTTCACGTGGAAATCTTTTAACAAAAAATTAATTAATGTAAAAAGAATTTTAGTGTGGATTTTTAATGGTTGCTGTAACGAAAAATGTTTAAATTTAATAGGAAAAGTTTGTTAGATTTTTGTTTTTTTTCTCTATTAAAATAATACGATTTTTTCTTAATTTTATGAGTTTCAGCTTCATAGTAGGTATTCAGCTATAAGTACACAAAATTTCAATTCTGTAAGTTATATAGTTTCTGAGAGACAACATAGTGGGACTAATAGGGTTTCGTGAGATGAACGAAACCCTGAAAAGGGAGTTGGTCACTTTTCCTAAAAGTGGAATATATTGATATTCCATATATAAGAAAGCCCGTTGAGAGAGAATAAATACCCGGTTCCAGTAGGCACTCGGCAAGGCTTGCCCTGTCCTTCTTGCTGAGCTTGGGAATCTTGTCTGCAGCTAGACGCCGGAACATGTCGTAGCTCAGGATGATGACGCCCCCTTCTTCAAACCAGTACTTCAGGATGTCCAGGCGCTCAGCGTTGCTCTTCACCGTTGCCAACTGGTGGATCTAGAGGGGAGGAAGAGAAACAGACTCGTTATTTTTTAGTTTAAACAACGGGGAAATCATCCATATCTTTTCAATATGTTAGAGTGAAAATACGAAATCAGTCAAAGCCTGAATTAATTAGGGAAAATATGTTTTAACTGAGAACTCCATTTAAAATTGTTTTAGCGGATACTATAGGTGCAGATTTCTAAAATTTGGAAGGAGCCAGTGGCTCCTAAACCCAAAAAATCCAGTGGCCACAATTGTGAAACAAACGCATAAAAACAATAGTGTTTATATGCAGTAAAAAACTAAGCAAAAAACTCAGGAATTCAAAGTGTAAAGTAATTTATTTAATATACGCACATGTACAACAAAATTTGACTGTTAAGTGTAATATAAATCTTAAATCATGTATAGTCAGTAGATAAAGTTGGGCAAGATACGGTTTTAAAAAAAATTGTTCAAAGCTAAGCAATCATGATTGCAGGGAATATTAGAAAAAAAATATTTCTTATTTTGATTTTGCCATACAAAAGTACATATAAAAGAAAATCTGAATGTGTGAGATTATTTTGCACTATAAAAATCAAAACACA
The DNA here is from genome assembly GCA_963931845.1 of Maratus michaelseni. Taxonomy (NCBI): domain Eukaryota; kingdom Metazoa; phylum Arthropoda; class Arachnida; order Araneae; family Salticidae; genus Maratus; species Maratus michaelseni. The sequence continues at coordinate 313,882,457 of OZ007596.1, read as the reverse complement.
CTTGAAGCATTTGTTTTTCAATATATATTTTTTTAAATCACAGACTATGTAAAATTATCAGACTCAAACTGTTACGAATAGCATTGCTATTCGAGTATATTTAATAGTTTGCTATGTTAAACAGATCATTCTGAAATGTTATTAAAAAGATACTAATAAAGTTTGTTGTGTTTTGGTCTTAATTAAAAAAAAAAAAAATCGAAATTTCACGATGGTGACTGGAAATACCAGAAATTGGTCACTTTTAAATCACATGGCGACTTAAACACCGAAAGTTAGTGGCCACAGCAAAAAATTTAGTCGCCATGTGGCGACCATGAATCTGCACCTATAGCGGATACGCTAGGAAAAACAGGTTTTATTCGGGTTTTGACTGATTTGTTAAACAATATTAATTGTATCTATCAAAATTTATTGATATAAATCAGTTAAAATGCATTTTAATTGATAACATATACACGTTACAGTGAAAAAACAAAAGTAGTCACAACCCAAATTAACTAGGGAAAACACATTCTAAATGTGAGCTCCAGTTAAAACACATTTTAACTGATTTATTCCAATTGGAACGCGTTCTAACTTAGAGTACTAGGAAAAACCTGTTTTCCCTAGTTAATTTGGGTTTTTATACTGTGACATATATATTATCTCTGTTGTCAACATCCCTTTTTGAAACTGGCTTCTGACATAGTACACTCACATTTCGTTAAAACATGCTTGGTGATTAAAAATTAATTCAGCATTGCTTTCATAAATGAAATAAAAGGTTTTCCTCAAATGAGTGTGGCCACAAAAATAAAATACCGCATTATGTGATGCTGAACAATGACTGATTATTAAAAAAAAAAAAAATAGTACAAAAAAACATAAAGTGGGACAGTGCTGCTCCACAGGTTTATATTATATTTATGATTAAAAATCAAAAATCAAATTTAAATGCATAGAAGAAAAGGAAATTGAAGCAGTGGTATTTCATGTGTAGCCTAAAATGTATGCTTTGTAATAAATACTAAATTAAATTCTATTTTAAATGCATTCAATTCATTTTTCTTTGTCCTGAAGCGGATGACATCAACTTCTAATGCAGTAAAAATACTATTGTTAGGTTTTTTTTTTTTTTGGTTTTTTTTTGTGCGTGGCTTTTGTTATCTTTGATCCATTTTTACTGTCACTTTGATGGAATCAATGAGATGGTATTCTGGCTTGAGCCATGTTTAGTCTTTAATTTTTCTTTAGAAGTTTAAACCTGCGTCTAAAAAAAAAATAATAAATTAGATAGCAGTGCGAAATCCTCGCATGTGTTGTGTATATATTTTTCTTTCAGACTTCTACTAGTTAGTTCTGAAGACTTATTTATTGGATGATATTTAATAGAAATTCATAAAACACTCACGAGTGCATTAAGAATAAATGAATGCACATTTAATAGGAATTAGCTGTAAACCAAATTTCTTTTACAAAAATTAAAACTGCCTTTTTCTAATTGATTCAAACCTAAAAAAAAAAAAAAAAAAAAACTGTCAACCTCTATTGTCATGATTAGAGGGCTATTTTTATTATGTCCAATGACTGCGTATTAGTTAGTATTCTGTACTGTGTCAGGTAACTGGATTTTACCTGACTTACTGTTCATCCCCGTTACTCTAAACCAGGCAAGTCAAACACTTGAACCGCCGGCTACCTATCTGTGGCCTGCCGAGACTTTAGCATTTTCACTGTTTGATTCAATGAGTGTTTGTTGCAGAAAATACACTTTGCACAAACCCCCTTGAACTCATCCTAGCCTCAGTTTTGCCAAGTTGAAGACTTTTTAAAATTTAAAATATCTACCAGAATTTTAAAATAGTTTTATCCACTTTATTGAATGAATTAAAAAATGAAGACAACTAGATGAAAATATTGAGAGCTATTTTGAATAAAACAAAAAATTTTCCAATCTAGCAACATTGAAATGGTGTTAGAGATGGCAAACGTAAGAAAGTATATATATATATATATCTCGGAGTTTCAGCTCCAAGACATCGTGGGTGCAAAAATAGCCAATCGGAATATGAAAATTTAAAGATTTATATTAAAAAAAAAATTACAGTATTTTTCTTTTAAACTGTTGAGTGTTTGATGTTGAAATTAATATTTTATTTTTCTGTTCTCTTCCATTTTACACCAAATAACCTGAGGTATTAAATAAGAAAAAATATGTCGAAAAATATTACAATAGGGTGCTAATGAACGATAGTTAAGAGTTATAAAAAATTCAAATAAACAGTTTTCAAGTAAGTAGCTTTGAAAATGTCAAGCATTCTTGTTTTGTTTTTGTGGAAAACAAACCCCTAAAAAGGATACCCTGGCTTTTCATTTGGGGCATACATAATCGAACACCAGGATTTAAGTTCATTTAAATTATTTAAGCTTAGTCAACGTATCATTGCTAACATGCTCTTTACATTTCTTCTATTTATTTCATTTTTACAGATTTTTCATCATTCACATACATTTTAGGAATATTAAAAATTGTATTAAAGCTTTCTATTTGTATGAATGAATACGATTAACTGAAATGACAATCACGGATATATATACAGTTGAAGCACTTTATAACGAATTACGATATAACGAAAAGCACGATATAACGAAATGTTCATTACCATTTAGTTGGTCTGCATGTTAAAGAATACTGAATTCAAAACGATATAACGAAATATTTATAACGAAAAGCACGATATAACGAAAAGAATTCGAGCATGAACAGTGCAATAAAAACAATATAGCGAATTTTTCACTTTTTTTTACTTAACGCGGGAAATGTTTTTTTTTTTCCAGACAGAAAGACGACAGCTTAGCAGAACTGTATTATGTTCTTTTTTATTCGATGACTGATTTCATTGACATTTGCTTTGCCTGTAAATTTATGGCGTGTTAATTTTTAAAACTCTGTACGCTGGCTGTGGCGAAAAATTTTAGGATTAGCACTCTCAGCACAATATTGGAAGATCGAGAAAAAATTCTTAAAAATTTCGAAAAGGATGCAGTTTTCTCATCGTTTAAACGTTTACGTAATATACAGATGTGGAGGAAGTATTATTTTCATGGTTTAAAGATGCAAGATCCAAAAAAATCCCGTTAGTGGAAGTATAATTGCATGAAAAAGCATATCACTTTATAACTTTGATCAATACTTTATAATGTTCGATAAAGAGAATAGCGCCAAAAAAAAAAAAAAAAAAAAAAAAAGTTAAATATGAGTTGTCTGATGGTAGTGTCAGTGAGCAAAAAGGATTTGTAGAAATTTGCTAGAAACTTTTACCATCTGATGCACTCGAGTATTTACAGAAAATTGTGTGTTACATGCGTAATAAAAACTTGTTAGCGAATGAAATTAATATGTATGTTGACAAAATAGAGCTTACATTATTAGATAATGCTGTAAAGAAAATATAAAGCAGAGCTTGTTAACTTCTTTCTTCAAACCAATATAGGTATGTAAAAGTTTCCTTTAACAGAATTAAATCAATAATATATATATCTTTAATTTGCCCAGTTTTTTTTCATGTGTAGCATAGTAATATATACTATACATATACTGTTAAAATGATACAACAAAACTCTAATTATCTGAAATCCAGATCAATAATCACAAAATAAAAATATTATATGAATTGTACGTATAACATTCGTAAAAATATAATTATCTTGAAATTTCTTTTTAAATCAACACTTTTCTTCTTTTCACTCTTTCTAGTAAAAGTAATTTTTCCTGTGAAGCATTAATTTAATATGAATACATGAGATCTAGCTTTTTTTTTTTTTTTTTTTTTTTTTTAACAAAAACAATTTTAAGAGATCTTAAAGAAATAAACAGACTTTTTTTTTATGATTGTCTCCAATATCGGGATTTATGCATAATCAGATTACGTTCAGAGCACATTAATCCGGATAATTGGATTTCTTACTGTATAACGAACTAATTCGTTATAACGTTTTAACGAAAGCACTTTATAACGAGCAAATCTATGGAGCACTTTCGATTTCGTTATAAGGTGCTTTGACTGTATATATATATATATATAAAGCCAATTTTTAATATTTTTATATTCAAATAAAAAATGAAATTTTATGTTTGATACATAGAAACTGTTGGAATTTGCGTCAAATGTAACATTAAAAGTCACTAGTGTATAAGACATAAATAAAACTCAGAAATATCTAAAAAAAAAAAAATCAGAAAGATAAAACTTTAGATTGAAACTGATACTTCATAAAAAACAATGTATTTATCGAGCCTATTAAAGGTACATTGTTTTAAAAAGGCTATTCCATTCAATTGCAAGAAAATCAAAATCATTCATTAAGAAGTGGAGGAAATAGTGTCCAGAACAGTTAAATAAATTTGAAAATTATATAAGCTAAAATATATAAGTGCTATTGCTACAGAGATTCGTGATATAGTTAGAAATTTCATTAATTAAGTGAAATCTATAATTTCATGCCTATTGATTACAATGAAATTCATGAAACCAACAAATTAAACAGAGCTGGCAGTTTGTATTCGCAGACATGATGTTTACTTAAAATTAAATGAAGAGCTTCTGGCAATTATTACTTATGCTCGGAAAAACCACCTTAGCTGATATTTGACTCTCTTATAATAAACTAGCAAGCTTCGCCCGCTACACTGGTCGGTTTCCTCCAAACAAATTTTGAATAAAACTACATATACCGGTTAATTGCATGCATTCAGCAATGTCGTTAAGACAGCTACAGGAAAATATGAAAAGAGATCACATATCAAATTATTGCCTTGGACTACTAAGTATTTGTCTGACTTTTATTATGATCCTCATATTAATTATTCCAGGAATAAGGCTGTTGATCTCAGATCTCAGTTACCCTACACCTCGTGCCGTGCCTTGAAGCGGCAGGATGAGACTTCCTGGATATGTTGCAGTGGCGGTAGTAAAGAAGATATAGAAATGGATGTATTTTTAGAAATTATAACTTCTAACGTTAGAAATATTGATGAGTTGGCGCTAAAGGCATCACCAAATTATAGAAAATGTGCTATATCAAAACCGTAGAGACCATCGAAACTTTACTTCAGCAAGCATATTTTATTTCAAAATCACAATTACATAAATATCCGTAAGAATAATAGGTACTTTTATGTTAACTGGGCGCCAGTAAAAACTCACCAAATCTTGTTTCAATTGGCATCATTTGAATTGCAACATTTTGCGTGACATTTTATTTATATTGATATGTTTGTGTTTATGTATTTTATTATGATTATATTTTAGTTATTTTAAGTAAGTTTTTTAAGATATTATATCGCAATGTTAAAATAATGGCTAGTTATTATTAGCTAACGTTAAAAGATTAGCAACAAAAAAAAAAAAAAAAAAAAAAAAAAAAAAAAAAAAAAAAGGGGGGGGGGGGGGGGGGATTGGCGAGATTCCACAAAATTTTGGCGATCACTGGCACCCAGCTAACATCAAAATACCGAATAATATCTAATTCCAAATTCCCGAAGCAAAAAAAAAAAAAAGGTTAAAAAAAAAGAGCCTGAAAACCGACATTATTGAGAATTCATCTAATCAAAATATCATGTGATTTTTTTTCTTATCCAGTATCTTATAAATCGCCAAGTATTGTTTGATCTTTAACAATGACGAATGTATTTTAGAAAATATCACTTGGCGATCAATGCAATAAATTTTAAGGTTTTGTCGCCAAAGGCAACGCGAAATTCGAAAATGTGCAATATTTCACGAATTGTTGGAGTTAGAATATTTTTATTTGGTACCATTCGATTCAGCATGCAAAAATACATTGAAATATGTATCATTTTACAAATAAATATAAAACCCGATTTTTAAGAAATTTTGTTAATGTTTGTTCCCATTTTAACCCTTTTAGGGATGGAATTTTAGAAAAACTTTCTTTTTGCGCCTCTACATCCTAAAAAGTATTTTCCCCGAAATTTTCGTGTTTGTAGCTTCTGTAGTTTGGACTGTGCGTTGATGATTTTCCCAGTCAGGACTTTATTTTTTATATATAGAATTTTATATACAGATAAAATTAACCATTGTTATTACTTAGCAGGCTTTGCTCGCTACGCTGGTCGGTTTCTCCAAACAAAACTTGAATCAAACGAAATATATCGGTGAATTTGATCTTGTGTTTTAAAGAAACATGAACTTTTACCTTACATGTCCTTCCGCATTGCTGTAAAACGATACGAAAGCCATTACGCTGTTATATTTTCTAATGTATATGCTGGTATACGCCGTCAGCCTTCTGGAATTTTTAAGACAAAATTCTGTACACTGTCCGTAGCTATAACATATACTCTCTAGTATATATCTTCTGTCTATAGAGTATATGCACTGTTTTTGCACACTACACCACTGACAACTTTCTCCGATAGCTCCATAACTAAACAATGTCGGAAATCTCTTCCTGAAATATTATCACACTGTGAAACTGCCGTCAAAATCTGTTCAGTAGAATTTTAAAAATGGTAATCTTTCATAATCAGGTTCACATAATTTTATCTATAACTTCCTCCCGTAGCTCTATAAATAAGCAATGTAGAACAATTTGCTTTATTGTAAAACCTTTCTAAAACAAATTACCTAACTAACAGGGAAATCATATAAAAATCTGTTCGGTAGAACCTGAGTTTTAACCGATCGGAATGGAATACGAATTTGCGTTTTATCAATATTGTAGATGATTATGATATGATTTCTGTAATCGGATTCGTTGTCAAGCTTTCGCTTCAGAAAACACAATGCAGACGAAACTTTGCTCCAGAGAAGTACCAACCATCCCCACAAAATTACCTAACTAACAGTGAAATCCCACCAAAGTCCGTCCAGCAGAACTTAAATTATAAACGGTCGTAATGAAAAACGAATTAGCATTTTATATATATAGTAGATATATCTTTCATAATTGCACTCACCTTTCCCAATCACTTTCCCATTAGCTCTATCACTAAGCAACATTGATATATTATAGGGTCATTAACCATACCTGAAAAGTCACTTCCATCAAAATTTGTTCAGTAGAAATTTTTTGTAAAGGTAATCTTTAATAATCGGGTTCACTTAATTTTAGAGCTTTCCTCTGTATCTCTATAACAGAGTAACGTAGAATAGCTATATTCTAAAACCTTTCAAAAAACATTACTTAACTAACAGTGTAAAACCTAACAAAATATCATGAATAATCGGATTAAAATATGAATATGAGGTTTATACTCATAGTAGATGATATGATTTTCTGTAATAGGATTCATCATGAAGGTTTCGCTTCAAACATAAACGATGATTTTCCTCATTGGGTACTTCTCTATTATCCCGTCGACCACTTTTCACAAACAAAAAACTATCGCCAAATTGTAAGATTAAACGTTAAAAATGCAGTCCCATTTACTTGATGTCAGAAGCATTATACGTGTTTGTTATTACGTCATCAAGTGGTTTTTAATTCGACATTTGCGTGTATTTTTCATTATGTTTTACTGATTTATTCATTAATTAAAATAACAATTGTGTCCTTACATTCTTATATTTTATTTATTTATTTATTTAGATATTCCAATGGCAACGTTCTCCCGTTTATTTGCCGTTAGAGTTTGGCGATAGTTTTTTGTTATGAAAAGTGGCCGACGGGATAACAGAGAAGTACCCAACATGGTAGCTAAAACGTCAATTGGCGAAGTATCTGATTGCGGAAAATTAGCCCGAAATCGTTTGAATAACTAACTACCCAAAGAAAAGGGGAAACATGGCTGAAGACTGAAAACAAATAAAGAAGCAATATATAATACTAAACAGACCTTTGAAACTTTATTTTAGCAATCACGTTTTATTTTAAATCGTGGCATTTGTAGAATTAATAATAATACACAATTACATAAATACCCGTAAGAATAATATTCCATTCCCAATTGAACAGTTAATGTTTCTATCTGTAAAAATAAACAAAAGAATTAAATAACAAAAATATTTAATTTGAATTTCTTCCATTGCTATAGTAACGGATCTATTTTTAGAAATTCTCACTTGTATTGTTAGAATTGACGTCAAAGACTTCGCCAAATTAGAAAAATTAAAATATCTCACGAACTACTTGACTTATGAGTATTTAATGGATACCATTCGATTCAGCATACAAAAATACATTAAAATATGTTATCATTTGTCACGTGACTATAATACCCGATTTTTAAGGAATTTTTTAAAAGTTTGTTCCCCTTTTTACCCCCCTTAGGGGTGGAGTTTTTGAAAATCCCGTCTTAGTGCGCCTCTACATACTAAGATGTATTTTTCCTGCAAGTTTCGTCTTTGTGGGTTCAGTAGTTTTAGCTGTGCGTTGATCATCTAGCCAAAAAGGACTTTCTTTTATATATCTAGATTATAACACCTTGTAATAATATATTACAGTCAAACCCCGATTTAGTGCCATCTCGAAATAGCGCCAATTCCGTTTAATCGCCAATTGTGTCTATGAACAAATCTGCCAAATAGGGATTTCAATGTAATGTATCCGTTAAAGCGCCAACTCGATATACCGCCAAAAAATTTTTCTAGAAATTACTGTATTTTCTTTGTCTATCTTTCTTTTTAAAATTGTTTGTTAGAATTTCAAAGGGCACCTCCTTTTTTTTGTCTAGATGTTTTCAACATCAATTCAAACTTTATTGAATAGAAAAGAATTTGTATTGTTCTCAACACCTAAAAATGCACCTGCTACCCATTCTACCTGTCATTGGGAGAAGAAAAATAACGCGCGCTGAGGTGCCGAGCAAGTGAAAGTTCTGATTCAGACTGGCGAGTCACGTGATCCGATGCGCTTCTGGAGCGGTGAGAAAACAAAGCGTGGCACGCCATTGGCTGAAAGGGTCTCTCCTCTCTCAGGTGAGAACAATGTAAAAAAGAACCTCTCCCTGTACTTTATGTCGATTTCTAGAAAGAAAACGGCGTGCAATGCAAATCTCTCTTTCAAAATTTTGGTCAGACGTTGATTGAAACATCGAAGAATTCACCAGCTAAATCTGTAAAATATCATCCTGTCTCTTTATTTTATCTCATTATGGCGAAAAGAGCAGTTTTTATCAATTTCGGAAAAGCGGGAAATTTGTGAATATAAAGAAAGAAATGTGAATGTATCGCAGCAACAAATCTCTAATCGTTTCTCTACACTCTGGAAAAAACCTGTTAGCAGGCGCTGCATCGGAGACATTTTGATGAATACAGAAAAATGCATTAACACCAATGAACTGCAATCATTTGTAAAAAGACTGAAAACAGCGAAACATGAAGACTTAGAGGATGCCCTTTGCACATGGATACAACAAATGAGTGCTAAAAATGCTACCATCAACAGAGATGTCATCAGAGAGCAGGCAAAAGTTCTTGGCCAGCAAATGAATATTACAGATTTCGAATACAGTAGTGGCTGGTTGAACAGATTTGAAAAGCGACAAGGATTCTCTCAGTACACACGAAGTGGTGAAGCTGCAGGTGTTGATGAAGATATTGTGTTAAATGGTCGTAAAAAACTGAGTGCGCTGATTTTAGAATATAAACCAGAGGACGTATACGATATGGATGAAAGTAGCCTTTTTTACCGCTTGCAGCCAGATAAAACAATTTCGAGTGGGCCTGCTAAAGGATGCAAAAAAAAAAAAAAAAAAAAAAAAAGATTGTGTGTCTCTTGTGTTCTGTACGAATAGTGATGGATCTGATAAAAGAACTATGACAGTGATTGGAAAATCAGCTAAGCCATGATGTTTTAAAAATTTTAATCCTGCTCTTTATGTAGATTATGAGAATAATAACAAAGCGTGGATGACTTCAGCATTATTTCAATAATGGTTAGCGAATTTCAACATAGAAATGAAAAGAAGCAAACACCATATTTTATTGATTTTGGATAATGCCCCTTGTCACAAAGCATATCCAATGAGCAATATCCGCATTGAATTTTTACCTCCTGACTGTACTAGATTTTTGCAACCTTTGGATGCGGGTATAATAAACTCATTCAAAGCTCATTATCGAAAGTATCACGTCCGCCATATCAATGAAAAAATCAGTAAAGATGGTTTTTCTCTAATTCTTTTACATGATGCTATTCGTATGATAAAAAAAGCATGGGATGAAATTTCATCAGAAACTATTGTTAACTGCTGGAAACATACTGGATTGATTAAACCTGAAGGATCTACTAAAAAACAAAACAGTACAGCACTTCAGGAACTACAAGACGAAATACACAAATTAACAGATATTGAGCATCCTCTATCGGCAATTGAGTACATTAATATAGATAAAAGTCTTTCAACATTTGAAGATTTAACAATCGAAGAAATTGTTGCCAATCAAAATGAAAATGAAAATTCATCTTACAGCGAATCTGAAGAAGCTGAAACGCCGCATATTACATCTGATGAAGTTAAAAATTGCATTGGGAAAATAAGAATTTTCTTAGAAAAACATGCAACTGATAAAAAAATGATGAACAATCTTTTAGTTGTAGAAAAAGATATTGAAAAAATTAATATTGAAAGGCAAACTCAAACTAGAATTTTAAAATATTTTCCTGTACTTTAAGAAAGATAATTAAAGTAAAATAAATTCAGTGTGAGATTTAATGTATGTGTGTGTCTGTTATGTGCATAATTATCTACTTTATCTAAAATTGACTATATAAAGAGGTAAGTGCATGTTAATTTCATACATTAATTGGATAATTTTGAATCATGTAGCATTAATTATATTATGTAAATTAATTATATTATATTAATTTATACTATTATAATATACTATATACTATTGGATAATTTAATAAAAAGGCATTATGATATTTATTTTTATAATAATAATAATAATAGTATAATAGTATGAAAATTAATTTTTATTGTATTCTAATTCGATATACCGCCAAACTCGTTATAGCGCCAAAAATTTCTCGAACGGATAATGGCGGTATAACGAGGTTTGACTGTACTTTTAAATGCCAAAAGGTGTAAAATTAACAACATAAGATAAATTAAAATAACTTTCATTAGTTGTTTTACATGTTTCGACTCTTTCCGAGTCATTTTCGAAACAAAATGAGAATATTCTAAAGCTGCACGGGCTTTTTCATGTACTTTTTTTTAAAATTACGCACGTTATCTATTATTTTTTACTGGGTTGTTTATTTTCATATCTTTGACCATGGAGTCACTCGAGCCACAGTTTCGGTAAATTAAAAGATGCCGCATCATTACCTATTGTATTTTTGCGTGTTAGTATCTCTATGGTTTCTCTTATTGTGGATGGATAGTATAGACTGGAGGGAAATATTATTTTACTTTCATTGAAATTTATTTGGATGGTTTCTTCTTGATATAATCTTGCCAGGGCTGTAGTTTTTCTATTGTATTTAATATCAGCTATATGCTCTTTTTTCTGCAATTAAATTTCCTACTGGTCATGAGTATATGAAATACCTTTTATTAAAGAAGACGAATCCAAGAATTACTACATAGGCATGACCAGCAGGAAATTTAATTGCAGAAAAAAAGAGCATATACTGTATTACCGAGATGAGAAAAACCCTGGGTGGGGTTGCTGCTTTCGAAGGTTCCAAAACTTGTAGGGAGGGAACTTCGTCAGTAGGAGCAGACTGCGATAATTCTCAGGCTGACCAGCTGAACACGGGGAAATTGGTGCGAAAAGAAAATACGGAACTTCCCTCAAATAAAGTCGACTGACCAGTTACCTTGGCAACTTGACCAAGCGGAGACCGGTTTCAGAGTTTTTCTAACCAGAGCTAAACAGTAGCTGATATTAAATACAATAGAAAAACTACAGCCCTGGCAAGATTATATCAAGAAGAAACCATCCAAATAAATTTCAATGAAAGTAAAATAATATTTCCCTCCAGTCTATACTATCCATCCACAATAAGAGAAACCATAGAGATACTAACACGCAAAAATACAATAGGTAACGATGCGGCATCTTTTAATTTACCGAAACTGTGGCTAGAGTGACTCCATGGTCAAAGATATGAAAATAAACAACCCAGTAAAAAATAATAGATAACGTGCGTAATTAAAAAAAAAAAGTACATGAAAAGCCCGTGCAGCTTTAGAATATTCTCATTTTGTTTTTGAAAATGATTCGGAAAGAGTCGAAACATGTAAAACAATTAATAAAAGTTACTTTAATTTATATTATGTTGTTAATTTTACACCTTTAGCATTTAAAAGTAATATATTTTACTCTCTTGTGAAAGGTTTGACTGAATACAATTTGTTGTTTAAAAGGTAAGTTTATATTGCAAATAATAGCGCCCCTACCCAGGGACTGATCAATCCAAACAGGGCCCCATGGCTATTCAATTGAGACCCTTTAATGTTAGAAAAAATGAAACATTTTCAATGCCTTAAAACACATATGTGCGATATACAAATACATATTTGGACAAATATATATTTCATTTTTAATCTTATTCTACTGTAAAATTATAAAATAAACATTTTTTTTAAATTTCATATTCCTTATAAATGTATTTTACCTATATTCGGTTGTGTACTTAAAATGGATGACGTTTACTTTTAAAGTTAGTCCTTTTAAAATTTTCCGGTGCCTTTCATTTTTTTGGTAGGTAACTTTTGAATTTTGCATGATTTTCTTTTTAAATTAAAATTTTTAACGTTGTATTTTTAACACTTTCCAACCTAGTTGAAAAGTGTTTATGACTTCGGTTTGTCTGGCCGTCTGGCCGTGCTCTAACTCCCGTAAATATGCTCGGATTGCCCTGCAATTTTTATATGTTATACTCATTATCTATAGCATGTTCCCTATTTCAACGGAAGTATGTAGCACTTATAGTTTTTTTACAGGGACACTCAAAAGAATTCCGTTACATTGCGGTCTATGGGGAAAAATCATTTGCGGTTTATTTAAATAATGTTTCACTATTTTAAATGCATTGAAATTTATATATATCACTAAGGTGCATTAGAAGAAGCTTAATATGGAATAGGGTGTGCATAGCACTTATACTTACTTTACAGGGACAGTCAAAAGAATTCCGTTACATTACGTCTATGGAGAAAAATCGTCTGCGCTTTATTTAAACAATGTTTCCCTATTTTAAACGCATTGAAATTTATATAAGGTTCATTACAAGAGACTTACTACAGAATATTGTGTGTATAGCAGTCATCGTTCATTTACAGGGACACACAAAAGAATTCTCTACTGTATGTTAACAATAATTCCTGGAAGTGCGTTTTAAGTTACTAAACGCGATTTTAATTTTAAATCGCTTTTTGTCTATTACGTGGTGTGTATAAATTCTGTAGATCCTATACAGGGAAGCACAAAAGTTCGGGAAAACATTTCCGTATTATTTAACTCCAGACGGAGAATTTTAAACTGTGCTACGTGTTTCCTAACTGAACTAAAATTTAGCATCCTATGTAGTATATATACAAATCTATAGATCCTATACAGGGCTGAATAAAAGTATTTGGATTACTTAGATGTTATCTTTTAGCTTATTGAAGAGTATGATTCGTAAAATTATTTTGGAAGCGTTGGAAAGTGTTACATAATCTATGCTTGACGCATGATTTTTCGTTCTTGTTTATAATTTCATTCTGTGTGGTAAATTTTTTTTTTTTTTTTTTTTTTTTTTTAAATGAGGCCCACGGCTTTGTATATAATACTTAATTTGGCCCTCCTTGGGGGTAAACGAGTTTGACATGCCTGCTCTAAACCATCGCCAATTGGTGGACCTGGAGGGAAGAAAAGCAACAGACTCATTTTTTAGCACTTTCCAACCTAGTTGAAAAGTGCTTATGACTTCGATTTGTCTGGCCGTCTGCCGTCTGTCCGTGCTCTAACTCCCGTAAATAGGCTCGGATTGCTCTGCAATTTTTATATGTTATTGTCGTTATCTATAGCATGTTCCCTATTTCAACGGAAGTGTGTAGCACTTATAGTTTTTTTACAGGGACACTCAAAAGAATTCCGTTACATCCGTCTATGGGGAAAAATCATTTGCGGTTTATTTAAATAATGTTTCACTATTTTAAACGCATTGAAATTTATATAGATCACTAAGGTGCATTACAAGAGACTTACTACGGAATATTGTGTGTATAGCGGTCATCGTTCATTTACAGGGACACGCAAAAGAATTATCTACTGTCTGTTAACAATAACTCCTGGAAGTGCGTTTTAAGTTACTGAACGCGATTTTAATTTTAACTTGCTTTTTGTCTATTCCGTGGTGTGTATAAATTCTGTAGATCCTATACAGGGCAGCACAAAAGTTCGCGAACACATTTCTGTTTATTGACAAACTCCAGACGGAGAATTTTAAACTGTGCTACGCGTTTCCTAACTGAACTAAAATTTAGCATCCTATGTAGTATATATACAATTCTATAGATCCCATACAGGGCTGAATAAAAGTATTCGGATATTTTTCAGAATATTGTATATGTTGGAAATTCCTGAAATTATGTTTTTAAATATGTTATGCGTTTTCCAAATTGTTTACTTAGAAGTTATCTTTTAGCTTATTAAACGGTATGATTTGTAAAATTATTTTGGAAGCGTTGGAAAGTGCTACATAATCTATGCTTGACGCATGATTTTTCGTTCTTGTTTTACTTCATCTCACGAAATCCTATTACTCTCGCTCCATTGTCTGTCCGTCACAGAGCCATTCTCAGAAACTATGTAACTTACAGAGTTGAAACTTTGAGTATATATAGCTGAATACCAGCTATGAAGCTCAAAATATTAAAATTTAAAAAAATTCTATTATTTTAATAAATAGAGATAAAAAAACCAAAATTCTAACAGCCTTTTCCTCTATTAAATTTAAACATGTTTTGTTATAGCAGTTGCCAAAAATTAAAAATCCACAATGAAATTCTTTCTACAATAATTAATATTCTATTGAACGATTTCCACGTGAAAAATAAAAATGAAATAAAAAGTTTCACCCATTGAAAAAAAATATTAATATGAAATAAAAATGATTGTCATAGTGGTAATAAAATGGATAATTTCTAAGATTTCTCAATAATACAAGGAGTATGAGTATGTGTATGTACACAAACCAGATTAATATCATGTCATTAGAAAATGAAAAAGAAAATCTGACGTTATATTAGAAGTTTAATGAATTTTTCAAATGTTTGAGAATAATACAACGCGAGTTTCAATATGAGTAATAGAGAATAGTAAATATATGAGTTTCAGAAACATATTGAATCATAATAAAAATCACATTATAGAAATATTCGTATATTTTAACATTTTGAAAGTGTACAATATGTTTAATTTTGAAATTATTTTTTAAAATATCGCATTTAGTCCGCATAACAGATATTATTATGACAGAGTATAATAGCGGGCTGGTTTAGATATTCGAAAAAACAAAAAAATAGACCGGTAAATTATTACTTTATAAAAAACATGACTTTTTTTTGTTGCTAGATGAAATTTATTTGGATTTATTAAAGGAAGGATAAAGTGTTTTGAAAGGAATATTAAACAAAACCCTTTTTTGAGCGATCTTCGATCACACTTACCCACTTGTTTTTAAGTTCTGCTTATTCTTTTATCAGTTTAAACAAGATTGAGAAAGTCATCAATATCTTCTCAATGTGAACACATTTTTCTTTCACACATATTGTGTTCATAGTTGCCTTCTAGCAGTTATAAAGACATATTTATTTGATGAAATTGAATAGATGTTTATTAATTTTTATGTAGTAAGCATTTATGAGTGCATTAAAAATAAATGAATGCACACTTAATATAAATTAGCTGCAAACCAAATTTCTTAAAAAAAAAAGAAGCCATCTTTTTTTCAACAAAAGCAAACTTTTTTTAAGTGTTTAAAACCTAAAAGAAGCCGGCAACCTTTCAATGCCACCTCTATTGTCATGATTAGATGAGAGCCATACAGAGGGAGTACTCGGTACTTGGCCAATTTGCCAAGTACTTGTATGAATTTGCTTTTTTAAGTCTATTTGAAGACAAGTTTATATTTGATCTGTAAAAAGTTATTTGAAATATAAATGTACAATATGTGTAATAAATTCATTAAAATCTATACATTCGATACATAAAAATATAGAAATAAGGAACAAAAAACCGCATGTAAAATGAATGCAGATTAAAGTTTAGTTTTATATTTATACAAATAATAATAAGTCATTTTACTTACACATCATATGTAGTATAGGGTAAATCTTGTAATCCTTTTAAAAAACTAAATTTTTTTTTTTGATGGATTAACATGTTTCAGACACTGGGGATTCTGGAAAACATAGTTTTAGAAAACGAAAATTTGCCATCCATCTGTTTGTGTGTCTGTAAATGCTCTGTCTCCCCAAAAAAATTGAGATACAGACTTGAAAGTGGATATGTACTTAGTATGTAATAGTGAGAAGAAGCTTATTGAATTTCAGAAACGTTAATGATCCGGAACTATTTTTTTCGGACTCTCAAAATAGTCGTTCTGACAAAAGTTATATAAAATTTTTTGAAATTGTTTATTTCAAGGAGTAAATATAAAAGACAATAAAAATACATAAAGAATGAAGTCAATCGGGTAATGAGTTGCTGAGATATTGGTAATCCTATTTTCCTCACTATTCGATTTTTCATGACACTGTATTTCATTCAAATTTCAATTGGAAATGAGACGCTTCATCCGATACAGTAAACTGTTAGTTAATAAGATTATCTTTTTGGAGGTTATAAGGATGTTTCTTTCAGTAATAGAGCATTTAAAGTCTATAACATAATCAAGACAGGATTTTATTCAAATTGCAATGCATTTTATAAATAGTTGACACCTGTTTAATTTTCATATTTTATAGTATGCATATCTGTGTTGGGTAAGTATTACGGTGGCCCCCAACGACTAGTTTAAATCTGTAGGAAAGATTATGATTTAGGATAAAGAAACAGTTTGTAGAAGCAAAGTACAATAAATGAAATTAATTTTTTTTTTCATTAATTATATCTGTTATATTGCAAATTAAGTTGCAAAAACACCAATCGTTCCACATTTTTGCCAGGGTTCGGTGATATATATCAATTAATATATATCTTGAGGCTGCTGTCCGTCATCTTGTTTTTTAAATCAAAACATATTTGTTTTGTTTCTCATTTTCAAAATAATTTTCATCCATATTTACTTATTATAAACACATTACTTAATTTTATTGACTAATTTATTTATATTTAATAAAAGTTAAAGTGTTTTGAATATAAAAATGAGATGGCTGACCACAGGCGATAAATCAAAACATTTCGTTATTTCTGACATAATCAAGTAAAATAGAAAACATTTGAACTTTTATTATTAAACTAGCTGACCCGCCCGAGCCCCTGTAATAAACTTAAATCTCTTAAAAAATGGAACTCTGGCCAAGGTCTACGATGGCTTCGGAACCGTACACCCGGCATGCTCGTACGCTCTAGAAAATCTTTTATTTCCCCCTACCACCGCCAGGGGAGCATTCTGTTCTAAACAAACCTCTTTCCGAACAAACTTCTGAGAGAGGTCCCCGCTGTCTACGTTACTGTATAGTAGGCGCACTACAAAACTGAGCTGGTTTCGAGAAGATTGGAACATTATTAGCCCAATTATTGCAATAAGGCACAGTTAGAGAAAATAACCTTGAGTGAGATGCCGAGGGGAGGGGATGTTCGAGTGTCCTTCAGAAAATGACTAATTAAGAGGCCCACTATGCATGCATAAAAATTTGTTCATTTTGTTAAGCTAGGAACTTAATTACAAAGTTGGCTTTAACACTTATTTGTAAATAGTGGTAACCGCTACTCATAAATTTAGTTTAATGTTATAAAGAGTGACTATTAAGTTAATTATAATGTTTGGAACCACTTGCGTTGAAATCGGAAAAATAGTTGCTGAGATATAGAAACTGAGCATAGTTAGAGAAAAAACCTTGAAGGAGGTCCGGGGGGTGTTCACTTCAGCAAATAACTAATTAGGAGGATCACAATACATCTTTAAAGATTGATTCATTTGGTTAAGCTAGGAACTTAATTTGACATTTGGCTTAGACTATTATTCAGAAATTCTGGTAACTGCTTTCTAGAAATACACCTTGAAGCTTAAATGTAATTAGACCCTTGCCCCTCTTCATTCCCGCAAATATGAAAAAGAATCTGTTAAATAAAGTTTTCTGTATTAACAATCTCTATCATAATAATAAATGTCATGTAAAAAAAAAATGACTAATTGTCATGAAGAAAAATTTCATCATCGATCATCAAACATCAGCGATTTTTTCTTAAACACAATTACTCGGTTTCAAAAATCGGTACTTGGCTGAAGTACCCCATGAATATTTTCATTATCTTTAATTACAGTGTATCAGTTACAGTACTCTGCATTAGGCCAGGTAATCGGATTTCACACATCGTCCAGGTTGATTTGACATTGAGTATAACTACGGCGATCAAAAAGGACTAGGAATGGTGGCATAAAGAACAAGTTGGAAATTGTACGTGACAAATGAGGTGCGTTCGTACTCTAGCTCATTATGTAAATATTCAGATCTTGATGATTTTTAATTATGTGAAATGAATTATATCGTCTGCAGATTATTTCCTGCCATAAAATAAGTATCTCGGTCGCTGGACGATTTAACCTCGGAAGCTCCTATAACAAGAAAGAACTGATTTAAAAAAAAAAAAAAAAAAATTCAAATTTTTTAATGAATGTTTTTAATAATATCTTGTGAAGGTTTGATTCAATTTTCATAAAATTTGAAATGTCTCGGCAAAATTCTGCAAAAAAATATATCTTAAATTTCAAACCATTCGATTGGATAGTTTTTGCGTCGTTATATGCAGAGGGACGGACCGACAGACAGACAGACCAGACAACGACAATAGGTGCTGCGTATTTATATAATTACGAACAGACCTCAAAAGGTATTGCTCAAAATTTATTAAATCCCTTCAAAGTTAAGGATCATACAGACTTCAGAAGATAAAATCCAAGGAAAAATTCTAAAGTGTTAGAGGAATAAAAGAATTCACCGTATTTTTTTATGTATGCCCACCCTAATTTTTAATATCTCATTAAAACAGATTTTATTGTATTAAAATCTAATAGGTAATGCTAAAATTAAAAAGTATTCACAATGCATTACTGTACGATTGTAAGTATAAAAGACTGCGCTAGATGGCAGCACCAAAGAACTTTCAAAGAGACTATGCTTATTCCATCTTTACGTCAGACATTTAAATAAATTAAAAAACATTCTATAGGACTATAAAACTATTCATAAAACTCTTATTATTATTATTATGTTTTAAATATACTGTTATTATTATTACTGTTAGATATGTTATTAATTCTCTTTCATTCTTTTTTTTTTATTAGATTTTTGTATTTAGTGCGAGCCTGTGATTCTGCAGGACAGTCATGTAAACATTCTATTTGATTCGATGGTGTTATTCTGAACGTAAAGGTTCTATTCTGTTTTAGATTCTTAATTCAAAGAGTGTAGTAATTTTAATTCAATTCAAAATCGTATTCTGTTATTAAAATGTGAAAAAATATCAACTTCTCAAGTTTTACTCAATTTGAAATTAAGTCTCCATTCTTCGAGTAAATATGAAAATTACAGAATTGATTGCCTCTATTCTACAAATTTAATATCATTCCTTCTTTGAAAATTGATGCTGTTTTTTAGAGCAATTCTTTGTTCAAGTGATTTAATCCGTGCGTGGAATCAACGATTTCAGAGTTGATAGGTAAAATCTTAAAGTCATGGAATATCTGCAATATGATTCTACATAATATTAAAGTCAATGCAATTCGTACAAGAGATTCATTCTGGAGTCGAACCACCCGACACAAATCAAAAGGTACGTAGATATTTATTATTTATTTTATTCAGTAATTAAATTTTCAAAAATAGTCTAAATCTTTTAATTTCGAATCTATACATAGTTTGTTGGTCCGTCGTAAGCTCGGAGTTGGCTGGTGATTAATCAATTAAATCTTATTCAAAATTATAATAATGACGAAAACGAAAGCGGAAATCGCTTCGGAATCCAAATTTAATTTTACCGTAAAAGAAATAAAAAGATATAGGGATCAGGTATCCGATGCGATTGAAAAAGATAATTTGCAGTTATTGGAGAAATTGAAATCGGAACTTAGTATCTTAGAAAGTGATTTAAAAAAATCATATTTTGGTATAGCTGAAGAAACAATTGAAACTCTTTACGATTCATTTACTTCTGCTAAAGACTTAGTTGTAGAAGATATAGTGAAAATTGATCAGTTTATTGCAACTAAGAACGAAAGTAAAAAAACCCGATGTGATGCAGATGAGAATAGTTCTATTAGGGAAAATTCAATAAAATTACCTAAATTCCAATTGCCCATATTTTATGGTGATATGAGTCACTGGATTACATTTAAAGAGACATTTTTGACTTCTATTCATAAAAATGAAGCGCTTTCCGATCAATTAAAATTTTCGTATTTAATTGCGAGTGTCAAAAATTATCCTGCTAAATTAATTTCAGGATTTTCTATTTCAGGTGAGAATTATAAACAAGCATGGGAAACGCTAGTTAACAGATATGATAACCGTAGAAATTTAGCATATTCGCTATTGTCAAAATTTATTAATGCTAAACCATTAAAATCGCCCATGCAGAAAACAATTCTAGAGTTATTGGATAATTGCAATGAAGTGATTAGAAATTTAAAATCTCTAAAATTTGAATTTAATTCTGCATCACGAACAGTCTAATTCTGCATCACAGAATTCTTTTAGACCGCAAGAGCGGGTTACAAATCAAAATGGCGGAAGTAATTCAAATGCACAAGTGGATGAATCCAATTGTTTAAGCAGTCAAACTTTGACTGAAAATTCCCAAACATTACTGGCTACTGCCATTATACATGTAAAATCCAAAACAGGAAAATTTATTCCTTGTAGGGGTATGATTGACAGCGCTTCTCAAAAGAGTTTGATTTTAAAATCGTGTTGTAGAAAGCTAGGCCTTCCCTTGAGATCTACAATTCATAAAATATCAGGAATAAACAATTTGGTCGCAGAGACAGCTCTTCAGGAAGTTTCTTTAACATTTTCTCCGCATTTTAATAACGAAACTTTTCAGTTAGATGCTTTAGTTGTTAATCAGATTACAACAAATTTGCCGAACTTTCTGATTACTAATAAGTATTGGCCTCATATTGAAGGATTAAATCTGGCGGATCCCAATTTCCATGTGTCCGATTCCATTGATGTACTCATAGGTGCAGATTTGTTTGCTAACATAATAATCGGAGAGTCCATTCTAGGTCCTAAGGTAGGGGTGCACAACCTGTGGCCCGCGGGCCAAAAGTGGCCCGCGATCGGATTACTGGTGGCCCGCGGATCAATTTCGCCGATCGGACGCAAAAAATCGCGACTTTTGGCGATAGGGGGTGTATAAATCGCGAATTTTGCCGATCAAGTGCGTATAAATCGTAAATTTCGCCGATCGTATGCGTAAAAATCGCGAATTTTGTTTGATCGGGTGCGTATAAATCGTAAATTTCGCCGATCGCCTGCGTAAAAATCGTGAATTTTGCCAATAGGGCCCATAAAAATCGTGAATTTTGCCGATAGGGTGCGTATAAATCGCGAATTTTGCCGATCGGGTGCGTATAAATCATAAATTTCGCCGATCGCCTGCGTAAAAATCGTGAATTTTGCCGATAGGGCCCATAAAAATCGCTAATTTTGTCGATTGGGCGCGTAAAAATCATGAATTTTGTCGATCGGGTGCGTATAAATCGTAAATTTTGCCGATCGCCTGTGTAAAAATCGTGAATTTTGCCAATCGGGCCCATAAAAATCGCGAATTTTGCCGATAGGGTGCGTATAAATCGCGAATTTTGCCGATCATGTGCGTATAAACCGTAAATTTCGCCGATCGTATACGTAAAAATCGTGAATTTTGCCGATCAGGGGCGTAAAAATCGCAAATTTTGCCGATTAGGCGCTTAAAAATCACGAATTTTGCCGATCGGGTGCGTAAAAATAATGAATTTTGCCGTTCAGGCAGGTAAAAATCGCGAATTTTGCCGATCGGGGGCGTAAAAATCATGAATTTTGTCGATCAGGCCTGTAAAAATCGCGAATTTTGCAGATAGGGTACGTAAAAATCGCGAATTTTGCCGATCGGGGTCATAAAAATCGCAAATTTTGCCGATTAGGCGCTTAAAAATCACGAATATCGCCGATTGGGCTCGTAAAAGTCATGAATTTTGCCGTTCGGGCACGTAAAAATTGCGAATTTTGCCGATCGGGGGCGTAAAAATCATGAATTTTGCCGATCGGGTGCGTATAAATCGTAAATTTCGCCGATCACCTGCGTAAAAATCGCGAATTTTGCCGATTAGGCGCTTAAATATCACGAATTTCGCCGATTGGGCTCGTAAAAGTCATGAATTTTGACGTTCGGGCACGTAAAAATCGTACATTTTGCCGATCAGGTGCGTATAAATCGAAAATTCCGTCGATCGTATGCGTAAAAATCGCTAATTTTGCCGATCGGCGCGGATAAATCGTTACTTTTGCCGATCGGGTGTGTGTAAATTGTAAATTTCGCCAATCGTCTGCGTAAAAATCGCGAATTTTGTCAATCACTAGGAAAAAAACTATGAATATTGTCAATCACGCATGGAAAATAAATGCAAGATTTTTCTATCCTTGCCAACTGAAATGGGTTATACTGACTAAGGAGATGGTTGAGTATAGGGAGCTAACTCTCCTTTTAAAATTAGCCCCCCCCCCCCCCCCCGCCCCCCTTTTTATGAACTTTTAGGCCGATCCTCCCCCTCCTTGCCCGAAACAAAATTTTGTTCACCCTACGGATGTTGGCTCTTGACAATCCAGTCATTTTTGTGACTGACCCTCCTCTTATAAAGGCTGTGCACCCCTACTTGATATCCACATTTTATGACTGAATATGTTAAGAAGTACAATTTAGAATAATATGTTTCTCCTCCTCCCCACCTTCATTCATGAAAGCAGAATTTTTTTTCGTCACTGGCAATCTTTAAAGCTAAATTTACTCCTTCAAATAAAGTCAAGGAGTATTTTCACTCTCTGAAAATAATCTTAGCTATATCTCTTGTATAAATACAAATGTAAACTGTTGATATATCCTTATACCAACAGAACTGAATACGTTGACTGGGAAGGAAGGAACCTAGCCGCCCCCCCCCCCCCCCCCCCCCCCGTCACACCTCCTGCAAACAAAATTCTACTGATGGTGGCCCTCGACAACCCAGTCATTTTTGTAAGTGGCCCTTCGCTTAAAAAGGTTGTGCACCCCTATCCTAAGGGAACACCGAGTGCTGTTAATACGAAACTGGGTTGGATATTATCTGGAGTAATTTATTCGAATCATTCTAATCATAATTCTTCTGTTAGTTGTCATGTTACGACGCAAATAAATTCTCAATTGCAAAAATTTTGGGAACTCGAATCAATTCCTAGTTATGATCCAGTTTCACTAGCAGAAGATAATTATATAAAAACAGTATCGCGCACGGAATCAGGAAGATATATCGTGGATCTTCCATTTAAATCTAAACCTGTTCTCGGAAATTCTAAATCTCAAGCTTTAAAGCGTTTCAATTCCTTAGAAAATAAACTTCAAGGAAATTCCGTACTTAAGGAACAATATTCTTCATTCATGAAAGAGTATATTGATTTGGGACACATGGAACTCGTTCCCGCCGCAGAAATTTCAAATATAGATCATTTTTATCTCCCCCACCACGGGGTAATAAGAGAGGATAGTTGTACAACTCGACTTCGGGTAGTATTCGATGCATCCGCAATTGGTTCAGAAGGTCGCTCGTTAAATGATTATTTGGAGATAGGGCCGAAATTACAACCGGATATTTTTCAGTTATTATTAAAATTCAGAATGCATCCAATAGGCTTTAGTGCGGACATCGAAAAAATGTTCAGGCAAATTCTTATCAATCCAAAACATGTAGATTATCAACGTATTTTATGGCGGTTCGATCCTAAAGAAAACATTCAAACCTATCGGTTGTTAACAGTAACCTATGGCACTGCTTGTGCGCCATTTTTGGCAATTAGAACTTTAAATCAGTTAGCAATAGATAACGAACAAACTTTTGAAAAGGCTTCTAAAATTATTCGCGACAATATCTACGTCGATGATTTGTTGTCGGGTTCAGATTCCAAAGAAAATGCTCAATCGTTAATTACGGAACTCATTAATGTCATGAAAGGCGGAGGTTTTAATTTACGAAAGTGGACTTCAAATAATCCTGAAGTACTCGCTCATTTACCAGATGAACTTAAAGCTTCTTCACAGACTGTAATCAAAGAAGATGAAGCTGTTAAAATTCTGGGCTTATTCTGGGATTCATCTAATGATATGCTCAAAGTAAAACTTAGTAAATTCAAAGACATTAAAACTAAACGAGATCTTCTATCCGTGATCTCCACAATATTCGATCCTCTAGGTTTTCTCTCCCCCATAACGATTAGTTTAAAAATAATTCTACAAAACCTCTGGAAGGAAAAAATCTCTTGGGATGAGGAAATCCCAAATTCAATCTTAGTGAGTTGGAATCAATTTTTGGCAGAAATTAATTATTTAGAAAATATTGAAATTCCCCGCTATACTAATTCATACCGTGACAAGGAGTGTGAAATTCAGTTACATGGGTTTTGTGATGGTTCCGGAAAAGCTTACGCTGCTGTCGCTTACTTACGGGTTATAACTCCTAACGAAATATTTGTAAATTTACTGGCTGCTAAAACAAAATTAAATCCCATAAAGCAACAAACTCTGCCACGCATCGAACTTTGTGCAGCTCTGTTATTAGCAAAACTTTGCTCAACTATCGTCGATACTTTATCCACGAGCATAAATAGTGTATTTTTATGGTCAGATTCGCAAATTGTGCTCTGCTGGCTAAAATCGCCTCCTTTAAAAGGTAATCAGTTCGTATTAAATAGAGTACGTCAAGTGCAAACATTATTGCCTTCAGCCGAATGGAACCATGTTCCCGGAACGCTAAATCCTGCAGATGTAGCCTCCAGGGGTATTCCACCGCGAAAACTCCTCAACAATAAGATGTGGTGGCATGGGCCTCCATGGCTGTCGTCAAAAGAGCCAATTCCAATCCCCTTATACAGTCCTGTCGCTGAATTAGATCAAGAAGCTAACTCTGTCAGTAACATAACAAAAATAAATGTCTTACCCGACTTTATTCAAAAATTCTCAAGCTTTAACAAATTAGTACGCGTAATAGGATGGTGTTTGCGATTTATTCATAATTCTCGACCTAATTCTACAAGAAAGATCGGAAATCTGAGTGCACAAGAAATACCTAGTTCTATCATTTCTATAGTGGGATTAATTCAGAATTATGAATTTCATGCAGAAATTAAATTTTTAAAAGAAAATAAATCCTTGCCAAGCAATAGCAAATTGCTATCGTTAAATGTCTTCTTAGATTCAGCTGACATATTAAGAGTGGGTGGTCGTTTATCGCAACATGAAACATTCAATTTTGACAGAAAGTATCCTATTCTTCTTCCTAAAAACAGTCTTATAACTAAATTGTTAATAAAGGATATACACGAAAGAAATTTACATGCAGGTACACAGTTAGTGCTTTCTACAATTCGTCAAAACTACTGGTTTGTAGATGGTCGTTCGACAGTCCGACAAGAGCTCCATAAATGTGTACTTTGTAAACGCCTTAAAAATGCCAACAAATGATGGGAAACCTTCCCGTTGAAAGAATAACTCCAATTCGTTCATTCCTCAAGGTGGGCTTAGACTTTGCTGGTCCTTTTTTGACCAAACCAAATATGCCAAGAACAAAAATCAAACTAAAATCTTATATCGCAGTTTTCGTTTGCATGTGCACCTTGAGGTGGTATCCAACTTATCTGTACAAGCCTTGCTAGCAGCATTCAAACGCTTCATTGCACGCAGAGGTTTGCCCTCTGATATATTCTCTGATAATGCAAAAAATTTTATTGGTCTGTCCAATCAATTAAAACAGCTTTTTAAATACTTGAGGGAAAAAGACTTTCAAGAATTTCTCTCCACCCAAAAAATTAATTGGAATTTCATACCTCCATATGCACCACAGTGAACTTTTTTATGCAGTAACTTTTTTTTTTTTTCTATCAGCAGCAATCATTTGCACCTTACCTTTGTAAACATGAGAAGATTTTTATTTGACTTCTTTTAACAGAGGTAAGTACTAGCTGTAGACGATATTTCAGGACACATTTCCTTGGCATGCATGCTAACCGAAAATACCCTTAACTCCCTCTTCAATACTTTTTATTATCATAAACAATACACTACATACACAATTTTTTGTTGTTGTAAAAGTATAAATTTAAAAGAAAATTAATTTTAGCAGAACTCTTTGACCAAGCTGTTAAAAAATTGCGATTTTTGCATTACTCAAAGACGAAAATCTCAATTTTTTTTTTTCTTCACGAATCTACGAAAACTACAAAAGATTTTCTTTTTTATAACTGACTGGTAAAAATTATGATTTTTTATGACTGACAGATGAAAATAGCAGACATTTTTTAATGACTCATTGATAAAAATTGATTTTTGGGAACTGATCACCAAAAATTGCAATTTTGTTCTGTGCAAATTTACGAAAATCACTATATTTAACAATAGACTAAGAACAATTGCGAATTCCGTGATCATTTTGCATCAGTAAAAAGGTACACCTACCCCCTTATTGGATGATTTCACATGCCGATATAGAACAAAACGTGCAAAATTTCAGGAATATTAGGACAGACTACCCTATTTTAGGACATTTCAGAACGTTTTTAAATCCAGGAATTTCAAGACGAAATACGACAACTGTTTTAAAAGGTTAATTTATATCTTCCAAGCCATACATGCTTAAATACTATTATTCACTGTGTGACATATACTTCCATTTTCTACTCTTATATACTTCAATTAAATCATTGTTCAACACTAAATTACTCAGCAATAACTTAAGTTTTTTTAAAGCAGTATTTTGTTTATTTAAGGAGTTCTCCTTGGAAACCTTTTCATTTCTAAGGAGTCTGTATGTAACGCTGAAACAGGGGTCGGAAGTAGTGCGCTACAAGTAGCGAAACTACAGTAGTTTGTAGTGTAGTGTACAGCTTTTTGAGCAATGTAGTGTAGAGAGTAGTGTGATAAAAAAAAATCAGTAGTTTGTTGCGATAACTGACACTACTTTTCAAGCTACTTCAGGGAAAAAATGTAGTATTCTGCAAATCACGTGACCAAAGTCACACGGTGCCATAAGTAAATTTTCTAGTCACCAGTAAAAACTATTACTCACCCCCCTCCCAAGTCACTCATTTTCAACAGCACAAAAATTTTTAGCAATTAATTGAGAAAAAATAATAAGCATATTGTAGGATTATTAGATACATAATTTAGAAAGATAATATAAACTATATTATACAAATAACAAAAATATAGAACACAAATAATAATTTTTATGGACTGTCTGGCCAGTTGGTGGGAATTCATAATGCTCAATACCACAACAATCAAAGAAGACAGTCAAGAATATCTTGATTTCTTTTACAGCAGATTCTCTGCCCTCTTTAAACTTTTTATATAAATCAAAGCTTTTGATAAACAGTCGTCTTTAAAAGCTTTTTGCAACATTTCAAATGCTTTTCTAGCAGAAAATTCATCACGAAAACAAAATGGAATGCATGATCTTGGCTCAACAACATTCGCCATTTCGGAAAATCAACAGAGTAAAAAACAATTTCTTTTCAGACAATAAAATGAAATAAATTCAAATTAAAAATGTCAAAATGTGTTTGCTTTAGTCGTTTGATTAATCAATAATATCTACACTAATAAAAGAAAGTTTTACTCTGTGTGTGTCTGTTGGTGATGGCTAGGAAAATTTAGCACACCTAAAAGCCTGTAAATTTAGATTTAGGTAGTTCAAACCCTCTCCTGGTGTACCTGAGCATCAGATTTTTAATATTTTAATTACTTTCTGAAATATTAATTAAAATGCACAAAGAACTCTCATTAAAAATACGCTTTTATTCTCTAGGGTTGGTTGGTTCACTGGTTGGTTGCATCGATTCTTCACAGAAGTAAATAAATAAACCAGAGTAGCGATGCATAAATAAGGATTTCTAACTAAATAGTGTCAATATGGATTGAAGTTATCAGCTTAGAGGAGCCATGTGAATGTTGCGCCACCTGTACATGACAAATTACACATACGTCCCACTGACTGAAATATTTTCCAAGCACATTTTTCTTCATGACAATTAGTTGGGTTTAAGTTTTTTTGGGTTTAAGTCCATCGTAATAATAAATTATTACGATGGAGATTGTTAGTACAGAAAACTTTATTTAACAGATTCTTTTTTATATTTGCGGGAATGAAGAGGGGCAAGGGTCTAATTACATTTAAGCTTCAAGGTGTATTTCTAGAAACCAGTTACCGGAATTTCAAATTAAGTTCCTACCTTAACCAAATGAATCAATCTTTAAAGATGTATTGTGATCCTCCTAATTAGTCATTTGCTGAAGGAAACTTGAACATCCCCCCCCGGACCTCCTTCAAGGTTTTTTCTCCAACTCTGCTCCGTTTCCATATCTCAGCAACTATCTTTCTGATTTCAACGCAAGTGATTTCAAACATTATAATTAATTTAATAGTCACTCTTTATAACATTAAACTAATGTTATGAGTAGTGGTTACCATGATTTACGAATAACAGTTTAAGCCAAATTTGTAATTAAATTCAAAGCTTAAGGAAACAAACGAATTTTGTAAGATGCATAGTGGTCCTCCTAATTAGTCATTTGCTGAAGGGCACTTGAAATCCCCCCCCCCCCCCCCGGGACCTCCTTCAAGGTTTTTTCTCTAACTATGCTCCATTTCCATATCTCAGCAACTATCTTTCCGATTTCAACACAAGTGATTCCAAACATTATAATTAACTTAATAGTCACTCTTTATAACATTAAACAAAATTTATGAGTAGCGGTTACCACTATTTCCGAATACTTGGATAAGCCAAATTTGTAATTAAGTTCCTAGCTTAAGCAAACGAAAGAATTTCGAAAGATGCATAGTGCTCCTCTTAATTAGTCATTTGCTGAAATGTACTTCAACACCCCCCACCCCCCCCACCCCAGCCCCTCCTTCCCCCGTAACTAACCAACTATGTTTTCGATTTCAACGCAAGTGATTCCAAACATTATATTTAACTTAATAGTCACCCTTTATAACATTAAATTAAATTTATGAGTAGCGGTTACCACTATTTACAAATAAGAGTTTAAGCCAACTTTGTAATTAAGTTCCTAGCTTAACAAAACGAACGAATTTTTATGCATGCATAGTGGGCCTCCTAATTAGTCATTTTCTGAAGGACACTCGAACATCCCCTCCCCTCGGCACCTCACTCAAGGTTATTTTCTCTAACTGTGCCTTATTGCAATAACTGGGCTAATAATGTTCCAATCTTCTCGAAACCAGCTCACTTTTGTAGTCCGCCTACTATACAGTAACGTAGGCAGCGGGGACCTGTCTTAGAATGTTCAGAAGGAGGTTTGTTCAGAACAGAATGCTCCCCTGGTGGTGGTAGGGGGAAATAAAAGATTTTCTAGAGCATACGAGCATGCCGGGTATATGGTTCCGAAGCCATCGCAGACCGTGGCCAGAGTTCCATTTTTAAAGAGATTTAAGTTTATTACAAGGGCTCGGGCAATGCCGGGCGGGTCAGCTAGTATATAAATAAAATAAACTCCCGCATCTGAAAGTTGACGGCATGTCATTTAAAGGATCATACTTTACAAACAACATTGCTCCATTTTTGTGTTAGGACTAGAACTTATCAAACTGCCCTCGTATATTAATGGCACAGATGATTATTATTATGAAATAGGGTGTACTGGTTCAACACAATTTACTTTTTCATTTATAGTGCCCCCTGGGAGGAAATAAAGCAATCAAATTTGAGTAGATGGGAAATCGCATAACTAAAACTTTAAACTGGATTTTACCGATGTTTTTTCTCATATGACATCCATGCTCCAAGTTAAAATTAGGTAATACAGATTCAACAAAATTTATTCTTGTGTGTATAGCGCCTCGTGGGGAAAAATAGCGTAACTAAATCATATATTATAATATGAGCAAAATCTTTTGTGTGTGTGTAATTACCTTGACTTCCCCATCGATGTTCTCCAGCCAGTAGTCAAACTCCATGGCCCAGTTGAGGGCAGTGTTGTAAGGACAGATAATCATGGCCCTGGTAATGTACTGGTTGACCGTGTCATTCGTGAGGCAGGTGTGCAGGAAAGTGATGACCTGGAGGGTCTTTCCCAGTCCCATGCAATGCGCCAGGATGCAACCGGAACCAGGCTTTTGTAGGTCCTTGACACTCTCAATTGTGCATTCCCACATGAACTTGACGCCTGGCAGAAACAAACAAAAAAAAATTACTGAATAACATGGCAAACAAGAATAATGGCATTTCAGCATCCACTCTAACAGGGACTCAGAATATAAAATTAAATATTGTACCAATACAAAATTAAATCTTCCATGTATGCAATTTCAAAGTACAGTGGAACACCGATTATCCGAACTAATAGGTGACCGGATAACCGATCATCTCCGAAAAAACATACTAGGGTTATAGGAGCATAGTGAAGCAAAAACAGTGTTAAGTAACTTGCAAATTTTGTTAACGGCATCACTGTTCTTATTAATGTCCAATATTGTTGCTTATCCGATTCCATACTCACGAGCTATCACTAACACCATTCTTCAACTAATCTATTATTCTAAGTTTATCAGAATCACTGAGAACAACACGTTTACCACTATCGAAGGCTCACAAGCCTTTGACGACATTTGCAGTGCATGGGCGTGCAAATTTGAAATTTGCCTTCCGGAATGCATTTGGATAATCGATGTGCTACCGTATTTCTATTGTATTCATTCAGACGGGCATAAATAACAACCCACTGGTGATAAAACTTCCATCGTTCATATCATCCATAGCTTCCATTGGATGTTATGTGTGTTTATTAAATGTACTAGCAAAACCCACGGCTTTGCTCGTGTACTGTTGAAATATACCAAGTGCCTATTTTCATTAGAGGAAATTTTACTGCCACAGATAATTCAAAAATTATTAATTAAGTCAAATTTTGAGTAAACTTCATTCTGAAACTGCATTAGGAAAACATGAGACTTAAATGAATGAGAAGAGCCAAAATTAATTTCAAATAAATGGTAATTGCCGAAACATCAGTGAAGGCTCACTCTGGAGACACGAAAAGTTTTTGTTTCTGTCTGTCTATTTCTTCCGCGATAACTGCCGTAAAAAACGTTCGATTACGTTGATTTTTGGTGGGTATGTTGGTGAGGTACCTGGAATGAGCTGTATAGTTTTCAGTTACATTTGGTTCATTCGTTCAGAAAATATAGAACATTTCTTTAAAGGTTATAATGCTTTCCTATGACGATGCAGACGATTTTTCAAATTTCCTTTTTATCTGAAATGAAAATGGAATATTTGCGTAATGGATTTAGACGTAAAAATATGAATGCTAAATTTTTGATATGGATTTCAATAGTTTTAAAATTTTGCCGAAATATTTAATAGAATTTAGAAATTAATTGCTTAAAAAACTATAAAATGTTTTTCCATCTGTTCGGGAAATATAAAATCTTATTTTCATATTTTTTACAATTTTTAAAAGCGTTTATTTTTACTTAACACTTTAATTTATTCTTTGCATAGCAACCCTATTTCAAAGAGTATAAAATAATAAAATTCAAGAAACTCGCACTATTTGAGTAAAATATCTGTTTTTTTTTTGTTTTGTTTTTTAAATCATCAAAACAAATGCCAATTTAATGAGACTACTATTTAAAAAAAATTAAAAGAATAAGCAGGTCATCAGAATTTTGGAATATCATTGTATAACACCGTGTTTAATTTAAGGATTCTAATTTCTGGAACATTGGAAGAATTTTATATGCTTATAAATATGCGTTCAATTGAAAAAATAATAATTGCAGATTGTACGATGTTAAATGATATCAAACATCAGATTTAAAAAACAAATGACTTGCAGAGCTGACGTTGAGGCTCCTGATCTGCAGATTTACTAGTTGCTGAAATGTAAGTTGAGGCTCACTGCGGAGATGCAAAAAGTTTTTGGTTTCCGTCTGTCTGTTCCGCGATAACTGCTGCAAAAATTATCCAATTAGGTTCATTTTTGGTAGATATGTTAGGGAGGTACCTAGAATTAGCTATATATATAGTTTTTAGTTACATTTGGTTCATTCATTCGGAAAATAGAAAACATTTCTTTTTAGGTCATAATGCTTTCCTATGGGAATGCAGACAATTTTCAAATTTCATTTTTAACTGAAATGAAAATCGCCTATTTGAATAATGGATTTCAACGAAAAATTATGGATGCTAAATTTTCAATATGGAGGTTTTAAATATATCCAATAACTTTGAAAATTTGCCGATACATTCATTAGAATTTAGAAATTAATTGCTTAAATTATCAGAAAATTTTTTTGCATCTGTTCAGGAAATATAAAGTTTTTTTTCTTCATATTTTTTACAAATTTTAAATTGCATTTCTTTTTACTTTGCTCTTTAATTTATTAGTTGCTTAGCAACTGTATTTCAAAGAATATCAAAATTGAAATAACTAGCACTATTTTGCTACAATACTTTATTAGCAAAATACATTATTTTCAGGTGATTTTCAGATTCTATTGACATAAAAGAGAATTTATTTTGATACAAGTTGCCTTTAACTACTAAATTTTTAAAAACTGTTCTGTGGATGTATTTATGTCTCTGAAGTGAGAGTCGTGTCAAATATCAAGTTTCTATCCCTAACAATTTCAGATAAATCATAGATAAATTTTCATAAATAAATTCAGATACATTTTTAGAATGCGTCCTACTAATTTCCCACTTTTAAATTTTGAATTTCATAGAAATCATTATTAGCCTGCACTTGCATTTTAAAAATAGCCACCATGCTAAATTTAAATTTTCTAGCTCAGCAGCATCACAAAAATCGTAATTTTAGAGCGTTTCTTGCTTCTGCACACTTTTAAATTTCGAATTTTGTAAAAACTATTCTGTGCAACCATTTACGTCTTAAGCATAACAGACATGTAAAATTTTAAGTGTCTATCCCTAACAATTCTGAATAAACCACAATTTAGAGCATTTTCAGCATATCTCACACCTTTAAATTTCAAGTTTTTATTCAACTGTTCATCGGTATCTTTAAAGTAACCATTACACAAAAGTTTTTAACCCAAATCAATCCAACTATGAAAAGACACTACGTGTGATCTACATGCAAATCTTGAGATTGAAAATGAATCTTTTGTTTTTCCTATTATCATTTTCTTCATCGGAAACATTTCGATTTGCCTATTACTTAATAGGATAGATTATTTACTGTTATTTATTTTACGCAGATTACTTAACATTATTTCTCAATAAATAATTTGAGTTCTACTCTACAACGATGAGCGCATAATTAAAAACAATCATCTTAAATACATTTACATTTTATGAAAAAATGTTGAAATTTTACTTTTAAATAGGACGCAAGTTTCAATGGTAAAATCCCCCTTCTGATGGATGGGATGTAATGAGGCAAATTAATTAATGTTACTACTGTTGTTGCCAAATGGCAAGCTCAAAATTCAGCCTTATTTTCATGCCACACAAGAAAACTATATACATAGATACGAGGAAAAATCATTTGCAGTGCATTTTATGGATGCTACATTATTGATACATATTTCAAACTTAATAAATTTAATATGCATTAACTGAGGTGGACTACAGTATACATTCATCGAAGTATACAATGAGTAGCATTTATAGTTCCATGACAGGGACATACAAAATAATTCCTTTACATTCTGATCAATAGGGAAATATCGTTTGCGGTGCATTTTGACAGATTACGATACTTGAAACAGAATGAAATTTTTAAAGGATCACCAAGGTTTAATACAACTTATTTTCTATATATTATGGAGTGTGTAGTGTCAAACACTTGGCCCATGGGCCACAACTTATCTGTGGTTTGCAAATCTTTGGCATTTTAGCTGTGTTTAATTTAGTTGTTAGGACACGCATGCTGAAAATACATTTTGCATGAACATACTTGCACCAACCGTGGTCTCAGGGTTCGTAAATATCTTGATATTTTCGAAAATATAAAAAATATCCGATATTTTCAAAATAGTCAACTTATTGATGATTATAAATATTTTCAGAGTTAGTATAAATTAGACATTCAAACATATGTCATTTATCATGAAAACAATATTCTAACAATATAATAAAATATAACACCTTGTAATAGTATATTACTTTTAAATGCTAAAGGTGTAAAATTAACAACTATAATATAAATTAAAATAACTTTTATTAGTTGTTTTACATGTTTCGACTCTTCTGAGTCATTTTCAAAAACAAAATGAGAATATTCTAAAGCTGCACGGGCTTTGAAGTTATTATTTACCTGTACTTTTTAAAAAATTACGCACGTTATCTATTATTTTCATATCTTTGAGCATGGAGTAATTCTAGCCACAGTTTCGGTAAATTAAAAGATGTCGCACAATATGTAACGATGCGACATCTTTTAATTTACCGAAACTGTGGCTAGAATTACTCCATGCTGAAAGATATGAAAATAAACAATCAAGTAAAAAATAATAGATAACGTACGTAATTTTTTAAAAAGTACAGGTAAATAATAACTTCAAAGCCCGTGCAGCTTTAGAATATTCTCATTTTGTTTTTGAAAATGACTCAGAAGAGTCGAAACATGTAAAACAACTAATAAAAGTTATTTTAATTTATATTATAGTTGTTAATTTTACACCTTTAGCATTTAAAAGTAATAAACAATATTCTAAATGTCTTTTTCTAATTTTTTTTTTCACTTAACAAAATTTAAGATCAACTAATTGAAAACAGATGCAATTTGCTTTTCACACTTACAAAAAATAAACTATTAAGATTTAGTAATAAAGTTTTAAGAAAATTTTATGTTTTATACAACAAAATAATTTGTTTTTATTGAAAAATTTAAGCATAAATATAGTGAGCTTGATATGCTTAACTGAACCAAACCAAAACAAGAAAAAAATTATTCCTAATGAAGCTGAAAGTTTGTCTAAATTAGATAATTTATTTTTCAGTGGCTTTTCTAAGTAAATATTGTCCCACATAATTATTGATTCATCATTTACAAATTCAGCTTGAAACATAAAGCTTTGAAAAGTTTTTTTTTTATTTTTTGGGTGGGTGGGTGGGGGGGGCTAAAAAGCTACTATAAGAGCAAAAATTCTTTATCTACAGAATGATACAGCCAATAACAGTTAAAATATTACTTTAAAGTTGTTTTGACTGAAAATATCAAAAATATTATACGCAATATTTTGAAAATAAATATAAAGTATGCAAAAATATCAAACTTCATGATATTTTGAAAATAAATATCGGATATATATCATGATATATATCAAGATATATATCCATTGATATATATCACCGAACCCTGCGTGGTTTTAAATCTCCCACACTGAATTTGCAGTAAAAATCATTCATTGCGAAATTGAGCAAATGATGACTTGAGCAGTTAAAGAAACGTGAAAATACTACAAGCATACGTATCATTTGTAGAACAAGTGGGTAAAGATTGCACAAAGGGATTGGGACAAGTGAGTAAAGATTGCACAAAAGATTGTCAAGATTGCACAAAGGGTTTCGTCTAATATTCCTTTCAAAACACTTTATCCTTTCTTTAATAAAGTCCAAATACATTTCATTTAGCAACAAAAAAAAAGTAATGTTTTTTATAAAGTAAAAATTTACTGGCCTATTTTTCTCATTTTTTCGAATATCTGAACCAGCACGATAGTGGGCAAAGCTGCTATTATACTCTGCCATAATAATATCTGTCATAAGGACTCAATGCGATATTAAAAAACAAATCAATTTCAAAATTAAACATGTTGTATAGACACATTCAAAATGTTAAAATATGCGAATATTTCCATAATCAGGTTTTTATCATGATTCAATATGTTCTTCAAACTTATATATTTACTATTCTCTATTACTCATATTGATACTATCTTTGTATTATTCTCAAACATTTGAAAAATCTGTTATGACGTCAGATTATTTTTCTTTTTAATTCTCTAATGTCATGATATTAATCTGCTTTCTGTACATACACATACTCCTTGTATTATTGAGAAATGTTTGAAAATTTCCGTTTTATGACCAATAGGATGTTATACTAATTTTTTTTTCAATGGGTGAAACTTTTTATTTCATTTTCATTTTTCACATGGAAATCTTTCAATAGAAGATTAATTATTGTAGAAAAAATTTTAGTGTGGATTTTTAATTGTTGATAGCTGCTATAACGAAAAATGCTTCAATTTAATAAGAAAAGGCTGTTAGAATTTTTTTTTTTTTTTTTATCTCTCTCTATTAAAGTAATGCAATTTTTTCAAATTTTATGATTTTGAGTTTTATAGTAGGTATTAGCTATAAAGTACACAAATTTTCCTGCCTGTAAGTTATATAATTTCTGAGAACGGCTCTGTGACGGACAGACAACGGAGCGGGAGTAATAGGGTTTTATCAGATGAACAAATTCCTAAAAATTATGTATAATGGATAGACTTATAAAAGCCGGATATGTTCTTAAAAATTTATATGATATTCATACACACATGCTTAATCATTGTCAATCTAGAAAATATCTTGGAATGGTAATGAAGGTATACATCTACTTTCTTATACCGATATTTGATGACTTTCCATCATAAAGTTTTTCATGCTAATTTTGAGCTGTTAACCCTCTGAGCATTTTGAGGTCTTTCCTGCATTTTCATAAAAATATTTGTAAAACTTAAAATAATTAAAA
The DNA here is from genome assembly GCA_963931845.1 of Maratus michaelseni. Taxonomy (NCBI): domain Eukaryota; kingdom Metazoa; phylum Arthropoda; class Arachnida; order Araneae; family Salticidae; genus Maratus; species Maratus michaelseni. The sequence continues at coordinate 313,845,321 of OZ007596.1, read as the reverse complement.
TTTTCTTTCCCATTTGTTTCTAAAATACACTTCATATCTCTTTATTTTACATATATCTTAAAATACAATTTTGTTCAAAATATTTTTGTGTAGAACCGATTTAAGTTGTCTGGGAAACAGAAAAATACAGGCAAAACACTTAGAGGGTTAAAAAAGGCCTACAATTTTCATTTTAAATCAACAAATTATGAATTTAGATTATTAAAATACCACCAACAGACAAAGTACTTCGAGTTTACATTTTGAATTATGTACCACTTAAACTCCAATTTCAAGGCAAATTTCATAATGTTATCTTGTTGTTTGATAGTATTAACATTTTCAAATATAATTTATTACTTTCATTAAACATTTTTCAAAAAGAAAATGAATTTCATTTAAAATGTTGACAGGTATTATAAAAAAAAAATCCTCGAAGTGGAAAATTTAAAAATATACTAAAAATATATTAAAAACTGAATTCAAATGAAGATTTTTGAGCTTCGAGAAATGTGAAAATCAGTTTAAACTATTTAGTTCAACCCTAATGATTAATGTTGAAATTATTCTTCAGAATTTGTTACTGCAATTACTGAAAATTCAGTGTTATTCCATATTAGAGCGAAATATATGGATATGGGGTTTCCAAATTTCTTAAATTATTCATCCATCAACCCCGTAAGAAATGCTACCTATTGCATTCTCCCTTAAGTTGGAATTCCTGAAAAATTTTTGCAGATCTACACTGAACATGACTCCCAGTTCAAAACTTTATCTATATATATCACTTTTTTATGGACACGAAAACTTCGATAATTCTGCAGAAATCTCTTCCAAATCGATACATAAAATCTCGGTCAAGTTCGTTTATGGGCAAAATCAAACCAAGGGGGTGGTGGAGGTTTTTGTGGAAACTGAAAAAAAAACTTCATAACTTAATTATGATACATATCAAATCTGTTTAAAGTTATTATTACTTCTAGGAAAAGGGCCAAAAATTTATGTTAGACAGGTTTTTTATATTAAAAGTGGCCTTAAGGGGAGGGAAAAGGGGTTTAAGAAGAAAAAAATTCATAACTTCGTCCATTCCCAAGATATCAAATCCGCTTAAATTTATTATAAATCCACTTAATATTATCTACAACTTTTATATTGACAAGTTTTTTACAAGACCAACACTTATAGCCAAAAAAAATTAAAAACAAAAAAATCCCTGCCAGCTACGCCGACAGACTCAGGCAGATTTTGAAGTGGGCGGTCCCAACTGCCGCATCCTGGCAAGAAGGTCATTTCTTCTGCAATTCCCACCAAACAGGCACGGTCTGCATCTTCGAAATCTACCTGTGCCTGTAGGCCGAGCCGTCAGGGATTTTTCTATAATATGGAATGTATCAGAATCAATATTTTTAAAAATATAGTTAGTACGCAATTAGGCATATTTCACTATATTCGGTAGCGCACTTTTATACGACATCTTTTCGTAGCTGCTCAAATAAACACAATTTGAACCAGAAACTGAATGATAAATAAAATCAAATAAGTAGCGCATAGATACAAAAAACGTTTTATTAAATAACTTTTTACTGTTTCAAAACATGTTTATTTTTATTTTTACTGATGAAAACACGGAGTATTGACAGCTATGCCTTTGCTAGATCACGATTAACAGGCCAGCGTGTACAATCAACTTTTGAAATAAATATTATTTGGAAAATTCCTCTAAATGGTATAGATTTGGTTGATGAAAAGTAATTTTGAATTTTTCTTTTGAAAAACGAGATGAAATAAACTATCTATACTATTAAAATCCATGTGCATATCTATGTAGCCTCAAAAACTCGGAAACCTATGGGGGCCCATGAACGATTGGGGCAAAAAATTTAAATAGATTTTTGATGGATTAAATATTAATTAAAATACATCCACAAAGAGATCTCATTAAAAATAAGCTTTTTTATCTTCAGTTGGTTGGTTGATTGTATAAAATCTCTGCAGAAGTCATTAAATAAATCAAGGTAGGGATTATTACAATTGCGAGCTAGGTGTTTAAAATCGATGGATCAGAGATTATATGACATGTAGACAATCAATTTAATTATTAATCGTTGCCAAAAGCTAAAAACTTAATTTTAAAGGATCTTATCGACTTAATCAGTGATAATTAGCTGGGTTTAAGGGGGGGTTTACATGACATATATTAGTATGATAGAGATTATTAATACAGAAAACTTTAACAGATTATTTGTTAAATTTGCGGGGATGGGGAGGGGTGGGGGTAAACGACTTTTATTAAATATCACATTTATTTTACTTGACTGCATGCCACCTGGCGGCGGCTTTTTCATTAATTGACCCTCCCTATTAATAAATCCAAATCTACTTTTCTGATTTCAACAGAACTAATTACATTTAACAAATTTAAATTTTTAGCTTCACTTGTAACGTTTAATCGCTGTTTTATATAGATAATACTACTATTTTAGAATAACAGTTTTTGTAGAAATTAAATTTATGTTCCTAATAAAAGTACAGAGCCTGTATTCAGTTGATGCATACCAACAGTCAAAGTTAGTGATTTGTTGTTCAGCACTAGACATGGGTACAAGTTAGTGATAGGCAGATTCGAGATCTTTTAAGAATTGATACCTTAGTTTTCGAAAACTTTTCAGAATCGAAACCAACATTCGAATACTTTGTATTCAAATGTTGTAGAACTGAAAACTACTCCAGACTTTGTTCAAACTTGATGAGGGCGACATGCCGTCTGTCTCACACTTCAAATGTTTGGTCTAGGTAAAATCACTTCTCTCTCTCTCTCTCTCTCTCTTTTTTTTTTTTTTTTAATGATCACGTATCCGTCACAGCTGTTTTCATGTTGTTTTTGCGTTCGGATGAAAATTCATTCAGATAGTCATATTACTTTTTTTTTACTCTCAGTAATAATGGTACCAGAAATTGAAGGATTGTGGGAACCCTGTAATAAACCTTGTTATTTAATGCTTAATACACTTTATACTTGATAATATTAAGTATGGATATTTTAGAAAAGTCAGTATGGGCGTAAGCAGAATTTCATTCTTTTTGGGGTGGCGGGGTGGGGGTGCTACTTAGTTTGTACATTATTTTATCATAAGTGCCGGCAAAGGTGCAGAGATATGGAAATTTAATTAAATTTTCTGTATCTGATTATTTAAAAATAAAAAAGAGAAAATTATTCTGATTATTTTAGTCGAAATTTTTTTCGATCTGCGATTAAATAATGCGACGATTACTATTCAGTAATAATGGTACCAGAAATTGAAGGATTGTGGGAACACCGTAATAAACCTTGTTATTTAATACTTAATACCCTTTATACTTGATGATATTAAGTATGGGTTTGTAATTTATTTTCCTTTTAACTTTCATATGTTTCAAATTTATCTTACACAGAAATTCAGGATGGAATGAAAAAAAAAAAAAAAAGAACTGTTTTATTTCTTTATTTTGAAAAATGTTGGCAGCAGATTTATTGTTGAATATTTAGTACTTCCTAGTTGGTAAATTTATGTATTGCTATTGTTGATGTGTAAAAAATTGTCTTGCACGATGAGTTCTGACAAAAAAAAAGTCTTAATTCAGATATTTTCATGTTTTTTTTTATTTTGTACTAGCTGGCACGCACTCCATTGCCAGGGCCGATAATAACCTTAAATTTACATAAAATCAAAGATTAAGGATTAGACATTTTTTAACGAAAATAATTCCAAACGTACATAGAGTTGCCCACCCCACTGTCTTCGGCCGCGAACACCGAACGTGCTGCGTCCTATGTCTTTAAACAAGATGAATTTGTATGATTTTATATTTTTAAACAAAAATTCCTCCAAACGAGCATAGAGTTGGGGGAACAGTGTACACAGGGTGTCTTGCAGATGCACGCTCCGGTCTGCTTGGGTTTTATATATATTTAAAAATGTTTCAAAACAAATTTTTAAAAGAAAATTTATTCAAACGTACCTAAAATTTGGGGTTCAAAAATCGCTGTAGAAATTCCGAATAAACTTTATTGAAAATAGGACATGATTTACTAAATCGGGGTAAAAGATTGAAACTGGATTCATTTTACTAATGTAGAGAAATCGGGGTAAAAGATTGAAACTGGATTCATTTTACTAATGTAGAGAAATCGTGTAGAATTTCGATAGAAAACACTTTAAAAAAAAAAAAATTAACTTCGTAAATTTGAAAAATTAAAAAGGATGGTGACGTTCAAGAATAGAATTTTTACAATTTTGCAATAAATACTTTACACTTTTGTAATAGAAAAGTTGCAATATTTATAAGAAAAATGTAATTTTCTGTTTGTTCCAGATATAAAAAAAACACCTTTTAGTCACTATATTTTTATTTTTATGTTCTAATTTTTTATTATTATTTTTACATGCTTAAAATGATGTTTTCTAACATCTAAGTTAGTAATTTTCAAATCGGAGTTGCTGAGTTACAAAGGGTTAATCTTCATAATCAAAAAAAAATTATTTTTCGAATTGCACAGGTTAATTTTCCAGTATGAGTAATTATTTCCTGTTATGTTTTCAAAAAACATAAAATTTGACATATGATGTTTAAATAAATACAAATTTACAGAATTTTATGTAAGTTTAAATTCATATGCTCCTAAAAAAAAAAAATAAAAAAAAAAAAAAAAAAAAGTGTAGCTTAGTTGTACACACTTGAAAAAATAAAACTAAAATATCATCCATCTTACTAGCCTCAAGATTCCAGAGAAAAGTTTTAAACAGTGCCGAGCAGTGTACTATTTGAATATTAGCATTCACTGAGGCAGCTTATGAAAACATAGAAAACTCGAGCTATAAGAACTGAATACAGTCGAAAACCACAGTTTTCGCTTTCGTCAAAGACACAAACGCCAGGTGGCTTGTATTCGAATACTCTCGTCCGAATCGAGATCCCTTGAGAACTTGGCTGAATTGAGACCTCAGACATTTTGAATTTGAATACTCCCATTGCTAGTACAAGTTTGAAATGTGGCCAGGACTGAAATTATTTTGACCTGTCCCCCCCCCCCTCCAAGTGCATGTTTTGACTTTGAGATGTGGCAAAGACTGAAAATATTTTGAATTCTCCCCCCAGACCTCCTCTCTGAATGCACAATGCACACACTATGTCCACGTAGACAAAACGTCGAAGGATCTCGAGAAAAGGGCAAAATTTGTCGAAGGATCTCGAGAAAACGACAAAATTCATCGAAGGATGTCGAAAAATGACAAAATTCGTGGAAGGATCCCGAAAAAAAAAAAAACGGCAAATTTCGTCAAAGGATCTCGAAAAAAAAAAAAAAAAAAAAACCAGCAAATTTCGTCAAAGAATCACACGTGGAAAACACATGAATTTCGTCCACGAGGAAAAAACAGGAAATTAATTAAAGGATTGCGAAAAATGGCTAATTTTGTTGACAGATCACGAAAAAATGCAAATTTTGTCAAATGGCTGCCGAAAAAAACGTCAATTTCGTCGAAGGGTCGTGGAAAAAACTGCTAATTTTGTTGAAAGATCACGGAAAAATGGGCAATTTCGTCGAAGAATCTGAAAAACGGCAAATTCTGTTGAAGGATCGCATTAAAACCCGGCAAGTTTTGTCGAAGAATCGTGGAAAACATGCGAATTTTGTCCACAGGCCGAGGAAAAAAAAGGGAAATTCATTAAAAGATCGCCAAAATACGAAAATTTTGTCATTGGCCGCCAAAAAAACACCAATTTCGTCAAAGGATCAAGGAAAAAACTGCTAATTTCGTTGAAGGATCACGAAAAAAAAGGCAATTTCGTCGAAGAGTCCGAAAAAAAAAATCCCGGCGAATTCTGTCGAAGAATCGCGGAAAAAAATTCGTCAAAGGGCCACGGAAAAATATGAATTTCATCAAAAGACCACTGCTAATTTCGTTGAAGGATCACGGAAAAACGGGCAATTTCGTCGTAGGATCGCGAAAAAGCAGCAAATTCTGTCAAAGAATCTCGGGAAAAAAAAAAAAAAAAAAAAAAAAAAAACAGACATATTTTGTTGAAGGATCTTGAAAAAATGACATATTTCGTCGAAGGATCTCGAAAATACGGCATATTTCATCAAAGGATCTCGAAAATACGGCATATTTCGCCGAAGGATCTCGAAAATACGGCGAATTTTTTTTCCGGCCTCGGAAATTTTCAAAAGACGGAATTCCGTCTGTGGATGCAAAACTTGCACCCATGCCACTAGACTGCATGCTTCCTTGCGGGTAATTATTACCTTTTTTTTTTTAAAAAAAAAACAACATTTTATCACAAACATTAACAAAGCTTTTTTTTCTATTTATTCCCTTATTACAAAGATATCTTATTATCGTCTGCTGCCATAGCCACATGAAAATTTTAAATCTACTTCTATCACGATCCAAATCGCTATGTAATTGCCCCCATGTAATCAAATAATTGCAATTTTTACACCGGGAAAAGTTCATTTTCAAGTATAATTTGTTTGAAAACTGTATTTTAGTTTACTCATTGTTTATGGTGTGTAAAACATTTTTCAAGCATAAGTTACTTTTAAATCTTTTCTCTATCGTGTGCAGCCTGGTTACGAAAATGTAATCTGTTTCAACTTAAAACAATATAAATAGTTCAGCATTTGTTTCCAGCTAATATTCTAAAATGAAAATAAAACTTCATCAATTAATAAATAAACAAAAAAAAATAATATAATATAAATGAAACACAAATTTAACAGACATGTAATAGACAGTAGAAAATATTAAAATCAGAAACACTGCAGTAAGTATTGAAACCTTTGGCGATTTTTTCAGCTATCAACTCCTGGCTAATATGAAAGTATCACTTTTAATAAATTTCAAAACTTAATTTGAATACAATTAAAAATGCTGTTTGGTGTTGTTAATGGACAGTCTAAAAAAGGATATTATAATTGAAATTATAAATATATTACAATATAATAAATTACAACACCTTGTAATAATATATTCTTTTTAAATGCTAAAGGTGTAAATTAACAACATAATATAAATTAAAATAACTTTTATTAGTTGTTTTACATGTTTCAACTCTTTCTGAGTCATTTTCAAAAACAAAATGAGAATATTCCAAAATTGCACGGGCACTATACTATCCATCCATAATAAGAGAAACCATAGAGATACTAACACACAAAAATACAATAGGTAATGATGCGGCATCTTTTAATTTACCGAAACTGTAGCTTGAGTGACTTCATGGTCACAGATATGAAAATAAACAACCAAGTAAAAAATAATAGATAATGTGCGTAATTAAAAAAAAAAGTACATGAAAATAATAACTTCAAAGCCCGTGCAATTTTGGAATATTCTCATTTTGTTTTTGAAAATGACTCGGAAAGAGTCGAAACATGTAAAACAACTAATAAAAGTTATTTTAATTTATATTATGTTGTTAATTTACACCTTTAGCACTTAAAAGGAATATATTATAAAAAATCTATAGTAGAGTTAGAGAAAAATTGTTTTCACCTATGCTCTGTTCACCTACAGTGGTGGCCAAAAGTTTGGACATTTTTTGAAAGTTTCATGTTTTTCAACTTTGTGTGCTTGTAGAATGTATTAATTTTCAAGAATAAAAAAGTGCCTTCAAGAATCCAAAAAATGCCTTCAAAAATCCAAAAATTTTCTCACCAGCAGCACCCTGCCCTTTTTTAATCCTGGGGGAAACTCTGTGTATACATATATAAAGTATTATATTTATATGATGTATATACAGTAGACTCCTTCAAATCCGCATAACTTGAAACCAGAAGTTGTGCAGGTTTTAGAATTTTGCAGATTTCTGGTCACTGTGTTTTGTTAGACTCCTTCAATATTCTCATTTTGTTTTTGAAAATGACTCGGAAAGAGTCGAAACATGTAAAACAACTAATAAAAGTTATTTTAATTTATATTATGTTGTTAATTTACACCTTTAGCACTTAAAAGGAATATATTATAAAAAATCTATAGTAGAGTTAGAGAAAAATTGTTTTCACCTATGCTCTGTTCACCTACAGTGGTGGCCAAAAGTTTGGACATTTTTTTAAAGTTTCCTGTTTTTCAACTTTGTGTGCTTGTAGAATGTATTAATTTTCAAGAATAAAAAAGTGCCTTCAAGAATCCAAAAAATGCCTTCAAAAATCCAAAAATTTTCTCACCAGCAGCACCCTGCCCTTTTTTAATCCTGGGGGAAACTCTGTGTATACATATATAAAGTATTATATTTATATGATGTATATACAGTATAACTTGAAACCAGAAGTTGTGCAGGTTTTAGAATTTTGCAGATTTCTGGTCACTGTGTTTTGTTCACATTTTTTAAACAGTCATTTGAATGCAATAACGCACTCGAGATTATAATGAAGTAAAACATGAAAACAATTAAGTAAAGTAATAAAAATTAAGAAAATTTTAAAGTTAAAGGTCAAGTAAACAATAATGCGTAACTAATGATGATACACACACATATATATACAGTGGTGGCCAAAAGTGTGGACATTTTTTGAAAGTTTCATGTTTTTCAACTTTCTGTGCTTGTAGAATATATTAATTTTCACTTAAATACAAACGTTTATATATCAAGTTGAAGGTAATTTAATGTAGAATTTAATAATAAAAACAGTATTACAATATCTGTATTACAAAAAAAGTTATGCTCATTTTGGTACTTACGTATTATCCATGCCAGGAGATGGATCGCCAAAAATGGTTGCCAAGTACCAATCTTGTTTATCGTTGCCAATCGTGTTTCCAAACACAGTAATTTAACATTATCAATTAACATTGTTAAAAATGATAATTAATATAAAATAAATAAAATGTAATATATGTTTATTAAATTTACTACGCCAACCCCCGCTCAGACTTCGAGGCCTCTAAAAACATGACAGCGTGCTTTGTTTTAAAAATAATAGTAAATCTGTAATTGGGTTGCCATGCTTTAACGTTTTAATGGGGCTTTTTTTGCTTATCATGGCCTCATACACAGCTGTTGCGACAACTGACGACTGTTTTCCGGATTGAAAAGTAAAATCAATTACACCTTGAAAACCAGCTTGTATAAAATGGTTAGGTTTAAATTGCGGCTACCTCTCGGACTTTTATAACAACGATCTGTATTCTATTCTTCCTATGTGTTTAAGGATGAGAAAAATTCCATCTGCTTGTGAATAACATTAAGAACCACGGTATTGAAAAGTACTATGTTATAGACATTTTTAGTAACAGGTTTTAATTTTTTCTCTATTTTAGTGCACCATCATCAATATTTTCATGTTATTTCATGCATATTTTCATGTTATTTTAAATATGTAAATTATTTATTTTAATTAATAAGTATATAAGAATTTTCTAATAATTATTTATCATACAAAATTAATTAAATATTTTGTGCATGCATGCCTGCATTTATTCGGCATCAATTGATGAGATATTTAAACAAATTTGCTATCCGCGATAATTTTACACCATGTTATGTCACTTGAATAGTGTCCATAAGAAAATCGGGTACTTTTCCAGTATAGGATCCTTTGCTTCTAGGTTTGGCGTAATTCGAGCTTCAGAAAGGGATAGATTCGTTAATATACATAGATTTGTTGTGAAAAGTTATGAAAATAAACCCAATGAGCTTCTGGTGCTTTTCTATTATAGGGGTTTTGACGATTTTTTAAAAAGCTTGGCGCAATTCGGGCATCAGAAAGTGAGATTTGGTGCCAAATGACATAAACAGCTATGGAAAAAAAAATTCCACGATTTTTTTGTTTATATGCGTATTTTAATTATACGCATATTATTATTGTTTTTTCTAAACAAATTACTTCTGTTTATATATAAAATAGGATAAATGACATTTTACGCTAAACAAATTGTATAAATATTGAAAAAATGCTTCTGTATACGAAATGACAAAGTGAATAGGTTGACAGAAAGTATGTTGCCAAATTTCCTTTACCGCCAAGGCTATTTTCCCTGTTTCGTCAAGGCCCCATATACTGGAAAAGCACCGAACTTTTATGCATGTTTATACATGTATTTATATGTATATAAACAATTTATTTACAATTTTCTTTCGATTTACCACTTGTTGTATATAAAAATAGATAAATGGCTTCTTTATATTAAATAAATTGTATAAATATCGAAATAATTGCTTGTGTATATCAAAAAGCGAATAGATTGTTAGAAAACATGTTGCCGAATTTCAATTCATCGCCAAGGTCACTTTCTATATCTCGCGAAAGCCCCTAAATCGGAAAAATAACGAAAAGTGTGTTTCGAGTATAGTAATTTAATTATTTATAGTTTTTTCTTCTCTTTGATATTTACGTGTAAACATATAATTCATAATTAAAAAAGTAATGCTACTGAAATATTCATTTGTTTTAAATTTTAATAGCATTTCTTTAATATATAGGGAGCATTTTTTCCCTTGCTGCATATGAAAGAGATCAAAGAGTAAATGTCATTATAGCATAATTGATGTCATATTCTCATTAAAATTGGAAAGAAAACCAAACAGAATCAGTTGCGCAATTATTATTTTATATATTCGTTTCAAATATCCGAATTAGTGATTTTATAATTTCGTTTAATTAAATGTTACAAAAAAAAAAAAATGATATCAATAAATAATAATTACTATTAATTCCTTTCCGCCCCCTTTCGTTTGCGTTTACATAAATGACGTCATTTGGATGAATTTATTCAAAATATTTTCAGTTTATAAATTAAATTAAATGCTAACAGACGATTGAATCCTGACGATAGAAATGAGATTTTTTTTTTTTTTTTTTCAAATTTTCCTGAAAAACATAATTTAATCACAATCTTGTCTTCATTATCGATTGAAATAAAAGATAAATTCAATTTCAATTTGAAAATGACGAATAAAAAGAAATCAATAATCCCTTTCGGGATCCTTTTCAATTTTTTCCCTTTTTTGTCACAAAAAAACTCAGTAATTAGTTGCCATCATTACAGAAATGTCATTAAAATTAGAAAAAAATTAATATCTCGAAAACTAATTCTAATTTCATAATTCTATTACCAGTTTTGACATCTGCGGATTTTTATTGACAATTGGTATTAATTTCACCATTAAGCGTTTAATATTTTATTAAAAATAGCCCTGAAACATAATCAGTCGTTTCATAAAATCGTTTCATAAATACGTTTCATAAAATCGTTTCACATTTTCGTTTCATTAGGATTTTATATATATAGGGTAGATAACATTGTTAAAAATAGTAAATAACATTATTTTAGTAAAATTAATAAATGGTAAATAACATAGTAAATAAGAAAGAATAATATATAATATAAGAAATGGTAAATAATATAGCATATTCTAGAAAGTTAATTTTGTTAATCTTACTACGTATAGAAATGACCCCTACTAAAAAAAGTAGATTATTCCCAGGCATGTACCATGTAGCAAGAAAAAATATATATATATAAGGGTTACTATAATTAGTAATATTGGCTCCATGCCTGGTGCAGTTGGCTTAAAACTGGCACGAATAATACGTAAGTACCCTCATTTTAGTAGAACAAACAAACACAAATTGTTTTGAATAAGGACGTGTTTTGTAATAAAAGCTTACTAGCCAATCACAAACACTGTTCTGAGAACCAATCAAATGTCTGTAACTATAGTTTAGGTTATTTGGATGGTAAAAGAGTTATTGTTGTGGAAATATTTTACGGAATGATGCATACTAGTACAATTAAATAGAGTATTGCTGTTTTTGAATATTTAAAGTCTTTTTTTTAATTAAACTAATTTTAAACAATGTCATCAACAAGAAGAACTAATTGTACATCTTCAAAAAGAAGCCGAATTGTCATATTGGGAGAAAATGGCCTCTGTTATGCGGAAATTGCAAGACAAGTTGGTGGTTCAGTGACTTGTTCTGGTGTACGAAAGTTCTGTTTGCGTTATGAAAAAACGAAATCAGTGGAAAATAAGGACAAATCAGGCCGAAAAAAATGCACAAGTGCTACTGCCGATAGAAAAATTAAACGGCTATGCCTTCAAGATAGAAAAATTTCACCAGATGCCATTAGATGTGAAATGAATGCAGCGGGTATTGCAGTAAGTTCAAGAACAATAAGAAGGTTATCAGGATTTAGACTACAAACTAGAATTACAAGGAAAAAACCATATTTAAATCAAAAGCAACGCAAAAAATGAGTTAAGTGGGCAAAAGAACACATTAAATGGTCAGAAAATCAATGGAAGCAAGTAATCTGGAGCTATGAGAGTAAAATATTGCTCTTTGGTAGTGATGGTAGAAAATACGTGAGACGTAGAGTAAGAGAAACACTTCATCCTGATTGCATTGAAGCAACTACAAAAAACCCAACAAATGTCATGATTTGGGCATGTATGTCTGCAGATGGTGTGGGCCGAATTCAAGTGATTGATGGCATCCTGAATACAAAAAATACATCGAAACTGTCCTGGAACCAAAACTGATACCTTCCATCAGGGATCTCTTCCCCAACAACGCACCATTTATTTTTCAGCAGGATTCAGCTCCATGCCACACAGCAAAAGTATGCAAAGCATGGTTTCAAAATAAAGGCATAGATATATTACCATGGCCAGGAAACAGCCCTGATCTCAATCCAATTGAAAATTTGTGGCGACGTTTGAAAATTCTTGTACGAAAAAAAACGTCCATCCAATAAAAGACAACTTATTGAAGCTATAATTGATTCTTGGCACCATGTGATTACGAAAGATGAACTCCAAACACTCGTTCACTCGATGAAAAGACGCTGTGAAGCTGTCTTAAAAAATAAGGGTTATCCTACTAAGTATTGATTGTGTAAGTATCACTTTAAAAAAATGCAAATCTAAGATAAATCTTACTATTAGATGCATAACTTTTTTTGTAATACAGATATTGTAATACTGTTTTTATTATTAAATTCTACATTAAATTACCTTCAATTTGATATATAAACGTTTGTATTTAAGTGAAAATTAATATATTCTACAAGCACACAATGTTGAAAAACATGAAACTTTCAACAAATGTCCACACTTTTGGCCACCACTGTAAGCCTGGGTTTGATTCCCTAGTGTATAATAATAACTTTGGAACATGCTATTTCATTAACATAGCTGTGCTTTGTACGCACAAATTTTATCCAATGGTAATAGTATTATGTACTTTTTCATATGTGGCCTGCGGCTTTTCAAATAATGCTTAATTAGGCCCGCAATGGTAAACGAGTTTGACATGCCTGATGTACAAAGAGGTACAAGAGAATTCAGTTAATCTTTGTGCTTTGAAATGTAACTTTAAGAAATTATTAGTGTATTAAGTGTTGTCTACAAATTCTGTAGTTATATACAGGGCTGCACGAAAGATTTCGAATAGGGGCAGCCATTGCTGAAAATGGATTTTTAAGATCACTTATTTATATATCTCATTTCATCATATAACAAAAAAATATATTTTGAAATAATATTCTCTTAGTCTTGGAAAGTTAACACAGGTATAGTGAAATTCAAAATACATTTTTTTTTTTCAATGTTCATAATAAAAATTTTGAAAAAAAAAAAAGTAAAAAGATAAATAGATCCACTCACCTTCCACTTGATGAGGTTTGAGTTTGCAGACGAGATTGGGGTGGATCTCGACGATTTCCTCTTTCGTGTCCGGATCCACTTCGAGGACCATCTTGCGGATGATCACCTCCTTGCCGTCGCGGATCGTCTCCTGCACTTTGTTGTACTGTTGAGATGAGAGAAAGAAAAACTCTTTACGACACTCATCAGGACAAAGAACAAAAGTTTCATTCAGGATATAAATAAAAGAAATGGTACTTCTCCCCGTTATACCAACACCATGCCAAAATGTATGCCATTTATTTCCCCCCTGACCGAGCAAAGGATTTCAATTGCAAACATTGTGATTTGTAATTTATGGAATGTAAATCCTTTTATTATTATTATTTAACCCTAACTCTGCAAAACATCTTCATTTGCTATTTTTCGAATCGAAACTATTTCATTATTAAGTTATAATTTGCATTTTTTACTGAGAATGCGATGAATTTTACCATTTGTCAGTCATGTGGTGATGAAGAAGCCGCAATAAAACTGTTTCAGGACTTTGTATACATAAAAAAAAGTTTTTATTAAAAAAAAAACCATGAACTGTTGTTTTATTTTAAGCCTATATCTCTCAGTATTCATTAAATGAAATAGTTGGTGAAAGTCTGTCATTTACCAAATATTATACTTTTAAATGCTCAATTTTGTGCCAACAATGTTACTTCTCAAATGACATATTTCACGTGAATTGCGCCAACTATTGGGCTTGGCGAAAAAGGTGTTGGTATAACAGAAAAGTACCATTCTATAAACATCTTAATGACAATTAGTGTAGTTCCAAAAATTTATCCAAATAAATAAAGTAATGTCGAGTTAAAAGTTTTTTTTTTTGTTTGTTTGTTTGTTTGTTTTTTTCAGCTCCTCTGTATAGTTTTTTGGTACTTTTCGGTTAGCCGGGCACCAATGATATATGTACATATATAAATACATATGTAAATACATATATATGTATATACATACATATGTGTATGTATATATATGTATATGTAGATATGTGTATATATACGTGTGTCTGTGTGTATATATACATGTATGTATATCACTGGCGGCCGGCTAACTGAAAAGTACCAATTTTTTTCATAAAAAATTTTGATAGCCATCAACACATAAATGTTTTGTATTGTGCTTCTAGTTTGTCTTATTGTTAGCTAAATGTTTTAAATAGTTTACCAACTGGCTCGCCCAGCGTTGCCCAGACCCGTGATAATAAACTGAAACAAGTGGGTAAGTGTGATCAAAGATCGTACAAAGGGTTTCATTTAATATTCCATACTCTGTCATAATAATATCTGTCATGTGGACTAAATGCGATATTAAAAAAAAAAAAAAAACAATTTCAAAATTAAACATGTTGTATAGAGACCTTCAAAATGTTAGACGTCAGATTAATTTTCTTTTTAATTATCTAATGACGTCCTATTAACCTGCTTTCTGTACTTACACATACTCATACTCCTTGTATTATTGAGAAATGTTTGAAAATTTTCCGTTTTATTACCAATAGGACTTCTTATTAATCTTTTTTTTTTTTTTTCCAATGGGTGAAACGTTATTTCATTTTCATTTTGAACGTGGAAATCTTTCAATAGAAAATAAATTATTGTAGAAAGAATTTTAGTGTGGATTTTTTAAGGGTTGAGAACTGCTCTAACGAAAAATGTTTAATTTTAATCGAAAAGGGTATTAGATTTTTGGTTTTATATCTCTCTATATTAAAATAATACGATTTTTTCAAATTTTATGATTTTGAGCTTCATAGCAGGTATCTTATATTATTATACGAGAAAATCTTGTGTGTGGTTATGCAAATTTTATTTTAAAAATGGCTCTAACGATTTTGACGAAATTTTGTATCTTACCATTTTGGGGCACCAGAAAACCATTGGGCTAGGTCACATGTTCGAGAAAATTCGATTAG
The DNA here is from genome assembly GCA_963931845.1 of Maratus michaelseni. Lineage (NCBI taxonomy): Eukaryota > Metazoa > Arthropoda > Arachnida > Araneae > Salticidae > Maratus > Maratus michaelseni. Next base: position 313,829,744 of record OZ007596.1, on the reverse strand, counting down.
TGGGTCATTTTGGGGCCATTACGGGTCAATGTATTTCAATGAGTATGAAGGTTGAAACAGTTATTAAGTTGTTGAACAGTTGGCAGTAAGCGAAGTCGTAAAGGTGGCAAAATTTTTCCAAATTTGGCGACTTTGGCGAGATTTGGCGGGAAAATCTACTTTCAATTTTACTAATGCCAAATCGCATGTTTCGCGCCAAATTAAAGAATGTCGCTAAATTTGACGATATTTGGCTAGCTTGCGATCTGCAAAAGACTTAGAAGTCTACGAAAAGATTAAAGTTTGGCTATTTTTAACCGAGCTTAGCTCGGTCTTCCCAGCTGGTTTAGCTATAAGTACACAAAATTTCATGCCTGTAAGTTAAATAGTTTCTGAGAACTGGCTCTGTGATGGACAGAAATCGAACCAGGAGAGGGGGCGTGGGCGTCATAAACAGATGCCCCATGGCCTGTGCCTGTAGGCTGAGTCATGAGGGATATTTTTTTACTAATTGCAGAGAACACAATGATAATTTTCTACAGCTGGTTGTGTGTATAGATTTGTGGGAGTTTTTTCACTAAGCATGCGAGCGGCAAAATAACAGCTGCTTTCTAGGGTTGTAGCAGATCTGCCTTATTCTAGTTCAGTGTATCAGCTTGTGAATCACTTAAGGTACAAGCTTATTTTGTGGTATGTTTTGGACTGTGAAATGATAGGGAGCTCAAGTTTTACGCTGAAGTTTATGTCTACTCATGTTTATTGCTACAAGTTAATCTTTACTAATAGGTTGTTAAATGGTCAAGTTGAACAAACCATTTTTTGTTATTTTAGAAGAGGCTCAAATTGTTTTTCAATTGACACATAATGGTGACATACCTTTTAAATCACATTATTAAGCAGTGGGGGTAAAGGGTTATCTGACATGTTTACTAGGTTCATTTGAAAGATATAACAAATATCATACAAACTTGCCAGGCAGGTCAGCTAGCCTATTAATGAATACACCATGTCAATGTTCATTTTTAATCTTATTGTTTCCAATATTGATTATTTGTTTGCTGTATAAAAAAAAATTTAAAAAATTGTACGATGAACTGCATATTTTTATTTGTTTACACTTTCACATTCATGATTCTCGTCCATTGTTGCAAGTAGCATTTATTGTCACATTGTTTCCTTCAATTATTATTATTAAAAGTGGCAACAATAGAGTGGGTTAACAAATCTTTTAGTTTTGGGTTACCGATTGATTTTGACAAAATTTGCATTTTTGGAATCAGAAAAACTATGTAAATAGTGCGAGTTTTGAATCAATACCCCTAATACTTTTCTTAATGCAACAAACAATGAAGTCGGTTAAAGTTAAAAAACCTTTAATTTGAGCTTTAAGATGCATCCTACCACAATTGAAAAAGTCCTTCCAGCCTGTACTTTAGGAGGAACAGATAGCTCTCCTCTATCTTTGTTTTATAATTTGAGCTCATGTTACTCGAAAACATCAAGCTAAAATGCGAGGAACCCAATTACAGAAGATTTGTTAATGCTGAATTTGAATAAGAAATTTGCCAAAACAGGCAGCTATAGCTAAGCTGGCTTCACTTATGGAGACTTATATTGGGTCACCCAATTGGGCAATATTTCGGCAAGTGTCGCCAAGATAGTGAGAATATGACACTAATTGATATGAATATTGTTTTATGTGTATGAATGGGAAAATGATTACAACAATGAAAGATATTCATTTGCGAGAAATTCCATTCTCTGAAACTAGCTTTGTTTTAATCTGAGGTCTTGTTTCAAAGTGTCAGCCACCCTAGAATCTCAAACTGCTTTATCTCAGCCATTCTTAAAGATAAAGGCAAAACAAAAAATACTCCGGAATCCTTCTGCCAAGGCCTAACACTTACGCAAAAAACAAATTTAAATCTCTAACATTTTATATATTTTCTTTTAGTGGCCACCCTTTTGAAACAGGGTGGCAGACCAAGCTGGCCAATGAACTCGGTCGAGATATGGGGGAGTCATTACACACACTTAGTTTCATCCCAAATGGCTAATAAATACAAATTCTATCGTATGACAAAGATAAATCAACATTTGAACAAGGGATGGGGTCTGTGGGTTATGATGGGTGGAAATACACCAAACTTTTCTGGAATTCCTTTCATCTGAACGGCTGCAATAGGTATAGCTTTTCACTTTCTGTAATGAAAGCTATCTAAAAAGAGTGATATTTTTGGTAGCATTTCGGATGCTCTACAGACATCTGAAAATGTAAGTTTTCTGGATAGAGTAGTGAACTTGGGTGCCGAGTCAATCACTTTCACCACCAACCACCTTGATGGTTGATTGCTTGTATAGGGAAAAGAGTCCCGTTATCCTGTGCCGATTGGTATGATAGGCAAAAAAAAATCCAAAATGGCAACAAAAGGTCGTTTTTCAATTTTTTCAAGATGGCAGAATAACAGGCTTTTTAAACATTTATAAACATACATTTATTGAATAATGTTTTTGCCATCTTAAAAAAAAAAAAAAAAAAAAAAGGCTATAAAACATCATTTTATAGCCATTTTTAATATTTTAACGAGTAATGAAAATACGTAAATAAACATAATTAGAGGAGGACATAATGAGAGGCCTTTTTTTCATAAATAATGGTTATTGTCAATGTCGTAAACAATTAATAAATAAAGGGAAAAAAAAAAACTACCAAAACTAACTTGCGGAAATCTCAGGAAAGATATATCTCATTTAAAGAGCACTTAAAATCATAAAATAGAGAATGGGTCTGCATAAAAATGTAAAAATTATACACTTTATATAAATAATTTTTTTTTTCTTCAAATATATATTTCTGAAGGCACAGATAAAAAGGTAAAAATCTCATTCACAACTTCCATTACAATTTAAAATAATATACATGCAAAATACAAAATTATCTATAAAATAGGCACAAAAACCATAGACATCTAATACAAATAGACAATGGACTTCATTCTTTTCTCCCGCAGAGAGCTGAAGCAAAGATCGTTCCCCTTTCATCACCAAAGAACGGTGAAAGGGTGCCGTTTTTTGGTGGTAATCCCCTTTCTTGGCAACTTTCTGTTTTCGTTCTCATAATAAAAGAAACACAGATCTAGAAATGAAACTGAAACTAGTCAATCTAGAAAAGCAAACTGTCTTTTTGAGTCAAATCAAAAAATAAATTTGGAGTAACCCATTTATCTTTTATAATAGTTTAATTTATATTAAATCCATTTTTTATTTTACTTTATGATTTGTAATTTCAAAATTATCCAATGGACAAAGACTGATTTTTTTCCCTTTAAAGAGGCCCTAGCACAAGAAAGGTTAATGTCTAACAAGGAGAGTGCCAAGTTTGGTAATCACAGATTTTGGATTATTTTTATATATGTTGTAGAGTCGAAGCCCCTTAGTCTCATGTTCAATGGATTTTATACAACGCTCCTTAGTTCTCGAGAAATGGGGGGGGGGGGTCTAATATTATACTACAAGTTAAATACTTACTTTGTAACCAAATAACTGTGTCGGTCGTAGCTCAGTTGGTATGGCGCCTGCTCGTTGTTCCGAGGGCCCGGGTTCGATGCCGGAACACACCACGTTTGTTTTTCTCAATTTTTTTTTATAAATATACTTGTAATTATAATTTAATAATCTCAATAAAATTTTTGTTAACATAATTACATTTTAATTGAGCATTTTTGATTTTTTTAAAAATCACTTTTAAAATGTATTCCATATATGCTTTATCAATGCAACGATACTGAACAATTGTGTAAATTCGTGATTGTAAAGAAACATAATTTATAAATTGACTAAACAAGGGAAGTTAATGCGATGATAATACTACTCTGTTTTTAAAGTAAGAAGCATAATTATATTAAACATTAGCATAAGAATTAAATTACAACATAGTTATGTTTTATTTTATTGTAATAAGAGGGCACCACGATAGACTGGTTATTTATTTATTTTTTTAGTTTGATGCAGTTAAGTGGTTTTTGTTTTCAATCTTTATCGCACAAATGCGTATCATTCAATAACAGCTCATAATCGTATACAAATGGAAGAAGCAAGCTGTAGTTTACACGATCAATCTGAAGTGTCGGGATTCAATGAAAATCAGAAAAGTGATGTTACAAATGCGTTCAAGTACTGTAAAATTTTATTGTAAAACAATGAATTTTTAACAAATAATCTAGTATCTGAAATATCCTCGTTTTCTATTGCGATGGAAGAAGAATTATATAATTCAATAGTTAATATGCTGATTTTGTAATGATTTTTGAATTTTTACTAGTCAATAATAGATCTAATTTTTTTAAAGCTCTTTAAATGATGAAAAATGTTTAATAATGGTTTAAAAATCAAAAATGCTAAATTAAAATTTAATTATGTTAACAATTTTTTTTTTTTAGATTATTAAATTATAATTACAAGTATATTTGTAAAAAAAAAAAAAGAGAGAGAAAAAAACAAACGTAGCACGTTCCGGCATCAAACCCGGGCCCTCTGAGCAACGAGCAGACGCCATACCAACTGAGCTACAACCAATGCAGTTATTTTGTTACAAAGTAAGTATTTAAGTTGTGTTATAATATTAGACCCCCCCCATTTCTCGAGAACTAAGGAGCGTTGTATAAAATCGATTGAACCCGAGACTAAGGGGCTTCTACCCTACAGCATATATAAAAATAATCAAAATCTGTGATTACCAAGCTTGGCACTCTCCTTGTAAGAAACTGTTCTTTTAGAGCAAAAATCTGAAAATGATTTTGTCTTAGTAAAATTTGAAGGGAAATGTTCTATATCTTATTATGTGGCAGTTGTTATTGAAATAAACCGTGGAATTCAAGAACTTTTTCTGAGTTACTTCACAAAATGGTGCGATTCACAAAAGTTTGTCTATCCTGAAGAAGAAAAATACGGTACTAAAATTAAAGATATTGTAATGAAATTATCTCAGCCTACAATCGATTAGAAAACTACTCGTTCATGAGCTTTAATGTATTTTTATTTTAATTTTTCAAATTTTAATATGCAATAATTAATACTGTACTGTTTATGTACATTGTATTTTAAAGTGAAATGTGCTGTCTTTAAAATAAAATCCACTGCAATTGTAGTTTATATGTTGATTTTGATATGTCCCATTAGACCCAAGGGGTGTCCCAATAGACCCCAACCTAGGGGACTGATGGGATAAGTACAATAGTGTATAAAAGTCATTATATTTAAAAAACAACAAATGCTATCTCTTCAAATTATTTTTTTTTATAAAGTCAATACTTCTCTTTCTATGCATACAAAAAAAAAAAATTTATCATGAATCAACCTAATTATCCTCCGATAAAATAAATAAGTGACTGCAACGAGGAGATGAAATTGAACACGTGTGACAGGCAAAAGTATTTTTTCTACATCTGTGAAATACTCGTTAAAAACTGATGACTTTATGTGAACTCTAAAGTTCAAGGCTCAGTGATGTCATACTTGACTTTGATGTTTTCTCATCTCAGAACTAAATAAAAACATTCTATCTAGCTCTCTTTGACTAAAGAACTGCAGAAAATTCTCTGAAAATTAATTGTTCTAACTAATAATTTAATGTAAATTTAATTCTATTTTCATTAAATTTAGTGTGCTCCTATAGAATTGTGTTTTCATTCAGTGAGTGAAATACACTGTTATTTATGGATATTTCGAACCATATAAAATGGGTAATTACGCACTGGATTACTGATGTTCGCCGTGGACTTAACAGGTATGAGAAATTTCCTTACCTATACTAACTGTTATGAAAGAAAAGGATTTATTTAATATTTAAGAGAAGCTCACAATTTCTAATAATGTGTAAAATCACCAGACATCTAATTTTAAACCTGCTTCCCATAACTGGATATCGGAGTAAAAATTTACCTGGTACCTTTCATTTTTGGCTGATTACAGACAATAGATTTGTTTTCTCATCTTGACAGAATATAAATGGGAATTAATGTGAGCAATGAAACATACACCTGTCACCTACATATCACTTTAAAAAAGTTATATAGGATGCTATATTGCAACAATATTGCTTTTTTTTCCTTTCAAGGCTCAAGATTATTTTCTGAGGTCAAAAGATCTTGGAAATGGGCGCATGTTATCCTAATTTAATTAATGTGCATTTGTAAATTAAATAACCAATTAAATTCAACATTTCAAAAGAACACATACACAAGTTAGAAATTGTACGTTAAACGTGCCAAATGAAGTGCGTTTGTTTCGTGCTATAATTCGTTTTACAATGTAAAAAATCATCAATATTATTTCAGAAAAATAAATTATATCGTACACTATGAACAAAATGAGGATGCCTCTTTTTTTTTCTTATTACGTCTGCCTCATTTACAGATGTGATTTTTTTCTTTTAAACACCAGACAGTGCTGTAAATTCACCATTGAGATCTTGCTTTGTGAAGGATGGTTAATATTTCTATGACTCACGATGAATGAATATTTTGTTATTTTACTTTAATGGAGATATTCGGCTGTTAACCTAATTTTCACTTAAGTTATCTCAGAATCTATACATTTTTTAATGCAACTCATCTCTCAAGAAAACCATTTTTTGGAACAATCTTTCTAAATATGTAACTTTTATGCCAGAAAAGAATAAAAATGGATGTGGTTAGCCCGTATTTGTTTTCCTCAGTCACATCATTTGCACTTTTATCATATAGATTATGCAGGGTAAGATTGAATAGAATAAAGAAACTTTTATGAATATCTTTTTAAGTTTTGATTCCATTTTCATAAAATTTCAAATGACTCGACAAAAGTCTGCAATAGTTGCATATATATATTAAATTTCAAACCATTCAGTTGAGTAGTTTTTGCACTGTTCTATGCAGATGGACAGACAGACAACTCTAGGTGCTACGTATTTATATAATTACAAATGCACCTAAAAAAATATCCCTGAAATAAGGTTTCTGGAAGTGCAGTCCTAAAATAATTTTAGGTTGCCGAAATAAGTGCTATATCGCCTGATAGGGCAACCCAATTAAGCCAAGGGTGTTAACAGGCAATCCCAGCCTTGCACACACTGTCATAAATCAGTATTCACAGGTATTTGGTAGACTCTGCCCAAATCATTTCTTCAGGATATTGTTTTGTGCAAATTATAGAATTAAGAAATGTACAAAAATAACATGCAAACATTAAACATAGGAATTTTCCAGAACTGAAACCTTCCACTGCAAATGTCTTTCAACATTGAAAAAAAAAAAAAAATGATCAGTTATAATTGGAAGAAAGAAAATATCCAATTAAAAATATTTTTTGCTTTGTGCAGTGAATAATGCTTTTGGAAAGATGATAAAGTGCTTAGTTAACTTTCATTACTGTCAATAGATGTAGTAAATGAATTTTATAACAAGTTTCTTTTAATGGTACTTCAAAGTTTCAGTCAATGCATAAAGGGTTAATTCACTTTGTATGTTAGTAGGGTTGGAATCTTGCAATCTTACCTGCTTGTGATTAAGCTATTGATCTGAATTTTGCCACATTTACAGATCTTGCATGACAATAGAATTAAAAGAAACTTGTCCGGTTTCGCACATGAAACTTGCATTTTCCCCACAGAAATAACATTGCCATTGTTTTAATTTTAATTGAGAAAATAGCTCCATTGTTGCAACCAGTGCTTGACAAATGCGGTCACCAGGTTGCCACTGGCAACTAAATTTTTGGTACTATATACACATATATCACTGGTCCCCAGCTAACCAAAAAGTACCAATTTTTTTAAAATCTTTAATCTGTTGTTGTTTGAGTTTTCTTTTCTTTGTATAAAAATTGAACTGAGAAATGAGCACAAATATGACATTTCTTATTTCTCCTCACTCATACTTTTAATGGAAGAACCAAGTTTAAAAGGCATTTTCCCATTCTTTTCCTCTCTATCCAGCTAGCATGCTATGTGGGAGAAGGGGCAGCTTTCAATAAAACAATAGGAAATAGTGTTAATCCAGTCTTTGTGGCATGTAAAATAGGTTACAATGCACAACATCAGATACAGGATGATTTTTTTTTTAAAGCAATTAGCTACTGGGACATTTGAAGGATTTGGCAATCAGCATTTTTAGAACATGCCAGTTAATTCTGATAATTTTCAATACAAAACTTAGTTTATATTATCTTTTTAAATTGTGTACTATTTTAAACTATGTAACTAATCATTCTAAACTATGCTTGTTATTACTTTTTCTCCATTAATTCATAAAAAACTTTTATGCTTTTTTAAAATGGTGAGCGGTAAGCGATAAAAGTGATGATCGGAGGGGATATTTTTAGTGGCAACTAGAATTTTTTGCTGGCTACTCTATTTTATTAAATTTGCAAAGTATATGTCACGTGATTAGAATGTGGGAGGAAAGAGGATATTTCAATAAAAGAATAAGAAAGTGTCAATCCAGCCTCTGTGGCATCTAAAATTGGATACAATGCTAAAAAATGCTGGAGTTTTTTGTTTTGCAAGTTTCAAATCTGATTTTTGTGTTTATATAAGTTGTCAACACAATATAAGTGATTATAAGTTTGATAAGTTTCATTAAAAAATAATTTATATTATGTTTTTAAATTATATACTATACTAAACTATGCTTGCTATTATTTTTTCTCAATTAATTTATAAAAAATTCCTGTGTTTTATTTCAAAACAATGACGGGGAAGTGGATGGGCCCATATTAACAAAAGGTCAAAGATTAAAATATATAGATGAACTTCAATCCAACAAATAAACATTTCTCACCAGCTTCTGCCTCTCCGCAATCCTCCGCTTCCGTTCTTTCTCCTCCGCCTGGGCCTCTTTGGTCGTTTTCTCCACTTTCTCCTTGGACAGGATCTTGCGGATGTTCTTGCGGCCCTTGCCTGGAGTGTCACCTTTGTCTTTGTCCTGGAACAGAGAGAACACATTTTACAACAAGTTGGAAATTGTACATTAAACGAGACACATGAGGTGGGTTCTTACTCATACAGTTTTACAATGTAAAAAAAAAACATTGTTATTATTTCAGTGAAATGAATTACATCATCTGTTATGAGCAAAATGACAATCCTTTTCTTTTCTCTTATTATGTATGCCACATTTACAGATGCAAATTTTTTTTTTTTCCACACCAGACAGTAGTGTAAAATTCATCCTGGAGATCTTGCTTTGTAAATGATTACCTCCATGGTTTAATATTTTTATGATTCAAGAGAAACAAATATCTTGTGTTTATTTACTTTAATGGATTGAGATATTCGGCTGTTAACCTCATTTAAACTGAAGTTATCTCAGAATCAATACCTATATTTGAATGTAACTCCTCTCTCAAGTAAACCATTTCTTTTTAACGATCTTTCTAAAAAAGTTTTATGTCCATTTTATGGGAAAAATATAATTCTGAATAAAAATGGCATCTGAAAAAAGAAATGGTCAGTCCATATTTGCTTTCCTCAGTCACATGATTTGTGCTTTGATTGAATTAATTACATATGATAGGATTTAACAGAATGAAGAAAACTTTTATTGTTATATTTTGAAAGTTTTGATTCAATTTTCATAAAATTTGAAATGACTCGATAAAATTTTGCAACAATTCTATAGTATTAAATTTCAAACCATTTCGTTGGGTAGTTTTTGCACTGTTATATGCAGACGGACAACTATAGGTGCTATGTATTTATATAATTATGAATTCACCTAAAAATATGTTTTATAATAGCTTCAGCTAAACACTTTTTTTAGCAAGTCACCCATATCAATCGCCATAACAGCAAATACTTTTCTTCTTGGTCAACAAGAGTTCAAACATATATTGTGGTAACCTCTTAAAAAAACAGAATTAAATGTTTCCTTAAAAAAAAAAAAAAAGTTGGAAATTGCACATCCAATGTGACAAATGAGGTGCATTTGTACTGTTATTATTTCAGTGAAATGAATTATCGTCTGTTATTACGATACAATTTCCTTAATAAAATAAGTACATTTTAAGTTGGCAATATTTTGTCTTTGGTCGGCATTGACTAAAAATTCAAATGGGAAACTTAAGCCTAGCTTTGAAAATTTCAGAAATTAAAATCCATATTTAGACTTTTTTTCATTTAGTATCCATTTCTCCGAAAACATCTATCCAAAAAACTGTCTGTAGATTATACGATTGCTATAATTAAATAATTTTAGTAAGCAAATTCAGTAATAGAAAATAATAGGACTCCATCTTAAATAGGATGTCATCACCATGGCAACATAGACTCATTACTAATCATGGGATATCACTGAATTAATTACGTAGGATAGGATTTAATAGAATGAATAACATAACTATAACTTGGTCATAGAGGTTATAAAATGTCATATACATCATACATGTCAGATAAGTTGACGATACATCTCAGTTGCTTGACGTCGAATCCTTAGAGGAAGTACAGATTTTTAAAAAATTCAAATTACTTAATAAATATTTTTATTAATATCTTTTTAAGTTTTGATTCGATTTTCATAACATTCGAAATGAAAAACGTTTGTTGCAAATTGACAAAATTCTTGAACAATTCTCTATATTAAATTTCAAACCATTCGGTTTGGGTAGCTTTTGCGCTGTTATATGCGGACAGATGGACGGATCAGACGACGACTCTAGGTGCTACGTATTTATATAAATTACGAACACATCTAAAAACCCTTCCTAGTACTTTATCCAATATTTCATGAAAGCTAGTTTTGTCTTGTTCCGTTTTTATGCACAACCTTTTTGTATGAAAATCGTTTGCCACCACTCTCTTCGAAAGGTAAGCAAGCTTTGATATATTTAATAGTAAGGTTTCCGTCATTAGTGGTAATAGTGGTAATGTTGGTGGCCCACGGGCCACAGCTTGTGCATCCCTACTTTAGAATAATAAAAATATTTGAAAATACCTAATGAGTGCTTATTTAGTTTTAAAATAATTTAAACTAAAAATGGCAGTATTCTGGCAAAACACGAGCTTCATTTTTACAGATTTTCTTCTTATAATAGAATTTTAGATTGATCTACATACATTACATTTTTTATCTCTTTTCATGTTAAACCCTTAATGGGTAAAAAAGTGCTTCATTTTCAGCTGATTATGTCAGATGTGTTTTTTTTTTTTCAAATTCTTGCTTAATTGGTTTTGCCAACTTTGTAATACAATGAGTGATAAAATGAAAAATTGCTCAACATTAAAATATTAGTCAGCACAAGCTGTAAAAATTTAGCCATGTTTCCTTTCATATATATATATAGAGAGAGAGAGAGAGAAAATTTCAAACAAGTTGGAAATTGTGAGGTGCATTCGTACTACAACTAATTTTATAAATATTCAGAATTTGGTGTAATAGCTGTTGTACTCTTACGCAAAAATGCATGAATACAAATTTTATTTTATGTGTGCAGGTTTTCATATTATAAATATTAATTTTATTTTATGAAATTAAGTTTCAATGCACTTTTACATACAATTCATTGCAATTCTAGATACTTTTCGGTTAGCTGGGTGCCAGTGATATATATACATGTATCTATATGCACACACACACATATATCTACTATGTATATAAAACACAAACAGAAATTTTGTTCCGTTCCTTTATAACTCGAGTTCTGATGAATAGAATATGATGGAACTTGCACTGTTGGATAGATAATTTTTCAGGGAAGGTTTTAGTATATAACACAACGTTCTACGTAGATTAGTTATAGAATTATGATGGAAAGATCTGTTATTTTGGACGATAAGGTTACCATAGGTCATTTTTTTGGCAACCATTATTGTTGGCGAAAGAATTGAAACGGCTATATCAGAAAATAATGCAAACACATAGGAAAATAAAATAAAAATTCTGTTATTATCTTTATTTAAAATTCCCCCCCTCCCCACAAAAAAAAGAAAAAGAAAGAAAAAAAAACTGTTTTAATGAGGCATACTATTTAATTTAAACCATAAAGGAATGTTTGTAATGCTTAAAAATATTTGTAATGCATGAGATTGCAATTCAGATTAAGTCAATATTTGGCGATTTATTGTTTGCATCAGGTTAACAAAGATGCATCTGATAGTTTGATTTTATAAAATATGAGTAAATTTTTTTTTCCTTTTTTTCTTTCTGTTAATTTTTTTTATATAACTCCCCTATCGTGTGTCTTACAGGAGGAGCTGGCAGATGTAATTGTAAAAATGACTGCATTTATGAGTTAGATGTTATTTGTTTATTTACAGGTTTTGATTTTACTTTTGTCGCCAAACAATGTGATTTTAAGCCAAAAATGCATAAGCGGGACATCAGCTTGAGCGGTATTAGCAATAATAGTATTTTTTTGTGTACACAAGATCCTTTTTGGACTAAATTTTTATATTCAAATGCAAATTATAATAATAGCAGTTATTGTTATGAATATGGGATCAAATATTTAAATTTTAGTGAATGTCTGCCACTCAAACACATATTGTAAATTAATTAAATTTTAGACATTTAAAAATTTACTACGGAAACATGCCGGTTTGTTTTCACCAAACATATTTTTATAGCCTCAAACTCAGACCGAATATTGTCTATTCTTTTATTTTTATTTTATTATTTTTTTAATATATCGTTAATTTCACTTATAGAAATATTCACTGTTTCAAAAGTTAGGAACCAAAGAATATTCTTAAGAAGATGTGTGCATTTATGCGTTATTACTATCGCAAAAGGCTACATTTTGCAATAAAAAATGTTTGCTGAAGTAAATTTTCGATGCTCTTTTTGATTCGTCATTTCTTTTTAGTTTTTCGGCATATCTTTCCTTCTTGAAAGAAGGGAAGCCTTCCTGAAGGAAGGAAAAACCTTCCTGAAGGAAGGTTTTTAAAAGACATTGGACTAATTGTCCGTATTCTGGTCATCTGCCAGTTGGCATTTTTACTATATTGTTGGATGTTTCGTTTATGTTTGAAGGTTACTCTGGACAACGATTCAGATTACAGAAGATTAGACGACTTTTGAAATTTGAGATTGCTAAATTTATGTTTGTTTTTTTTTCATTATGAAGCAAAGTTTTATCAAAAAAACAATGCTTCCAATGTACGGTTGGTTGATTTTATGATGGCCGATTATCTACACGAGGGATATAGACCCTGGGGGGGGAGTGTCCTCCGTGGGGGGTCTTTCTAAGGGTTCCTAACCCATATTTACGACAAGGTTCGAAGAAAACCACGGAAAACTCCGAACGGTTAAGTCAGCGAGCGCGACAGGGGTTTGAACCCACCTTTGAGAGCAGAACATCTCAGCCACTGTTTTGGCACTTTCAATGTACGGAAACACTTTGTAATGTCAAGGGTGGCGAATGGAATAAATAATATTTGTCGATTTATCATTTCAGGCTGGATAAGTAAAAACGAGTTCCTGAAATTCTGATTAGATAATTTTTCGATCATTATAAAGCCTTTTCGACCTACACACATCCGTAGCAGCTAAACATAGTGAGAAATGAATTTATTTCTGCGTGTTATTATGCTCTTTAGAGAAATGCAAAAAAATCTTCGTTTTAAGTATTCACCTAAAATAACATTACTAAACATTTTGCATAACTAACTTCAACATTGTCAGTTTTATTTAAGGTATGGAATTTTGTTAATGGAAGATCTATAGTTGAATTAACAGTAATTTGTCATTATTTATTGGAACATAGCTTGGCGCGTAAATAACTTCGTTCTGTAACTAACTCTGGTACATTAGTAACCATTTCGTTTCAAGCACTTCTAACGTTTCACGTCAAACTTGGATATGGGTAAGATTAAGGAAGATTAGGAAGATTTTTATTGAATACAAACTAGAGCTTTATTCTTCGACCAGAGTTAATCATTGGGTTTTTTTTTTTTCAGATTAACGGTTACACGCATGCAACTGGTCTAAAAAATGGAAAGACAGTGAAAATGGCGTCATTTTAATTTTATTCATATTCAGCTTTAAAAATTCACTTTTTTATGTTTCACCATTTTTTTAAATATGAAAGTTAAACACTGTTCTTTATGTGCAAACAATTTATTACAATTTTCACTGTATTTACTCTGCTGGAATCGAAAGATGAAAAACCGCAGTAGACTTGCCAGAAGAGGACGTATATTGCGAAATATAACGTAACATAGAGTGAGATTGTACTTACGTTACCAGAATATCACATGGAGACAAGAAAGAAGGACGCATTTCAAGAATTTACAGACGAAAATGAATCACCCGAACATTATTTAAGTTCAATGGTCAATCTATGCAATCATTGTAATGCTTTCTCTTTTAGTAGTATGTTGACTAGAGAGCATGTTAGTTCCTGTTGTCATAATCTCATAATGGCCTCATTTCCCTACCAAACCACTATAAATGATCAACTAAATGAGATGCTTCTTTTAGCCCAAATTTTGTCCAATGCATGATATAATATAACGCAATGTCGTTTACAGCAATATTGAAGGAAAATCCAGGTGAACGTCCCTATTACTTTAAAATACATGCTCAATTCCATTGATATAATTCGTTTGAAAATATTTACTAAGGTAGCATCTGTAGATGAAGATCCACATTCCTTTAAAATACAAAGCCATTTCATTTGATTTAAGGTACATTTAGAAAAATGGCCCACCGCAGCGGGCGTAGCATGCTAGTATATACATATATCTGCCTATACATATATATATATATACATACATATATGTATTATATACATATGTGTATTTATATATGTACATATATCACCGGCTGACCGAAAAGCACATTAAAATTGTACAATGCGCAAATATCCAATACAAGCTAATGTAAAAAAATCCTCATTATTATTTCAGTGAAAAAATTAAATATTTTTGTCTATTATTAGGATAGGATTTATTTCCGCAATAAAATAAGTACATTTTAATTTGGCAACAATTTATCTTTTGTTGACTGAAAATTCAAATGGGAAACTGAAGCCTAGCTTTGAAAATTTCAGAATAGGATTTTAATATACAAATTCTGTTTTTAAATTGAGTAATACAGAAATAACGGGACGCCATCTTAAATAGGACATAATCGCCATAGCAACCTAGAATTATTACCTATCGTCATTGAATTAATTATGTAGGATACGATTTAATAGAATGAAGAAAACTTATTTTTTAATTTTTCATTCGATTTTGATAATTTGAAACACTTGAGAAAATTCTGCAACGATTATATTATATATTAAATTTCAAACTATTCGGGTAGTTTTGTGACAGACAAGATGACTACTATAGGTTCTATGTATTTATATACAGGGCGATTATAAAAAAACTATCCCGATATTATATATGAGCCCCTAACTGTCATACTGTTCACAGAAACTGAATGAAATTCTGGCCTAAAGTATTTTGAGGTATGCGCTCAAGAATCATGTGAAAAACAACAGTTAAATTCTAACAGTTAGGGTTACAGTGACAAAATTTCGAAAATTTCAAATGGCAACACCTACTTTTTTTATTGGAATGTGATCTTCATAGTGAAAACCATAAAAAGCGTTGGAACGGTACCTGTAGCACGAAAATCGCCGGCACTAGGCAGACTCAGAAGAAAAGTGAAAACAACCAATAAAGGACAGAGAAGCAACAGAAAGTAAAACATTTTATTGTTCAGTGCTATCCACCATCTGCCGCATGTAAAGTGTCGTCGTGTGTGAAATGGAAAATGTATGAAACACAATAAAATGTTTTGTTTTCTGTTGCTTCTCTGTCCTTATTGGTTGTTTTCACTATTCTTCTTAGTCTGTCTAGCGCCGGCGTGCTACAGGTACCGTTCCAACGCTTTTTATGGTTTTTCACTATGAAGATCACATTCCAATAAAAAAAAGTAGGTGTTGCCATTTGAAATTTTGTCACTGTAACCGTAACTGTTAGAATTTAACTGTTGTTTTCCACATGATTCTTGAGTGCATACCTCAAAATACTTTAGGCCAGAATTTCATTCAGTTTCTGTGAACGGTATGACAGTTAGCTCATATACCGGGATAGTTTTTTTTATAATCACCCTGTATTACAAACGCACCTAAAAATGGGGTTTAAAAAAAAAAAGTACACTACATCAGTACAGAAATTGAAATATAGAAACAGCTTTTACTTTATTTGATTAAAAATACAGAAAGAAAGAAGGGATAATTATCTTAAATCTACCTAAAAAATCAGTATTGAAATCAGACATTTTTTTTCTCCTCATATGGGATATTTGCAGTGAAAAAGAGGAAACTCTGAAATTCCAGGGAGGGGGATATGTACCCCCCACCCCCTACAAAGGCCAACTCTCTCAACATTGCCTACCCTACTGTTTCCTAGGGTTACTTTAAATAGGAGGGGCAGTCAAATGAAAACAGAACCCCTGCCATAAAACACATTCCTCATCACAGTTGGCAACATTGTTCCATCTCAAGGGTTCGATGAAATGCATAATGACAGCTTGCATGTACTCTTGAAAAGTGTTTATGAATTCGGTTTGTCTGTCTGTGCTCTAACTCTCTTAAATATATTATGCAATGGATTACATAAGATTCTCACCCCTTTTTTACTTCTAAATTAATGCTAAAATGGTTTTTAAATGATTTTTTTTTTTTTTTTTAAATCTTTGATTATAAGTCCCTTTTTTACATTTGAAAATGAGGTGCTTAAATTCAAGATTTTATGGTACATCCGTTTTATAAAAAAATCATTTTTACTGTCAACAAATTACACACATTAACAGTTATTATTGAAAACATAGGTACTTTCTTAAAAAAAAAAAATAGATATATTCCGATGCCTAAGAATGCATAACACATACCCAATTTATTCCAACCTTTCTCAGTAATGTAAACAACACAACAGTAACAATTTCCAACAGTAATGTTTGTGCCAATCCCAAAACTGGATAACCCTACTTATTTGATAGTAAAAACCCAGAGTCTGTCTTTCTTCAAACCTTAATTAAAATTCTTCTCTTAGCTAAAATGCAATAAAGGCTTCTTTTTTTATGTTAGGTGTCATAAATTCTCTTCTAATTTAAATCCAAATTAAAATCACAAGTAGTCTGGATATCAGAAGCCCATTACTTATAATTATCCCATGTTTATGAATGCTTAAATCTTTAATTTCATAGCCACTTGCATCGTATACTCAAGGAGAATCCAATCATACAGGTGTTACTTTGAGAAGTTGTCTAAAATACGCAATAAAGTAGCTGTTCGAGTTTCATGTAGTACTTTAAAAAGTTACACAGTCTGGTGTCAACCATCTATGCACACAGATCTCAGCTGTAGGAGCAGCGGCTTCCCAACACACTGCCTCCCCTGTTTATAAAATTAATAAATTGTTCAAATGCGATATTAGATCGTCTTTTTTAATAGAATACTCCAAACAATTTTATAACACACATATATATATAGAAAGCTAGGGCTAAAATTACGAAGAAGTATTTACAATGCATTGTTTATCGGTTTCTTAACTTTGAATACATAATTGCAAGAGAACTATATCATGCATTGAACCGATGTACGGAGACCAGTCAAATCCAAAATAACTAGTAAATCTGTGGATCAGGAGCCTCAACATCAGCTTTAAAAGTCATTGTTATCTCACTTTTCATATTATTTGGCATCTTACAACCCCCAATTTAATTTTTTTTTTAATACATACATATTTATAGGCAAATAAAATACTTGGGAGGCTTCAGAAATGAGAAGCTTTAAATTAAACACGGTTTATGCAATGCTATTCTGAAATTTGTACGAATTTCTTATTCAATTAACATTTCAGATAAAAAAAAAATAAACTTGTATTAAAATAAATTCTTTATTTATGTCAATAGAATACAAAAATAATTTATTTTGATAATAAAATAGTGCAGAAAAATAGTGGCTAGTTACTTGAATTTTATTATTTTAAAATTCTTTGAAATAGGGTTGCTAAGCAACTGATAAATTAAAGAGCAATGTAAAGAGAAATGTATTTTAAAATTTGTAAAAAAATAGGAAAATAAAATATTTTATATTTCCCGAACGGATGCAAAATTTTTTCCAATAATTTAAACAATTCATTTCTAAATTCTAATGAATGTATCAGCAAATTTTCAAAGCTATTGGATATATTTAAAACCTCCTTATTGAAAATTTAGCATTAATAATTTTACGTTGAAATCCATATAGGCGATAATAATAGACGATTTTCATTTCAGTTAAAAATGAAATTTGAAAATCGTCTGCATTCCCATAGGAAAGCATGATGACCTAAAAAGAGATGTTCTCTATTTCTCAAACGAATGAACCAAATGTAGCAAAAAACTATACAGCTTATTCCGGGTACCTCACCTAGATACCCACCAAAAATCAACCTAATAGGATGATTTTTACGGCAGTTATATAGCAGAACAGACAAACAGACAGACAGACAGATACAAACAGACAAAAACCAAAAACTTTTCGCGTCTCCACAGTGAGCATCAACTGATGTTTCGGCAATAACCGTGTATCAATCACATGCACCTAGATTTTAAAAGTAAAATTTAAAGGGAATGCACATTAAAAAGAAAAAAAAAAAATTCTGCAACCTTTTTTTTTTTAAGAATAACAGTAATCACTTTGTTTTTGTAAAAATGAAAAGATTTTTATTTCACTCCATTTAAATCTCTTCTAAGCCATGACATGTTTAAAAAGTGTTATTCATCGTGCCACCTATAATTATTCATTGTCTCCATTTTCTACAATTTTTTTACTTCAATTAACACTAGAATGACAGGAAAGGATCACTTTAAGCCCCTCAATGACTGAAATAACAGCGATACAACACCCTTTTAAATGCCACACATTGTCAAAAATATGTAATTTACGTGTATTTCATAATTTATATTTAAATATGACACAATAGTTTATTGAATTTTTAAAGTAATTTAAATGTAACGCGATCTAAAAATGGATTGGTTTCACAAATAAAAAATGAAGGCTAACTAAAATAACCAACAGCTGGACTGAAAACAGGACTTCAGATTGGAGTGAGATATTTTTGAATCAATAAATGAATTTCTGATCCTGCTTTCTTACCAGGGTCTGGAAACGTTCTTAAGTAGTTTATGATATTACTGCTTGATGGCAGCCCTTTACCAATCAGAAACCTTGGCATTCCATATTACCTGACAATCCCATAATACCCAAAGTTCATCTAACATCATTTGTTTCGCTAAAATTCAAATTTCGCCCCATCATCTTAACATTTTGTAACATATTTCTTCACAATTAAATACAAGTTTTAAAACGTGTTTAGGTTTCCTAACCAATAAATGGTTGTTACAGTGTGCTGTACCTTAAAGTTTGTACCATGAATTTGGAATCACCCTGTATATAATAGATTAAATCAGTGGTTCCCAAACTTTTGGGAAGAATTTCTAAGGCGGAGCCCCTTAACCCCACGGTACTCTTTGGTTTACAAATTAATGTTCTTTTGATAACTATGGAGCAGAGAAAGATCTGCTGGATGAGTCCGAAGCAGTATTTTCCAACATGGGACCAAGGTTCTCAGTTTGGCCATTTTCTTGTTACAGAAATTCTGAATTTATACTAGAAATTTTAAAAATCAAATTTTCTATTTAACTCCTTAACAGTTTTATTTAATATTTTTTAATTTATTGGACACAATAAATTAAAAATAAGGATTATAAATCACTTTTTTTTGCATTAAAATATCTGCCTTGTATAATCAAGATATGTCCGCCAAATGCAGCAAAAATTATAGTTCAAAATTTGTGGTTTCTGAAAGCTTTTAGTAACGAAGAAAACAAACTCTTCTTACCCGAGCGACGTTCGAGCAATACTGTTAAGGGGATACTTTGAATGACATCCATTCTTTAAATAAAAAATATTCTTTTGGGATTTCCAGTATGAACGTGGAATTAAAGATCAAAATGGTAACCGTGTCTGGGTCATGCATTGCATTGGGGCTTGCGTGAAACTATTATTATTTATGGCGACCCCCCCCCACCCAACACACACACACACATGGATAAAAAAAGGTAAGCTGTACAGTTTTCGTTTACAAAGAGAGAGTTCTGTATAATCCCAATAGGCTACTCCCTACTCGCGAAAAGAAAGAAAATGCGTAGGCCCAGTCGTCCATGAGTAATTATGTAACACGTTTTCGCTCGTCCCGCCCACCCGTAATAGAATCATGCGATTACGGACTATTTTTTTGTTCTTTTTTACGTTTATACTACTTCTAAACATGCAACGAAAACAAATCACCTCTGAGCTTCTTCTTTTAAACCATTTTTTAAAAATACTTTTAGAAGCATATCACCTTTTTAGTGTTTAAGTGGCCGGGGCAAAATCTATAATCTGTATTGTTAGGTGCAGCATCGTTTAAGTTTTTATGGATGTTCTATTTAGCTATTAATTATAGTTTAGAAAGAAACTTTCTTTCACCATTGTTTTTGCCTCAAAATAGATATACGTTTAAAAACTGCACATGTTAAAAAAACTGCAACTAATAGAAAAACTTTACTAACAAAACGGGATATATAGGTGGGGTTAAATGTACATCAGGGCGGGTACTCATTGACGAAAAGTCTAAGCAAGGGGTGGAGCTGAGAAAAGTTTAGATTGTTAGTGTGATGGCAAATATAAAGAACTAATATATTTTTAAAAATTACTACAGCCATTTCTGATATTAAAATGTGGCATCATAATATAAGAATCTTAGCCAATGCCGAGAACAATTAAAACAAAATTTTAAATAAGAGCTGTTAAGTGATACAAGATGTTAAAAAAAAAAAATGTGTTTTCAGCAACATATATTGCTTTAA
Source organism: Maratus michaelseni (assembly GCA_963931845.1). Lineage (NCBI taxonomy): Eukaryota > Metazoa > Arthropoda > Arachnida > Araneae > Salticidae > Maratus > Maratus michaelseni. The sequence goes on along the minus strand of OZ007596.1, from coordinate 313,808,901 downwards.
AAAGTAAGTACAATTATGTAAAACAGCATAGAAAATTTAAATATAAAAATAACATAAACAAATTAAAGAAATTAAAGTTATATAAAAAAAAAATTATATATATATATATATATACGCAAATGTAAAATGAATCTAATGAGGGTCTTTAAATGATACAAGATATTATAAAAAAGATATTTTAAGCGGCAAACATTGTTTTACTGTGAAAAACAGTATAGAAAATTTAAATAACTAAAAATATATACAAATAACATAAACAGATTAAAGAAATCAGTTATAAAAATAAAAATAAATATATATACACAAATGCAAAATGAATCTAGTGAGGGGCTTTAAATGATACAAGATCTTATAAAAAAGACATTTTAAGCGACAAACAGTGTTTTAAAAATTAAATACAACTATGAAAAATAGATCGAAGATTTAAATAACTAAAATTTAATAACTCCGGAGTTCCAAAGAACAAAACTGTTTTCTCTTTTGTTCGGCAAGCAGGTTCGCCTTTGCTTTTTCCATTCACGCTGTGCATTCGATTCAGAATACTATTTCTTGTACCTTATTTTGAATCAAATTTTTAAAACACGTTAAATGCAAAAACAATAAAATAAAATAGTTCAAACCAAAAATATTATATAGAAAATGGATACATATATAATGCAAATTTTTATGATTTAAAAAAATATATCTTAGTACATTTCAACCTAATGATAGATGTATTTACTTTTGACACGCACAAAAATTCCTACATACTTTCAAAAATTTTTCCCTTGCAACATGCTAATTTCTTTCATGTTTTGTTCATTTTCCTGGAACGTTGCAGTGAAGCTAATACAGATGCAGTGAAGCTTAGTGATCTTCCTATATATCATTATGTTTCAAACATCATAACATACTCAAAATGCACCACAAACGATTTTCCACATAGTAAAGGAGTGATTTTGCAAGCCCCTGTAATTGAATTATAAATGCTACTAACTGCATACTTCGGTGAAAGCAGACTGTAATCCAAATTAGTAATGCCCAATAATTTCATCCTGTTCGAAATATCGTAACATCCATAAAATGCACCCCAAGTGATTCCCCCCCCCCCCCCCCCCATAGACCTTTCTTTTGTGTGTCCCTGTCAATGGACTATAAATGCTACACACTTCATTTTCAATTCTAAAGTAAAATTCAATACTGCGTAAAACTTTTATGACAACCTCAGTCTATTTATAAGAGTTCAGGCAAACTGGATTCATAAACACTTTTCAACTATGTTGGAAAGATGTTAAAAATGAGAGGGTTACTCATGTATATCATCTTGTTCCTGCTGACTTAATAAAACTGCCAGAATTTTATTTTAAGTATATGGTTATTTATTCAAAATTACATTTCAAATCCTATCCCCCCCCCCTTTTCTACTGCAGACCTGGTAAGTAGACATTTTAATTTTTCGTTTAGAAAGATGCTAGTTGTGAAATATCACACTATGAAACGAGAGTTATAATAAGACAACTTAAAGTTTTTAAGATAATTATATACTCTGAGCACGGCTTAATTTCTAAGAAAAAAAGTACTGGAGCCCTCATATTCTGCAGTACTAATACCCGTAGCACACCCCTCCGCTGTCACTCCAATCTGTGTATTTATATTTCAACCATTATTTTTTTAATTTAAAACATTGTTTTTTTATTGAACAAAATAAAAAATTTAAATACATCTATCTACGTATACTTAGCTATCAACTATTCCACTTTTTAGTGATGTATCATAAACACTGCGTTCTGGAGTCCACTTCTGAAATAAGAATCCTAAATGACCCTTTCCTTTTCTCTAATCCTTCTTTTGTATCAAAAAGTGTTGTAAGGTATCGCTCATTTAAGAGATGTAGATGAAACGGTCTCGATTTTTATATCCATATTTATATTTCATACATTATTTTTTTAATTTAAAGCGTTGTTTTTAAATTTAGCAAAATAAAAATTTTAAATACATCTATCTGCGTATACTTAGCTATCCACTATTCCACTTTTTAGTGATGACTACTTCCAAATAAAAACCTTTGCCTCATCTTAATGTTCATTCATCGCAGAAATCTGAAGATTATGATTCAGAAATGGTGTTAACACACACATGAATAGTTCGCAGCTATGCAGAAAAGATAAAAACTATTTCTGTCGACTCTTTATTCTTATCAAAATAGCATTCAAATGATTTGAAATGGAAATAAATAAAATTTTGAATTGAAGACAGATTGAGTTTGAGCCTGCCCAAACAACGCTTACGGATATAAAAATAGAGACTGTTTCATCTCCATCTCTTAAATGAGTGACACCTTACGACACTTATAAGTGTTTTGATACAAAAGATTGGAGATGAGAGGGAAAGGAAAGGGTCATTTAGGATTCTTTTTTCGGAAGTGTTATTGCACTGGGCTCTGGTGAATTCTGGCCAATACTTAATTTTTTTTTTTAAACAGAAAAGTACCGGAACTGGGTTCCAGTGGGCTACTGCGCAAATTAAGCCGCGACTCTGAGGCTATACACCACATTGAATAATAATTCATTGTAATGAGATAGATTCTACCAAAATCCCCTTCAGGAAATAAAGATTAAGGTGGTGAGAATTTCAGAAAAAGATATTTCTATGTTCAGTAAAAGAAATAAAAAAAACATTCAAGAAATAAATGCATGTTACAGGATCAGAAAAAATATATTTATACATTCAGTGAATGAAAAAGATATCTACAGGAAATTAAAAATATATATAGTATCAGAAAAAGAAAAAAAAATTATGATTTATATATATTGTATAAAAATATTGCGTATAGTAAACCACACGATTTTACTGAATGGTGTATTCAAAATTTTATGTAAAATTATACTTAAAATTACATTAAATTGACGTTTCGGTCAACTTCTATGACCATCATCAGAATATTTTCTGTAGCAATTACACTTATAAACGAAATGCTTCCATCTTGAGATATTTACATAATGTATATTTAATGTAATATTTACATAATTATGGTTTTAATGGTGTAATGGTCCAGCTCAATCATTGATTTATATATATATATATATATATATATATTTGTAGGATCAGAATATTTCTATGATCAGTAAAATTAAAAAGAATATGTTCATGAGAAAATTATTTCAATGCTCAGAAAAGAAAAATATATATACATATATATTTTAAATGTTCAGGAAAAAATAGTGATAGGATCAAAGTAATACTGAATATAGAAATATTCAGTAAAAGGAAAATGATATTTTAAAATGATCAGGAAATAAAAAATACATTTAAGAAATAAAAAGGATATCTTCAGGAAATTAAAAATATTTATAGGATAGAAAAGAAAAAAATATTTATGATTTATATATATATGTAGGATCAGAATATTAAAAAGATATTTTCCTTTTTGGTTAAGAAAATATATGTATTCGGGGAAATAAAAAAATTGTTATAGGAAAAAAAATATTTATAGGTTCAGTAAATGAAAAAAAGATATTAAAGATAAAGTTGAAAGATAAAAATTCAAAGTATGTTTTGGTATGTCCAAAAAGAAAAACTTTAAATACAGATGAAAAGTATATTTTGTTTTGCCAAAAATAAAAAATTCCAATAAAGGTTAAAAAAATATTCTGGTTTGTCAAAAAATAAACATTAATTAAGTATGTTAAAAAAAGGCTTTTTAATAAACAAAAAGTGCATATGAAAGCCATACAAACTTATTCCTAAAAGAAATCTTAAGTCACAATAAAAGTCATAACTAGTAAAATAAATTAAAGTCGTTCGTCTGAAAAATATTCGTAAAACACAAATGAATATTTGTAAAAAAATATTTATTCTATAAACTATTGCTGAAATTGTTGTTCAAACGCCTAAACCCAGCCAGATGGGTGTGTCTTTTCACGTAAAACAAGGAAGAGAAACTCCTTCAAAACTCGAAATTGCTTGGCTAGGGTGAAATCATTACATGACGTCACATTCATGTTCGAACATACACAATCATGTCTAAATCAAGTATTACAGTTATTTTTGAAAAATAGAACTAAAATAAAACTCATTAAACATAATTTAAAATTTAATTAAAAATCATTTGAAAAATAATCAGTTTAAAATAATTAAATTTACGTTAATGTATAATAGGTAAATAAATTCGAATCACTGATTCCGTAAAATAATACATTCATTGTAAAGTTTCAATTAAAGGAACTCATTTAAATCTATTTAAAAGAAAACTTAAAATAAATAAAAAATAGAAATTGGTACTACTCTATTATCCCGTCGACCACTTTTCATAACAAAAAACTATAGCCAAAGTGTAACGCCAAATAAACGAGAGAACGTTGCCATTGGAATATCAAAATAAATAAATAAATAAAATACAGTACAAAGTCTCAAATCCGGACATTTTGGAAACTAGCTTTTTTTTTTTTTAAATATTTCGTTTTTTTTTTTTTTTTTTTTTTTTAATATTTATTTACATATGCCTTGGACTGAATCGTTTTTCCTGCTTCTGTTATATTTGTCTCCATATATTTTCCAATTTGATATCTTTACGCTTTTATTCGATCATTCCTTACTCAACGCCCTCCCCTCCCCACCAATCTCCGAAAATTGCACCAATTTATTCAATAAATTGAAGCCGTGATATAGATGTCTGATAATCTTTATTGGCGACTTCCCAATATTCCATAGGAAGCGCCGCATTCATAGTTGTATTTAGCTGCAGGAAAACAGAAAAAAGTAATTAAAAGAAAAGAATGAAAAAAAACATTTTCCTTACCATAAAAAATAAAAAAATATCTCCGTCGTTATTTGACGAATTATGTTCAAATTTACAGCAAGTTGCAATAATAGCAAATTAGGCTGTTTTCCCAAATTTTATCAAAATATGATAATTTATTAAAAAATCGGAGCACCACACAAAAAAGGCCACTAGAGTAACTGAAAAGAAAAAGATTTCGTTATGCAGAAAGAAACCATGCACATATTTTTTATTATTATTAGGCTAGGCTTGTTAAGCGGATTAGGAATGATGACATGTGAGTCAAAGCTTCTGTTTTCTTCTATTTTTGCACGAAAAAAATAAAGGAAAAATATTTTTAAAGGGAAAAAAATAGACGACGTAAAGAAGATAACATGGAAAAGGGGCAGGACACATTTTTCACGTCTAAAAACAGCAGGGCGCATCGGCACTTAAAAGAAAAAGGGCAGTGCGCAGCACCCTTTGAGAACATCAAAATGGGAACAATAGGGAGCATAAAAACAAATAATAACGGGTTTTTTTTAAACTTTTTAAAAAATATTTTATTGGAATATCGTATTAGTGTGTATCTTTATACAGCATTGCAAATGCCTTCCTGGCATAAAATAACGGACATATTCAATTACCTAACAGAAAAATTACGTTTTGTAAGTAAAATTTCCTGAAATTGTGATAATTGTAGGGTGTAGATTATTATTATTTTTTTACCTTTTTAAAAAATATACATTTTTTAAAATATTTAATTTGCTTCAGTATAATATTTTTCAGTATTGAAATGCGTTCGTCATAAATAAATAACGGAGGTAGGGGGGGGGGGGGGGGGGGACAAACTGCAAATGATCCAAAATTCGGAAAAATCCGAAATCTGAAATCACTGAAGTCCAGAGGATTCCGGATTTTGAACTTTGTACTGTATAAGAATTTAAGGACACAATTGTTATTTTAATGAATGAAATAACTAATAAATCAGTAAAACATAATGAAAAATACACGCAAATGTTGAATGTAAAACCATTTGATGACATAACAAACACGTATAATGCTTCTGACATGAAGTCAAATGGAACTGCATTTTTGGTGTTTAATCTTACAGTTTGGCGATAGTTTTTTGTTATGAAAAGTGATAGATGGGATAATAGAGTAGTACCTAGAAATTCATTTTAAATTAAAATCATCGATTACGAAAGCATTCGTTCAAATACCTCATACTGTAACATGTCATTTCTAAAAAATCCCTTAAAATTAAATTTATTTAAATTAAACTAAAAAATAAATTCCATTAAATTAAATTTATTCAATTTTTTTTTTTAATTAAACGGGGTTCCCCATTTAAAATTCTAAAAAACAATTCCATTAGAAATTAATTTAAAATCATTATTAACCCATCTTATAGTAGAAGAAACCAAAAGCCTCTCCCACTTCTGCCCCCCTCCAATTTGAATGAAAGCTGGAACCCCCCCCCCCCCCCATTCAACATAGGATCCCCATTAACACCTTTCCCCCTTTTTTTTGATTGACTGGTAGACCCCCTGTTCAACAGTAGGCAAAAAGAATCACCCCCATCCAACAGGGGGGGGGGGACCAAATGGGAACGGACACGCTCACCTGTCAATCAAAATGGCCACACCCCTTTTTGTCTCTTACCCGGCTCTATATACAGGGTGTCCATAATTAAACGATCCTACTTTACAGTTGTCTACAGACGAAACTATTGGTCAGAAAGTTATGAAATTTTGTTAAGGACATAATAAAGGAATGGGAATTTGTTTAAGCAAAAAAAAAAAAAAAATAGTTAAAAAATTTCACCCCCAGGTGGCATTTTAATGAATGACACATTTAGCATACATTTATGATAGTTTACATATTTTATTACAACAAAACTTGTTCTGCATGATGGCTATCATTTTTAGCTACCATCTGGAATCGTAAGATAGCATGTTCCACAGTTGACTGCAGTGTTTTCTGAAAAATGCTAAAAACATGTCTCAAAAAAACTTTTATTCAACATGTTTTGTTGTCATAAAATTTGTAACCTATCATAAATGTATGCTAAATGTGTAATTCATTAAAAACGCCCTCTGGTGGTGAAATTTTGAACAAATTTTTTTTTTCGCTTAACCCATTTTAGGCCAAGCATAGAAATTTTATAAAATGTGGTATTATTTGCACTGAAATTTGCTTAAATTACACTCATTAAGACATCAAAAAGTTTCGTGCATGAAAAATAATATTTTATTGAATTTGACGTTACCATTATTAATTTATTATTAATAATTTGCCACATTTAAATTAAAAAAAGTAAGTTTTCTTATGGCATTTGTTTTATTTTTATTTTATTTACAGAACTTGCAACTTTACTCCATTGTAAAAACATATGATTGATCTCAAGTGGAATAATTATACTTTTTCAAAAAATCGAATTTGCCAATAAACGTTTCAAGTAAAAAACCAGCATATTTTGAAAATTTCTCAACAGAAAGTGATTACTTCAATTGAATTACTCATATTTTATAGATGTCTCCAGAACCCTTAAAAATAGCAGAAAAATAAAATTAGCAAAAAATATAAGTCACAGTGTTAATAAAAAAATATCTATTGAAATGGTGCATTTACGCACCTTTGGCCGAAAATGGGTTAAACAAATTCCCATTCCTTCACAAAATTTCACAACTTTCTGATCCATAGTTTTATCTGTAGACAACTTTAAAGTGGGGTCGTTCAATTATGTACCTGCAGAATTCCCTCACCTCTTTTGCTTCGTCGCTCGAACTCCCCATCTTCTTGATGCGTCTCCTCTTCTTCTTCTTCCCCTTGCGGTCATCTTCCTCTTCGGAGCTGCTGGTGCCTGAGGACTTGGCGGATTTCTTGTTGTCCTTCTCCTTGTCCTCGTCCGATGACAGAACTTTCCTCTTCCTCGGGGCTCTGAAAAAAGGAATGCCTTCACTATATCAATCCATAGTTTAATTACAATTATGTCCACAATCATCTCTCATAGCTATATTATAAAGGACAAACATGTCTGTGCATAATGCTGACATCATTTTGCGAATGGCAACACTTGACGATTCAATTTTGGTTTTGCGATTTTTGGTACTGCCATTTTTTTTTATTTCTAAACATTGCACATTTTCAATTTTTACGCCATTAGATAGGGGAAAAAAATCTACCTTCAAACGCAATGTGTTTTAAAACTGTTTCGCAATACACTCATTTATTATACAATTTAAATTAAATTCCAAGCATGACTTTTTTTTAAAAATCTCTCTCTATCACTTGCAGACGATTACAAAATATAAATCGGTTTGCACTTTAAACACTATACAAAGTTCAGCATTTGTTTCCAGCTAATATACCATAACAAAATTAAAACTCCATTAAGCAATCCATAAAATGGTATAAATAAAAAATAAATTTAACAGACATCTAATAGAAATAAGTGCTTAAAACCACTAAAATTATCAGAATAAGAAAAACGGCTGTAGATAACAAAATTTGTAGCGATTTCTCTCGCTATTGCAGAAGTTTAGAAATAGGTTGTTTTATACTATAAAAAAAAAAAAATAATACATTAAATTAAATAATTACTATATTTAATATTTTCACGCACATGAGAAAAATGAATGGTTTATAGTCAAACTTTACTCAACTATTATCTATTGAAAAATTAGTAAATTAAAGGAAATAGAACTAATGGAACAGAATAACTGATTTTTCACTTCTCCAAAATCAGTTTGGGCATTCTAAATAGGGCACATTTAGGTGTCCCGAACTGGATTCGGGTGACACAGGCAAGGGGTATAAGTGCAGATTCACGGTCGCCAGTCGCCACGTGGCGACTCAATTTTTTGCTGTGGTCACTCACTTTCGGTGTTGAAGTCGCCATGTGATTTAAAAGTAATCCATTTCTGGTATTCCCAGTCCCCATCGTAAAATGTTGATATATTTTTTTAAAGATTAAGACCAACACACATAACAAACATTACTGTTATCTTTTAATACCATTTCAGAATGATCTGTTTAACACAGCAAACTATTAAATATATTCAAAACTATATTCGAATATTATATATATATATATATATATATATATATAGTGTGTTTTGATTTTTATAGTGCAAAATATTCTCACACATTCAGATTTTCTTTCATATGTACTTTTGTCTGATATATATATATAATGTGTTTTGATTTTTATAGTGCAAAATATTCTCACACATTCAGATTTTCTTTCATATGTACTTTTGTCTGGCAAAATCAAAATAATAAATATTGTTTTTCTGATATTCCCCGCTATCAGGATTGCTTAGCTTATACATATTTTTTTTTTAAAACCGTATCTTGCCCAACTTTATCTTCTGATTGTACATGATTTAATATTTAATTAATATTCAAATTTTGTTGTACACGTGTTTATATTAAATAAATTACTTTACACTTTGAATGAATTAAATTTTTTTTGTTTGTTTTTTACCCTATATAAACAACAAAGTTTTACAATTGTGGCCACTGAATTTTTTGGGTTTAGGAGAAAGTGACTCCTTCCAAATGTTGGCAATCTGCGCCTATAGCAAGGGGTTAAGAGGATACATGTCCCTCTATATTCTATAATCATACAGGCTTCTTTCATTCATTTCTAAGGTCACACAAATGTTGAGATTTCATGCATCTTAAAGGCATACTCTCAACACTAGACCTTAAAGCTGTCCTCAAAAACACATGCAGTTGGAGGCCAGGATAAGTTCAAAACAGATCGAAACGTTTTAAGGAAAGCCTTGAAATCAAACGCAGCAGTGACAGGCCATCCTTTTTGAGTACATAGTTTTGTTCATTTTTAACATTCCAAATTGATTGTGAAACTGGATTCTCCTCCTTTTTTTTTTTTTTTTTATCTCTCTCTCTCTTCAACTGGTCAAAATTCACAATGGATGTCAATTCTGGGTTTGATTTCAAGACTGAGGTCTCCTTTCCTTAATAAAGAAATAAAACACACATTAAACAAAAAGTTCATCAAACTACAGGCTTAGAAAACTGACAATAATCATAATCAACCTCCTTCCTTTGTCTTTTAATACATGAAAGTATCGATTTTTGATCCATTTCCAAACTTTACTTCTTGAATACACTATCGATATTTTTCATATAAAAAAGCTTTTTGATCCAGCCACTAAAAGTAAAAACAAGAACGAAAAAAAAAGGGTACTTCTCCATTATACCAACACCATTGTTGGCAAGTGTAACAGTTGGCAAAATGAAATTCAAATGAAATGAAATATTTGGAAAAAGATTAATAACATGGTTCGTACAAAAGTGATCATTGAATAAATATAATATTTGAAATTGACTGACTTTTACTAGCTGTTTTATTAAATTTATAAAAATATATACTTAAAGAACAACAACAAATATATATTATACAATAATGAGTGTAACGACAAAAATATTGGTGGCAATGGGGTTAAATTAAAATTACATTAAAATTTTGAGAATTACTTGAAAGTGGGGGGAATGATTAAAATTTGGAATATCAAAAAGGAGAGGAATTTGAGATTTTTGAAGAAGAGCCAGTGATCTAAATAAATATTATAAGTATAGTGGTAATACATGGAAAATATAGATTAAAAGAAAGTTCATGGCGAAATAACACAAAATATGTCTTACCTGATTCAAAATAGTACATACATCAAATGTACGTACCTCCTATGCTGAAATACACACTTAAATTATAACAAAGATGTGCCTGATAATATTTAATTTTATTTATGTTACTGTAGATAAATCTTAATTAGAGTTGGTATTATAATGTAATCATATTATTTGTTATAAATATCTAACCAACAAGTCCTGAAAAGATTCCATTTATTGAATTATCATTTAATTAATTTAATTATCAATTTAATTATTTTTAATTATCATTTAATCATTGAATTCTTAATCATATCTTTACATTAAATTTAAGGCACATAAAAATATATTTTGGAATTAGTGTATATAAATCACACAACTAAAATAAATAAAACAAATATATATTTCAACAGAATTATATTTATTGCATGATATTATTAATCATCATAATAAAGAAATCTGCGCAGACCCCTATCAAGAACTTAATTAATACAATATTTAAATAGTATGACAATCATATTTTCTGAAAATACTTTCACAAGTTAGGCTAACATCAAACTAAATCGTTGCATCGCTACAATTAAAAAAGGATTTTCTTCAAACAATATTCTCCAATAATTCAGAATTGTTCAAATGAACGTCCTAAACCATATCCTCCAATGAATAGAATTGTTCCAAAATGAACGTCCTACTCAAATCTCAATTGTGCTGAAGGAAGTCCACAGAGTTGCATAAATACCTATGCTAATTAATCGCTTATCTCTGGTACATATTTGCACATATCACTCCGTGCTGTGTTCATATTGGAATATAAAATAAAATAGTAACATACCAGAGTACACTCCAATGAGAACCTATTACGCAAACATCGTACTTAGATTAGCAAACCACACTCATTCACGAGAGCTTAGCGTCATCATAACATAACGGCACTGCATTCCGCATCTTTACGATCTACGGCACTCTGCATCATCACGAACTGTGGCATCCGGATCACATCGTTGATAAGCAGACTTGTGAAGGCTCAAATAAACCACGTATAATACAGAATTCTTTGAGATTTTTATACTTATATTGTTTTATAATTTTAATTAATAAGTTATTATTTACATGGCTATATCGGACAAGAACCCGTTTAGTCCCCGCCCGATATGCCTAAAATTTCGTAGACGCGGACAAAACTACGTCCGATCGTCTTGGAGATTTTTTAGGAAGAGAGCGGGAAAAGTTACGAAGTTTCCAAGCTCCGAGATCATCCACACATTCCTAAAGCGAACAGGCCAATCGAAAATTCGCGCCGAAATACAAAATGTGAGGGAGGAAGAGTCATTGACCTCTTACGAACGTTAACTTCCAAAAACGTATCGCTTTTGAAGAAGGAGTGAGGAAGAATATTACATACGTCTGGGCTAAAATGGATCAACTAGAATCGAGCTTTAGGAATTAAAATATTTTAGGAACATGATATATTTATTAAAGGAATTTTGCAATGAGGGATAATTTGAATGAAAGATTTATGATTAATATTTTAAATAAAGAATTTAGAATGATTTAAATTTGTACTTAATAAGATATTGAGTTGAAAAATATTTAAATTGTAAAAGATTTAAATTAAAGATATTTAGAATATTAAAATTATAATTAATACACAGCCATCGCGTAACAATGAGAAAGAATAATAACAAGCATAGTTTATAACTATTAATTACATAGTTTACAATATTACATAATTTAGAAAGATAATATAAACTATGTTTTCTAATTAAACTTATAAAAAATTATAATCACGCATATTATGTTGACAACTTATTTAAACACAAAAATCAGATTTGAAACTTACAAAAAAAAACTTGATCATTTTTTAGCATTGTATCCAATTTAAATGCCACGGAGGCTAGATTGACACTATTTCATACTGTTTTATTGAAATATCCCCTCTCCCACCATATTCTAATCACGTGACACATACTAACTTGTAGCCAAAAAGAATAGTGTGCATAAGTTGGAAAAAGCCTTTTAAATTTAATTCTCCCATTAAAAGTATGAGAAAAGAGGGAGATCGCTGCTTGCCGTGTACGAGTAGGGATGGGAGAGAGAAAAATGCTGTTTGCGCTCATTTCTTATGTCATTTCTTTTACAGATATCGCCCAGAAAGATTCAATGACTTGGTCGCCAGATAAAAAAACTTGGTAGCCAATGGCGACCGCATTTGTCAAGCCCTGGGAGTGGGTAACATAGTATGTGTTCTAGAAGAGAATGAGGCAAAAGATAAGGACCCAACAGACTTTCTCTTTCATCTTTTACGACTTACTTAGCATGTCTGAAGATCAGCAAAGGGTTGCTATTCATACAGGAGATTCCCCAACTTTTCTAAATTTTTTAAGAAAATTTCAGTCTTGTGGTGTAGATTTTGTATCACTCGAAAATACTAACATTTTGCCAACTACAGATGATATTATATTTCTTTTATCAAATGATAACAACATAATATACAGTGAAATAACTTTTATTAGATTGTTGACATGTTTCGGCTCACTCCAAGCCATTATCAACAAACAAATGAGACTATTCTATAATGGCATGGTCTTTGAAGTTATTATTTAAAATGCTATCATTTAATTTTCATGTACTTTTTTTTAAAATTATGCATGTTATCTTTTATTTTTACTTGGATGTTCATTTCCCTATTTGTAACCATGGAGTCACTCGAGCCACCCTTTCGGTACATTAAAAGAGGCTGCATCATTACATATTGCATTTTTGTGTTTTACTATCTCTATGGTTTCTCTTATTATGGATGGATAGTACCATCTGTAACAATGCAGCATCTTTTAACTTACCGAAAAGGTGGCTCAAATGGTTACAAATATGGAAATGAACATCCAAGTAAATATAAAAGATAGCATGCATAATATAAAAAAAAAGTACATGAAAAATTAAATGCTAGCGTATCCAATAATAACTTCAAAGACCGTGCCATTATGGAATAGTCTCATTTGTTTGTTGATAAGGGCTCAGAGTGAGCCAAAACAGGCCAACAACCTAATAAAAGTTATTTTAGTATATGGGTCATTCCATGTCAAATCAACACACCTATTTTACCTCACCATCTCAGATTTTAATGAACTGTGGCACATAGTTAGTATTTATATAGACTAAGAAAAATACGAAATATTTTTGAAAAATATTTGTTTGTTTTGAAAATATGGCTATTTAAACTTCTCAAAAATTGTCAAAAAATGCCAGTCCGCTAGATATTCAAATTGTCATAAAATCTTTCCTAATTAAGATAGAAAGGTGAAATAAGTGTCATAATGCAGCATTTTTAATAGACTTTAATATGATATGTAACATGATAGAGGTTGTAAATAAAAAATATTTCAAAATTTAAATTTAAATTTTAAAATTTAAATTGTGAAAAAAACGTTTTTTTTTTAAAACTTCAAAAAATTATAGAAGATAGGTTGTATTATTGTAAAATAGTATCCAAAGTTTGAAAATGGGACAACAATGGGTTCATAGGGAAAATAATTTTTTTTAAAAAGGCATTTTTCATCAATTTCAAGTATGATACAATAATCCATAAAAATTTGACTTTAATACAATATTCAACAGGATAAATTTTGTTAAAAAATAAAAATTCAAAATTTAAATTTTATTTTTAAAATTTTAATTGCAAAAAAAAAAAAAAAAAAAAAAAAAAACTTTTTATTTTTTTCAAAAAATTATAGAAATAAAATAAGAGAATGGTAGAACAGGAATAATGTAAAATGGGACAACAATGAGTTCGTAGGGAAAAAAAAATAAGAAAGGAATTTTTCATCAATTTCAAATATGATACAAATACAATAATCCATAAAAAGTTGACTTTAATATGATATGCAACAGAATATAGTTTGTGAAGAATTTTTTTTTTTAATTTTAAAATTTTAATTGTGAATTTGTTTTACTCCTCAACAATTATATCAAATACATTCAATTAATGTAAAATAGTATACACAGTTTGAAAATGGGACAACGATGGGTTCATTTAGAAAATAATTTAAAAAAGGCATTTTGTATCAATTTCAAATATGGCACAAACAATAGGATATAATATGATGCACTACAATAGTTCAAATATAAACTTTGTACAAAATTTCCAAATTCTTTATGAAATAACATAAGACCTTACCAATTCATATCCTTTAACACCTCTTGCTATTGAATTTAATTGGATAAAGACTTGTTAGTTTTCAAAATGTCATTTTGTGATAAAACATATATTCTTCCAGTTGGTGTCAGAGGATCAACTGAACACAAAACATCCATTAGAGGTATCCATAGCACATCTGGCTTGCTAGGATAAGAAAAGGGAGATGGCCCATGTGGGTGCAAAAATGTCACCTTAAGTTTCTTTATCTTTATCCATGATGTAAGCAAGCCACCAATGCTTAAGTCATATACAGCAGTAATATACCCATTGCAGTCTTCTAACCCAAGTTTATCTTCAGTCTTTGAAACAATCACTTTTGATGATATTGCAGATTCAGAAAATGTTTTAACAAATATATTTGATGTACTGAATTTATCAGGGATAAAGGCATGATATTGTTGAGTACCTTTAATAGCAACTGCCTGATTGAACCTATCTTTTAAAAATATTTCTGAATCAATGTGATCTTTCTGTGTTGAAAATGCAAAGCTTATTTTTGAAGAAAACTTGGATGCTGCCCATTCATATAACTGAAGAGGTGTTAAAATCTGGCTTTCATAAGGCTGTTGTAAGCTGGCTCTTGCTGCCTCTCTCTTAATTGTGCCTCCAAATCCATCACAAGGCCCTTTCCCATGAGCTGTGGCTGAAAAGTGCCATTCAGCTTCAATTTTGAAATCTTTGTGAAAACACAGATTGGAGAATTTTTTTTTACTTTTATATTGGGCGGCACATCCATCTGAAAAATAAAAATCTTTCTACGGGATTCTTGAAATTTATTTGCCAGAAATTGAATTAGTTTTTTTTAGAAGGTGTAGACAGCAACAATGTTATGCTCCAAACAGTCTGAAATTACAACATAGTTTAAGTGCTCAACCTTATTTTCTCTTTTGTAATACACTATAAAAGGATGAATTGTGGCATGTTTATTAGCCCAATGGTAACTTTGAGCTTCATATTGAATAACCTTGCTGTAATTTTCAGAAAAATCGAGCATTACTTCAATTTCAGATTCTTTCAAATTTACTTTTACCTGATTCATAAAAGATGATTGTAGTCTTGCAATGAAATCATGTCTGACTAAGATTGGCAGCTTGTTACGAAATAAGTCAATAAATTCTTCTGATGGTTTCTGAAGAGTCTCTAAATTGCAAAACGATCTACAGAAATCCACTGTCTGAATGTGACTTTTTCAATTAAATTCTCCTCAAATGATTTTTGTAAAATATTACATATTTCAAAATCACCAGGACAGGATGGGCATCCGCACAACATTTTTGATATGCAATGCCTGTAAGTTGTCAATTCACCATTAGTAATTTCACCCAATTTTTATTTTCAAGCATTAACTTGACATTTTGATGTGTCGAGCAAACACAAACTGTGTGTGTACCTTTTGACCCAGCCAAAATGCAATACTTGGGACGGAGCTCTGCAAACCGGCTTTCCTATAATCTTAATTTATAGCAGGTTAAATATTAATTTTGACTTTTTTATTGTTTACCGATTTTTTTTTTTTTTTTTGCTTTTATTATATAACCTTAATTTAGTAGAAACTACTCTTTTAAAGTATTAGTTTTAGTATGAACCTATTGCTGTCCCATCTTCAAACTGTGTATACTGTTTTACATTAATAGAATGTATTTTCTATAATTGTTTGAGGAAAAAAAAGAAAAAAAAATCACAATTAAAATTTTAAAGTTAATTTTTTTTTCTTAACAAACTATATTCTGTTGCATATCATATTAAAGTCAACTTTTAATGGATTAATGGATGTATTTGTGTCATATTTGAAATTGATGAAAAATTCCTTTCTTTTTTTTTCTATGAACCCACTGTTGTCCCATTTTACATTCTTCCTGTTCTACTATTCTCTTATTTTACTTTTACAATTTTTTGAAAAAATTAAAAAACAAATATTTTTTTTAATTTAAATTAAAAAAATAAAATTAAAATTTTGAATTTTTATTCTTTTTAACAAAATTTATCCTGTTGCATATTGTATTAAAGTCAAATTTTTACGGATTATTGTATCATATACTTGAAATTGATGAAAAATGCCTTTAAAAAAAATTATTTTCCCTATGAACTCATTGTTGTCCTGTTCTACTATTCTTTTACTAGCCGCCACTGGCGACCAGTTTGGTCGCCCTTAAATGTATGTTAAGCATTGTAACAAATTATTTTTATTCATAATTTATTTTTTTCCTTAATCCCTCACATAACTGGAAAAATCTAATAGACAAATCAAGAACTTTTGCGATCGCGGTAGCATTTCGCATATTTTTTGTTGTTATGTATTTCATCTTTCTTGACAAACACCGCTTAACCCACTTAAGAATTTATGCTTCATGTCCGTTTGCTTATCACTTGCAATATGTTCGCTAATGCGGAGATTCTTAAACATATTTGGCGCAAAGCAAAAATCGCGCAAACCCCGGTGCGTCCGTGACAGCTGTTTCAATTTAAAATACATGACGTTCACATTTTTCATTTAAAATAGAAAATAGAAAAATAATAATTATCATAAATCAAAACATTTGATTTCAAATTAAAGTATCGTTTCTAATTTGCACACGCAAAAAATAAAAGCTGACAATTCTTTTCGAAATTTGATCCATTAAATATTATTACATGAGTTCAACTTACGTCAAAAAAAGATCCGGAAGTTGAGTTGTATGGAACAGAATTAAGGTAAACTTTGACTGTCTCACTGGTGCGGATTATTTTTTTTACGCCAGGCAGCGATCCAAAAATTCATGGTTTAATATTTTAAACATTCACAACGAATGAATCTTTTTTCTTTGTTTACTTTCATAGATAGAGAATTTTAATTGCGAACCTAATTTAAACTGAAGTTATTGCAGAATGTATACATAATTGAACGTAAGTCATCTCTCAAATATTAATTTATTTTGAACGATCTTTCTAAAAATGTAATTTTTATGCAGTTTTATTTGCAAAAATAATTTTGAATAAAAATGGCCGCCTGGCATATGAAAAAGTGAAACGGACATCCCGGAACTGTTGATGACAGTCACATGACTTACGGTTTAATTATATAGATTTTACTTTTAAAAATTTTTGAAAAAATTAAAAATATATTTTTTTAAAATTTAAATTAAAAAAATTAAATTAAAATTTTGAATTTTTATTCTTTTTAACAAAATTTATCCTGTTGCATATTGTATTAAAGTCAAATTTTTATGGATTATTGTATCATACTTGAAATTGATGAAAAATGCCTTTTTTTTAAAATTATTTTCCCTATGAACCCATTGTTGTCCCATTTTTAAACTTTGGATACTATTTTACAATAACACAATCTATTTTCTACAATTTTTTGAAGTTTTTTTAAAAAACGTTTTTTTTCACAATTTAAATTTTAAAATTAAAATTTAAATTTTGAATTACATTTTTTTTACAACCTCTATCATGTTGCATATCATATTGAAGTCTATTAAAAATGCTGCATTATGACACTTATTCCAAATTCCTATCTTAATTAGGAAAGATTTTATGACAATTTGAAAATCTAGCGGACTAGCATTTTTTGACTATTTTTGAGAAGTTTAAATAGCCATATTTTCAAAAGAAACTGATATTTTTCAAAAACGTTTTGTATTATTCTTAGTCTATCTCTATATAAATACTAGTTTTTCAAAAACGTTTTGTATTATTCTTAGTCTATCTCTATATAAATACTAACTATGGACCACAGTTCATTAAAATCTGAGATGGTGAGGTAAAATTTCTTCAAAAAGTGTGTTGATTTGACATGGAATGACTCATATAGTGTGTTGTTAGTTTACACTTTTTAACATTTAAAAATAAATATATTATTATAAGGTGTTATTATATTTTTTACCAGATGATGTTGATTGAAATGTTCACTTATGCCTCCGAGAAAAACTTAATCCTAGGACTATAGTAGAAACGGCTTTCTTTAATCCTTTATGATAGTTGCAAATAAAGTTTTCTTCAAACTTGAAGGTCAAAATAAGCAATACATTATTTTTGTATTGATAGTTCACTTCAATCCCACTTTAGACAAAGGAAGGAAGGGGGTTGAAGTAGATTTTAAATGATTTACTAGTTGTCACTTCAAAATAACAATTATTTCCAGATTTTGGTTAAAAAATGGAAATTCACTGACTTATGACACCCATTTCAAAATTTCCTGACTTCTCCAAGTTGTTTGGCAACCCGGTCCGATGTCAAGAGCAGGAGCCGTTGACATCTGGGACGCCAAACCTTTTCTTTTGTCGATGACCACAAAATGATTCAAAAAGAATGTGAAGACATTGTGATTGAAGCCTATCTAAGGAAGCATGTAAAGACGCCTTTAGAAGAATAAGTACTCACTTCCTCTCTTTTTTCCCCTTCTTCCCCCCCTCGTTCTCATCGTCCGAGAGCAGCGGACCGTGCAGCAGAGGGTCGTACTTCCGGACTTTCTTAGCAGGCACAAAATCATCCGAAGAGTCAGACTCGGCCTTCTTCTTGGGCTTCACTTTCTTCTTCTTTTTCTTATCATCTTCGCTTTCAGAATCTATAAGAGGAAAGAAAAAAGTTGGAAATTGTATGTCAAACGTGACCAATGAGGTGCATTTGTACTCTAACTAGCTTTATAAGTATTCAGATCTTGGTGCAAAAGCTGTTGCACTGTTACGGAAAAATGCAAGAATATACAAAATTTATTTTATGGGGTGCAGATTTCCATTTTATAGAAATTCATTTTATTTTCATGACAATTCTGTTCCATTCAAATTATCCAATACAAGACAATGTAAAAGAATCATTGTTATTATTTCAGTGAAAAAATGAATTATACTGTTTGCTATTAGGATAAGATTCATTTCTGTCATAAAATAAATACATTTTATCTTTTGTCGACATCGACTGAAAATTCCGATGGGAAACTGAAGCCTAGCTTTAAGGATTTCAAAACTTGAAATACATATTTTTCCATTTAATATTTACTTATCCAAAAACATCTATTAAAACAAGAACGAAAAATCATGCGTCAAGCATAGATTATGTAACACTTTCCAACGCTTCCAAAATAATTTTACGAATCATACTCTTTAATAAGCTAAAAGATAACATCTAAGTAATCCGAATACTTTTATTCAGTCCTGTATAGGATCTATAGATTTGTATATATACTACATAGGATGCTAAATTTTAGTTCAGTTAGGAAACACGTAGCACAGTTTAAAATTCTCCGTCTGGAGTTAAATAATACGGAAATGTGTTCCCGAACTTTTGTGCTTCCCTGTATAGGATCTACAGAATTTATACACACCACGTAATATACAAAAAGTGATTTAAAATTAAAATCGCATTCAGTAACTTAAAATGCACTTGCAGGAATTATTGTTAACATACAGTAGAGAATTCTTTTGCGTGTCCCTATAAATGAACGATGACTGCAATACACACACTATTCTGTAGTAAGTCTCTTGTAATGAACCTTATATAAATTCCAATGCATTTAAAATAGTGAAACATTATTTAAATAAACCGCAGACGATTTTTCTCCATAGACGTAATGTAACGGAATTCTTTTGACTGTCCCTGTAAAGTAACTATAAGTGCTATGCACACCCTATTCCATATTAAGCTTCTTGTAATGCACCTTAGTGATCTATATAAATTTCAATGCGTTTAAAATAGTGAAACATTATTTAAGTAAACCGCAAATGATTTTTCCCCATAGACCGCAATGTAACGGAATTCTTTTGAGTGTCCCTGTAAAAAAACTATAAGTGATACACACTTCCGTTGAAATAGGGAACATGCTATAGATAACGATTATAACATATAAAAATTGCAGGGCAATCCGAGCCTATTTACGGGAGTTAGAGCATGGACCATTGACTAGAAATATAAATGGACAGCGGACTCCTTTCTTTTCTTCTGACAGACTTGAAGAATATATCTTTCCCCTTTCATCGCCAAAAATAGGCGAAAGGGTGCCGCTTTCTGGCGGTAATCCCTTTCTCTCAAGCTTGACAAACTCAAACGCAAGTGAAAAATCTCTGTTTCTTCTCGGGAGCTGTGGAATTTCCGTGACAGTTTGGCGCGAAAAAAAACCTGTTTGGCAGAATATTCTTCCTCCACACCTGCTGGAGGAAAGGACATGTTTTCTTCAAGAAAGGGTTGCTAGTCCGCTGTCCATTTATATTTCTAGTCAATGGCATGGACAGACCGCCAGACAAACCGAAGTCATAAACACTTTTCAACTAGGTTGGAAAGTGTTAAAAACTGTCGATTAGATTATAGGATTGCTATCATTGAACAATTTTAGCATACAAATTCAGTTTTTAAATTTAGTCATACGAAAATAATAAGACTCCATCTTAAATAGGACGTCGTCACCAAGGCCACCTATAATCATTACCTATCATGAAATATCACTGAATTATACATGATAGGTTTTAATAGAATACAGAAAACTTTTATTAATATCTTTTTTAAGTTTTGCAGGGGTGGAAAATCCATTTTTGTAGCAGGTCAAATTGCAATTTTGGAGCAGTAAATGCCAGTTTTTGAGCACGTCAATTACAGTTTTGGAGCAGTAAATGCCACTTTTGGAGCACGTCAATTACAATTTTGGAGTGGGTTAGTTACATTTTGTAGCAGCTCCAAATTAAAAGCAAATATGCTTTGTTAATGAACTTTTCTTTAACATAGTGCATATATACAATTTCAACAGTATAAAATGTAATAAATGTTAAAACAAGAAAAAAATATATATATATACTTAGAGAGTTTCAAAATTTGTAGTAATATTGACTATAACAGATGAATTAACTTTCCACATTCCAATAATACATAATAAATATACCATATTCTGACAACAAATATTTTACACCTTTTTAGAAATAAAAAAATAATTCGACTTATCTAACACTTTAGGAAAAGACTAAAAAAAACTTTTAAGAAAGCATTTAAATTAAAAACAGAATGTAACAAGTTAAATATGTTTACTTACAATAGTTATTGCATATTTTTGGCAAATAACAAACATTTGATAGTAAATTTAAATAACTCAAGTGATACCTGTAACTGTGAGTAATCACTAGACTGCACAGTGGTTTTCTTTTAAAAAAGTAGTACATGTCAATAAGACACATTTTAAAATCGTGGCCAAATGCATTGTGGACTTTGTGAAGAGTGCATGCTTCTATATCAACAGTATTATTGTTGATTCCATGCAATTTGTTTTTTACAATCTTCGTGACATTCAGTCCACTGCTAAAGAACGACAGCAACCAATCTTTTGGCTAATTGGCTAAAGCACACTTTATAATAATAACAAATCTTCTGATTTGGAGTCTCATAATACAGGAGTAGAAAATAAAAAAATTGTTTTGTATCAGAATAAATTGCAGTTCTGTATCAGAATTTAATGGTTTTGTAGTAGAACAAACTTATGTTTTAGCATTGAAATCAAATAGCATTTTCTATTTTTCAATAAAAACAAAGATTATTTTTTATAATGTTATGAAAGTGGGCATTTTTAACTCAATTTTAGGACGCTACAGTTCTGTAAAGGTCTTTATGCCTCAAAAATCACTTATAGCATAAGATGTGACATTTAACAAAAACTGCTATTCAATTTCAAATTACTTCAGCAGTCATGCCTTACCAATTTCATGCTTTTACATCTAAAAATAGTTTGTAGATGTGTCAGAAATTTCTGCATTGTTGAGGGGGTAAAAATATTTTGTTTGAGAGCAGTCTTAATGCTGCATATCTTTTCAATAATGCTTACTTTTGATAGATGGTACATCAGCTGTGTTTTGGAGTAATCATCCTCTTTGGATTAAGATATGTTATATTATAAAAACTGAAATGTAAGACAATGATTATGTAGTATAATCCATAATTCAGTTACAGATAATTTTTAAACTTATATGATGCTGTATATCTGAGCTACATGCATCATAGCAGTGCGTTGCCAAACCTATACAAAGTTAAAGAAGGTTTTTTTTTTTAATTCTAATTTTTTAGATTAAAAAATTTCCATTTTTGGAGCAGAATTTTAAAAAATTGCTATTTTTGGAGCAGAATGTAGCAGGAAATCAAAATTGGAGCAATTCGGAGCAATTGGAGCAGATTTTCCACCTCTGAGTTTTGATTCGATATCTATATTATAAAGGACAAACGTGTCTGTGCGTAACGCTGACGTCATTTTGCGAATGGCAACAGTTGACGATGAAATTTCAGTTTTGCGATTTTTGCTACTACAATTTTTTTAATTTCTAAACATCGTACATTTTCAATTTTTACACCGTCATTATATAGAGAAAAAAATCTACTTTCATATGCAATTTGTTTGAAAACTCTATCTAAATTGACTGATTTATTATGGCTTTTTAAATAATTTTCAAGAATATTTCGACAATTATTGGCAACACCTCGCAATTAAATTTCGGTTCTGCAATTACGCTACTCCAATTTTTTAAACTTCAAAACATGGCATATTTTCAATTTTCACAGCGTAGTATAGGTAAAAAAAATGTAATTTCAAATGCAATTTACACATTTATTGCAGTTTTTAAAATAATTTTCAAGCATGTTTTTTTTTTTTTTTTTAAATCTATCACCATCGCCTCCAGGTTTCATTACGAAACAACAATAACCCATTGGAACTGAAAACAATATAAACAGTTCAGCCTTGATCTCCGGCTAATTTTCCACAACAAAATTAAATTTTCATAAATAGATAAATAAATAAAATAAAACACAAATTCAACATCTACGTCATTGAACAATTTTAATTTTTACACCGCCGAATAGGAAAAAAATGTGCTTTTAAATGTAATTTTGTTGGAAACTATATCTTAGTTTACTGATTGTTAATGGTTTTTTAAAAGTAATTTTCAAGTATAAATCAATTTTAAATATTTTTTCTATTGTGTGCAGCCTGATTACGAAAGATTAATCCGTTTCCACTTAAAATGATATAAAAAGTTCAGTATTTGTTTCTGGTTAATATTCCAGAACAAAATTCAAACTTCATTAATTAATAAATAAACAAAAATTTACACAATATAAATAAAACACAAATTTAACAGACATGTAATCGAACTATGAGCTTAAACAGTTGGAAATATTAAAATCAAAACACTGCAGTAAGTAGCGAAACATTTGGCAATTTCTTCAGCTATCAATTTTTTTTTTTTTTTTTTTTTTATTGTGTTTTTAATTATTTCTTTTTCTGAATCCTAAACACTAGCATTACGCCAAATTTGAAGTTTCTAAGACTACAAGATCAAATTATTTTGAATTTTCCTGACTTTTTAATTTATTCTTTCTTTGTATCCTAAACACAATATTATTTCCAATTTCAAAGGCTGAATGAAGGGAAATGAAGGGGATGTACCTTATCTTTTTGATGATGGGTAAGTGAGTGAGTAACGAAAAATCGAAACTTTTGAGTTCATATATTGTTTGAACTAGAAAAGATAGAAACGTGAAATTTTAGAGGTCAAAAGTGCCCTGAGTTGTTTCCAGAAAAGGATGCTAATGGCTGTGCTTTCTTGACTTTGCAGAGGCAATTACGAGATCTTTCTCACGATATACAAAAAGAAAACTTTTTTTTTCCAAGTAACTTAATTGGCCCCTCTAAATTTTTCCTAAACCTACAGTAGAATTTCACACATCATTCAATTTAGCTTGTAAAACATGGCCAAATAGGTGTGAAACATACCAAAATACATGAGAGTATCTTTATATTGCATTCTTTATGACCAGGAGTTGTGCAGATTATAATTTTCTGCATTCCACACATTGTTCAATTTACTTTATAAAGATTGTCCAAACATAGCTGTATCAAATCATATCCATTTTTTCAGTCATTAGCTCTGAATGAAGGGGATAAAGTGGAACTCATGTGCCCAATTGAGTCCTCTAGAGAATAGCAACTATTTATGATGTGGGAATTCAAGTGTTTCTTAACTGTAAAATTCATTGTTTACATCTGAGAAGTTGTGCGTTATAAAGATCTTCTACTGTATTTGCGAATAGCTAATAATCTGAAAATAGGTGGGTCAATAAGATTTATAACTTTCCCAAGTTTGAACTCGCCACGTCTCACCATTTACGAGAAAATGGCTCTGACAGACAGACACAGGAGTGATCTCATGATGGTTCCGTTTTTACTTTTTAAGTATGGAACCCTAAACACGATTTTATCGAATCTTTTGTCTATGAGTGCAAGACCAGCTGTGATAAAACAAGACTGGTCCGGAAAAGATTTCTTGAAATGTCCCCTTTTATACTACCAGACAAGATACACACTTGAAATGAATGCGGAGCTTCTTTATTTAAATTATGTTTGAAAACATTTGTCACATACAAAAAGTAAGTAAGAACATGTATTAGTAATCTTCTTCAATTGGATGTTTACTACTTACAAGTAACAAAGATTTGGAAGTATGAAAAGTTACTGAATCGTTTATCTTTTTAGGTTCAATGACCCCAAATAAAAAGAAAAATAAAGAAGCTACTAATATGTGTATTAGAATAAGGCAAAAGACAAAACAGGATTCAATTTCAATACTTAATGACTACAAAGTATTTGTTTTTAAGCAACTTTAACTTGATAAATTAATTTAAATCTAACATATTAAAGCGAGAAGCAAAAGTCTTCATTTTGCTGTTCAAATTCAAGGGTCGATCCAGACAAAATTTGGGGCCTATTTAGGGCCCCTTCACAAAAATAAATTTAATAAAATGGGCCCCTTCACAAAAATCAATTTGATAAAATGGGCCCCTTCACAAAAATCAATTTGATAAAATGGGCCCCTTCACAAAAATCAATTTTATAAAATGGGCTCCTTCACAAAATTCCTTTTAACAAATTAGGCCCTTTCACAAAATTCAATTTCATAAAGACTTACTATTTATTATTTATTTATTATTCTTTGACTTTTAAAATGTATAATTTGTAAACAAGCAAGTTCACCAGAGAGGAAAAGTTCAGCAAAATTATTTTAAAAAAGTTTTTGTTAATAAACGCTTGGTTCGAATTTGAGTAGCTGGATTTTGACTTTCATTACAAAATGTTATTTTTCACAAAAATAACCTTTACTTTTCACAAAATGGGCCCCAAGAAAAAAAACCTGCATCGACCCCTGAAATTTTACCTTACTATGCGTGCTTCAACTTTTTTTGAAGGGGAAATTTCTTTGGAATAAAGCAGGAAATAGAATTAAGAAGAATCAAGAGGATTGGGGAAAAAATAGCTCGCCTATTGGCCTTCACTGCTCACAACCCTACCCCTAGGAAATACTCCTTCTAAATTCTTCTTCATTCTACTTTTATTCTCCTTTCCTGGAGGGAGCATCCATTTTTCCACCTACTTTGTTTGAGAGTGGGGTGTACAAAAAGGAAAGGGAAGGATGTGCTTTAATTTTTTTTAAGTCTAGAAAGGGAAATGGGTTCTCTCCTATAGAATTTGAAAAAGGGTTGTTTTCTGAGGGGGGGGGGGGACATTTATTTTCCAACAACCAGATAACACTATTTCTGATGTAATTTTTACACAGGCTGTAAAGCCTTTCTATTTATAACCATTTGAAAATTTCAAAGGGTTTGGACAACACAAGTTTTTTTTTTTTTCCAGTAATTATCAGTATTTTTTATTTGTGGTTCATTTAAGGTTATATCACTGCCCCAAGTAATGCCGGCTAGGTCAACTAGTTTATTATTAACATTTGAATGACATAAAATTATAATAATTTAAAGTTCTTATTTAAACAAGCTTAAAATAAAAATATTACAATCTATATATATATATATATTACGCTATCATACGTGGCACAGAAATCGCGATTATTTATCATTTGTTGATGGCAACGAGAGGTTTGTTTTCACTAATTTGCGAATATTAAGGTATCGATTTTTAAAAGTCACCACATACATGTAGAATTTTTTTTTTTGCATCTGAAAATACAATTTTTGTAAAAATTGGCTGGTAATTTTTCTTATTTACTTTTAAAAAAGTAGCTACTTCCTAAAAAGAAAATAAAATAAAGTGCGAAATGAAACTGAGAAACGCGCCATTTTGTTATTAATTAAAATATTAACTCCATTGTTGTACCTTATGTAGTTTAACCTCATTGTTGTCCGCATTGTTATGACGTCAATGTTACGGATGCACGTATTTGTTATTTATAATATTAGATTGAGTAATAACAAATAAATAATAATAATAAATGAATAAAATAATCTTATTGGGTGGAGATTTCCGTCAAGCCAGTCCTACCTGTCATTTTTAGAGGTTCAATATCACTAACGGTTTCAAGTTGCATAAAGAAGAGAAGATTTTAAATTATGCAACTTACAGAAAATATGTGTGCCCTTCAAACAGAGAGAGAGTTAGCAAGTTGGCTGTTACAGGTTGGCGAATGTCAAAGTGGGAAAACTATTTAGTTTGCCCCCAATTTGGTATTCAGATATACAAGATCCAGTGCAGCAACTTTTCAGTAACATTGATTTTTTAACGGTGACACCTCAAAAGCTTAAAGGACGAGCCATACTAACAGTGACAAACAATTTGTCAATGTTATAATTAATAATATGTTAAATTAATGATATCTCCGAGCTCTTAAATTTACAATTGTGTATATAAAAACGTTTTCAATGCAGAAAAAAAAAGATAAAAATATTTTCCTAATTGTAAATGGTGTAGATATTTTCAATATATATACACTTTTTTAATTTTAAAGAGTATCCAGCAACTATTGTGTGCATGCAAAGTTTTTTATATGCAAGATGCTGAAAAAATACCTCTGTTTTCATATTTCTAAATGGTGTCCATGTCTTATGATGTGTATATATTTTTTATTTAAAAGTACCCAGTCCTAAGTGGTGAAGCTTTTATGTATGATATTTATACATATAATCCTGAAATTTGTGTATTCTAATATGCATATAGTATTTAAAAGAGTAGGCACTAGAGTGCAGATACTCTGCGCGGGATCGGCTATTTGAAATAAAAAACAATAAACTATTTGGCTGGATACCGAATATTCTGTAAAATTTTTTGCCATAAATCCACATGGGGGGGGAAGCGTGACCCAGGAGACAGATCGGAATGCAGAGGGAGTGCCAAATGAAGATTTTGTTTGTCGTTTAACATAAACAAAAACGAAAAATCATGCGTCAAGCATAGATTATGAAACACTTTCCAACGCTTCCAAAATAATTTCACAAATCATACCGTTTAATAAGCTGAAAGATAACATCTAAGTAAACAATTTGGAAAACGCATAACATATTTAAAAACATAATTTCAGGAATTTCCAACATATACAATATTCGGAAAAATATCCGAATACTTTTATTCAGCCCTGTATATGATCTATAAATTTGTATATATACTACATAGGATGCTAAATTTTAGTTCAGTTAGGAAACGCGTAGCACAATTTAAAATTCTCCTTCTGGAGTTTGTCAATAAACGGAAATGTGTTCGCAAACTTTTGTGCTGCCCTGTATAGGATCTACTGAATTTATACACACCACTTAATAGATAAAAAGTGAGTTAAATTTAAAATCGCCTTTAGTAACTTAAAACGCACTTCCTGGAATTATTGTTAACAGGCAGTAGAGAATTCTTTTGTGTGTCCCTGTAAATGTACGATGACTGCTATACACACAAAATTCTGTAGTAAGCCTCTTGTCATGTACCTTAGTGATATATATAAATTTCAATGCGTTTAAAATAGTGAAAAATTATTTAAATAAACCGCAGACGATTTTTCTCCATAGACGTAATGTAACGGAATTCTTTTGACTGTCCCTGTAAAGTAACTATAAGTGCTATGTACACCCTATTCCATATTAAGCTTCTTGTAGTGAGCCTTAGTGATATATATCAATTACAATGTGTTTGAAATTGCGTAACATCATTAAAATAAATTGCAAATGATTTTTCCCCATAGATCGTAATGAAACTGAATTCTTTTGAGTGTCCCTGTAAAAAAAGTATAAGTGCTACACACTTCCGTTGAAATAGGGAACATGCTATAGATAACGACAATAACATATAAAAATTGCAGAGCAATCCGAGCCTATTTACGGGAGTTAGAGCACGGACAGACGGCAGATAAACTGAAGTCAAACACTTTTCAACTAGGTTGGAAAGTGTTTAAAAATATGTATGAAATTTGGGTAGAAATGTTTTATAGCTGGAAAATAAAAAATAAAAACTGAGCCAAGTATAATGTAACACAACAACTTCAGTAAAATGTGTAAAAATGAAATCTGTCTCTAATGGAATCCTGTCTTAAATGAAAATATTAGATGGTCCCAACAGAAAGAATATCAACAAATATACATGCTAAGACAGAAATCTATGTAAAGTGTAATTTTTCCTGTTCTTTTCAAGTCTGGTTTTACAGGTTTTAATTCAACAAATATTTGACAAGGCTGATTACATAGTTCAATATTATGTATTTTACGATTACACAAGCAGGGAAGACCGAGCTCTGCTCAGTCAAAATTAGCTTTGAGTTCAAATGAGACCCATGACCAAAACGACCCACTAATCAAATTTTCTCGAACACGTGAGCAAGCCCAATAGTCTTCTCCTGCTCGAAACCCATAGGATATAAAAGTTAGTCAAAATAGTCTGAGCTGTCTTTTAGATAAATGTCTTTAGATTAGCTTGACCCACTCATCTCATCTTATTGAGCATGTGACCTAGCCCAATGATTTTCTAGTGACCAAAAATCATAGGATAACAAATTTGTTCAAATCCTCTGAGCCATTTTTAAGAGACAATTAACTTGACCCTGACCCATGGTGACCCAAAATGACCCACTCATCAAATTTTCTTGAACATGTGATCTATCCCAATGGTTTTTTGGTGCCCCAAAACGGTACAATACAAAATTTCGTCAAAATCGTTAGAGCCGTTTTTAAGATAAAATTTGATTATATCGTCAGGCTTGTTAGAGCTGTTTTTAAGATAAAATTTGCATGTATATATAACCACACACAAACAAGATTTGCTCGTATCAGAGT
This sequence comes from Maratus michaelseni, assembly GCA_963931845.1. Taxonomy (NCBI): domain Eukaryota; kingdom Metazoa; phylum Arthropoda; class Arachnida; order Araneae; family Salticidae; genus Maratus; species Maratus michaelseni. Next base: position 313,779,286 of record OZ007596.1, on the reverse strand, counting down.
ACAGTAGAAGATCTTTATAACGCAATTCTCTATATAACGCACAACTTCGCAGATGTAAACAATGAATTTTGTAATTAAGAAGCACTTGCATTCCCACATTGTAAAAAATTGCTTTTCTCTAGAAGACTAAATTTGATACACTATTTCAACTTTATGTTCTTATTTCAGAGCATTATAATGAAAAAATTACTATTACAATAACAAATTTTGAAAATGAGTAAGATAATATATGATTTGGTCTAAATATATTTGTACCATGTTTATAAAGTAAATTTAACAATGTGTGGAATGATTAATAATATGCAAAAATTTATTATCTGCACAACTCCTGTTAACAAGGAATATAAAGTTACTCTACTGTATTTTAATAGGCTTCAGACCTATTTGCTCATGTTTACAAAGTAAATTTAATGATCTATATAACGCAAAATTCTATTTAACGCACAGCCTCACGTTTTTAGATTTGCGTTATAAAGATCTTCTACAGCAGCCATATTCAACCTGCGGCCCGCGACATATAATCATTAATCTCTAATTATAAAATCAAGTTAGACGTGCATAACATTTTTTTAAGACCTTCACTGCCCTTTTACTTACCCATCATACGTAGTATACGGTAAGTCTTGTAATCGTTTTGAAAATCGAAAAATTTTTTTTGACGGATTTACACGTTTAAGACACTGGAGATTACGAAAAACATATTTTTAGAAAAAAAATTTTGCCGTCCGTCTGTGTGTCTGTAAACGCTCTATCTCCTGAAAAAATTGAGATAGAGACTTGCACTTTGGTATGTATTTAGTATGTAATAATGGGAAGAAGCCTATTTCATTTCAATAACCTTGATTAACCGGAACAATTTTTTTCGGACTCTCGAAATATTCGTTCTGATAAAAGGTATATAAAAATTTTCAAAATTGTTTATTTTAAGAAATGAACATAAAAGACAATAAAAAGACAAATTTTGCATAAAGCATGAAGTCGATCGGATCATGAGTTGCCGAGATATTTGGAATCTTATTTTCCACACGCTTCGATTTTTCATGACCCTGTATTTCATCCAAATTTCACTTCAAAGATATATTTTAATTGGAAATTTGACGCTTAATCAGATGCAATAAACCGCTAGTTAATAGGATTATTATTTTTGGAGTTATAAGGAAAAACCTCTTTCAAGCAATTCAGTCATCGAACCTTTAAAGTTTATGACGTCATCAATCCACGATTTTATTGATTATATGCAATGCATTTTATAAGTAGTTTACACATTTTTATTTTAATATTTTACATTATGCATATCCATGATGGGTAAGTATTACGGTGGCCCCCAATGACTAGTTATATATTTTCATGGAAAGACAAAATCTGCCCTGTTATTTATAATCGCTAATTTAAAATTATCTTAAAACGTCAAAAGTTCTTTTTACATGTAGTTCTATTTGTGCTATAGTGGTATATATATATTTCTTAATCTTCAACACTAAACAAACTATTTCAAATTAATTAAATTTGTACTCTATATTTCTAAAAAAGATTTTGCATTGACATAGTGACTGTTTTATTAAAGAAAATCACCTGATTTTTTGGAAATGCTGCATTGTTATATTATTACGTTGATACTTATCATATAGCTAATAATGCCTATTAGGAACATTAGGGTTAAACGTCTGCCGCAGAAAAAAGTTTTATATCACTAATTCCAAACAAAAATCTTGCGGCATATTTCTACATCATTATGAACAGAAATCTACTACAAAGTATATTGTTTGGAAATAGTGGTGTTAAATTTTTGGGTAAAATTTTTTCCATGACAAACTTTTAGTCCTACTAATTATATTAACTTTATTATACAGCTTTGTCATACTACTTTTGTTATCTTACTATTTTAATTACACTTTTTTTTTTTACATTATTATACAATTGTGTTGTGGCCCGCGTAACGTGGCAAACATATGTTTGCGGCCCGCGAGAAAAAAAGGTTGAGTATGGCTGTTCTACTGCATAGAACACTTTTAATTTAAAAAATAAATCTGCTGAAATTCTCATTGTAAATTTACTTTGCAGAGAAGGGAAGGACGGGGGGTGTGCCACTATCCCTGTTTGCCCACCATGAAGAAAAAGCTAGTTTCAGACCTGTCTGGGGGCATCCCTGATGAGAAACTTTGAATACAGCAAACTATTTTAAGCAGTAAACAATGGCCCTACAAGCACAGAGGCTGCTCAAATTCTAAATACTCATCCAATATATATCCTACTTAGGTTATAAAAGCAATTTTTGAAGGGAAAAAACAATGCAGCATACACAGAAAAAATTCAATTGCAATTTTTTTTTTTTAAATAAAGAATGCCTTTTTATTTCACTTCCAAGCCTTTACATGCTTAAAGCAGTTAATTCACTGCGTATTGTATCAATTTCTACTCTTGCGTACTTCAATTTGTAAATCACTGATCAAAGCTAAACTGTGCTTCAGAATAATTTAAGGCGTTTTTAAGAAGTAGAAGGGTAATTTGATAAGTTCTCGGACTAACACACAGATGGAACAAGTAGGACCCAATGACAATGATGTTTGTCAAGTAGGCTCCTTTTGCTGCCGAGTTTCAGATGCATGAGTGTTTATGGGTAACAGCTGGGCGATAAAACACAGTAAACAAGTTTTGACATTTTCTAAAAATGGAAACAAGTAATATAAAAACTTTTTTTTAAAGTCAATTCCTACTTAAGTCAAATAGATATTTTTTTCCAGCGATCTACACGCTTCGCCACTGACGGTATTTATTCCTAAATTTATATCCTGCTAAATATCTTACATAGGAGAAATTTTTTAAATGTATTAAAAATTAAATAAAAAATAAATAGCTAAAATACCAAAAATGAATAGCTCGAAAAGTATTTCTCACAAAATTGTTAGACAAACTGCGTTAGAAAGTTAAAAAAATTGTATTTTTCTTGATATAAATTTAAAATCTAATGATGATGCCGTTTTTCAAATATTGAATTTCAAAAATGACCAAACTTCACAATAAAGTGCCATAGCGATGTTACAGTTAACGATAATACAGTTTTTTTTAATATTAATTCATTAATTAAATTTTATTATTTAATTTTAGTTTTATACTTCATTTCTGTTCAAAAGTATAGACTCGCTCCACATTTATAGTCTCCTTCGCCTGCGAGCCGCCTGATCTTCGTCCGTGAACAGTCCCATTATCTTTTTACGTGTGAAGGTGAGACTATAAATAGGGAGTGAGTCTATACTTTTGAACAGAAATGAAATATAAAATTAAAATTAATTAATTAAATTTAATTAATGAATTAATATTTGAAAAAACTGTATTAACATCAATTGTCATCCAGTACAAGTTAAAAAAAATTTATTTTAACTTGATAGGATGAATAGAAAATATTTTATTAACAATTGAAAATTTGAACAAGATACATATAGAGAGTGTGAGCTAATAGTAGGAATTGAAAACCTGAAGTTCGAGCTGTCATAAAACACTTTGCTAACACAGGTTTAACTCCCACGAACATACAAAAAGAGTTATATTCCAACTTAAAGAATTCTTGTCCTTCGTATTCAACAATAAAAAAAGTGAGCTGCTGAATTGAAACAGGGTAGGAAATTCATTCACGATGATGAATGCTCAAAATGCCCCAAAAACAGCTATGACTGACGAAATCGTCTGAAAAATTCACAATGCTGTACTGAATGATCGCTGATTGAAGACACAAGAAATTGCTGACATTGCAAACATCTCGATAGACCGTGTCCACTACATTTTAGATGATGTTTAGGGAATGAAAAACCTTTACCACGTTTGTTGAACGTCGATCAAAAACATCAAAGAATGAACATTTCTCAAGAGTCTTCTGAAATGTATTGTGTTGCAAGTTGAAAAATAAAAATAAAAAGTGTTAAAAATTTTATTTGTCATGCCGAGAACTTTTTGAACCACCCTCGTACAGGGCAGCACTAAAGAATTCGCAAATAAGAATGTGTCTCAAATGTATCAAGTTGCAAGGGGATTACATTGAAAAATAATATGAAATTATGTCAAAAGTCTTCACTGTAGTGTTTCCTTTAGGTGTTTTTGAGAGTATGCGGCACCCTGCCTGTATTTTTTACAGTTTACCTGCCTGTGTTTATATAGCTGGAAATGTACCTTGATTATTTTGGGTTCGCAAAAATTTGCTGTCTGGAATTTCACCAAAAGGTTGCAGGAAAATATCGCAAAATTCATCTATCAGTCACGAGAAAATATCGCAAAATTCGTACACCGGTTGCGAAAAAATATTGCAAAATTCGTCTATCGGTTGCAAGAAATATTGCAAAATTAGTCTATCAGTCGTGAGAAAATATCGCAAAACTTGTCTATCGGTGGCGAGAAAATATCGCAAAATTTGTCACTCGGGCGTAAGAAAAAGTTTCGAAATTCGTTAATCGGTCGTGTATAAAAAATTTTGAAATTCAGCAGCTGGTTGCAGGAAAAAAATCACTAAATGCATCCACGATCGCATAAAAAAATCCCATACGTTTCTCCATTAAGATGCGGAAAAATTCCGGAAAGAAAGAAGAAACTTTTTTAATTAACATCTGAAATATAGGATCAGAATGCAGTTTGGTTTTCTCAAACTAAATTGTATATATACTTGCCTTACACTTGGGCATTACTGTAAGGTAACTGAAAACAAGAAAACTTTTATTATATGTTATTAGCTGTACTTTTAAGAATGTGTGTACATAACTAATCTATTCTTTACAAGAAATTTATGTAAAATAAAATAGCAAAATCGGCATAAATGAAATGTGATTTTATAGACACCAATGGGCCAAATAAAGCCATCTAAATAAGTAAGAAAGGCAATATTCTAAATGTTTTTCTCAACATTTTTAAAAATCTTTTACTAAATTAAAAAATTGCGATAGAAAACAAGATATTCTTATTTCCAATCAGCATTTATTTAAGCTTGTTTATTAATTTAAATTTCTAGTATATAACATTTATACGAGGTTAGAAACAAAAAAGATTCACGTTAATCGTTTGTGGTTCATACAACAGTTAAAGGGTTAAATACCTTTAAAAACAGTCAAAAATTATAAAGCATAAGAGTTGTGTGTGGTAGCCAAACCAAAAATCAGTAATTAGTTTCCCATCAAAATCTGAATGATTGGTATCTTTGCACTATAAAGATTAAAAAGTTTTTTTTTTTTTATATTTCAAATGGAAGTTTTTACAGATTTTAAAAATTAAATAAAAAACCTTAAGAAATTGATATGGAAATATTAAGTCAGGATATTGGTTTTTTTTAAAAAAAGAAAAAGTTTGCAATTCTGGGGGACTGATGATTTTTTTTTTTTTTTTTACAAAAATAGTAGTTGGAATTGGAAAATAGTCTCCTTTTTTGCAGTTTTCCTCCAAAATAATCGCTTTTGAAGGTTTTTTGGGCTAAAATAGTAGCCATAGTTGCCTGATGCTGAAAATAGTTGCTTTTAGTAGCATTTTAGTTGCAAATGGCAGTCCTGCATGCATTTAGCCTGAAAGCTTTTCCATACACAAAACATCGTGTAAAATGTAGTAGACACGGTCTATCGAGATGGTTTGCAATGTCAGCAAGTTCTTGCATCTTCAATCGGTGATCATTCGATACAGCACTGTGAATTTTTGAGACTATTTCGTCCGTCGTAGAGGTTTTGGGGCATCCTAGTGTTCATCATTGCAAACGGATTTCCTACCATGTAGGTACAAATTCAGCAGCCCACTTTTTTTTTATTGTCGAATAGGAAGGACAAGAATCCTTTAAAGTGGAATGTAACTCTTTTTGTATGTCCGTGAGAGTTAAAGCTTTTATAACGAAGTGTTTTATGACAGCTCAAACTTCAAATTTTTGCATTTTTATAAAATGTCAGATTTTTTTTTTTTTTTTAAATAAAGTTAAGTCAAGGAAATTCAGTGGGACGTGTGTCGGAAATTTTTACTTTATCACCCAGCTATAACCCATAAACTCATGTGTCTGAAACTTGTTAGCATGTCATTTAAAGGATCCTACTTTACAAACATCATTGTCAATTAGTAAAAATTGTTCCATTTCTGTGTCAGGCCAAGAATGGATCGAACTACCCTCCTATCTAAATAAGGGTAACAAATATTTATTTTTGTTCCCAAGCAACGTTAAGTAACCAGGCTGAATAATCCAATCAATCCTACCACATACAGTACAAAGATTCGCTGTAGCTAGAACTGAAAATCTCCGAGTTACAAGAAAGGACTGATAGGGGGTAGATCCAATGAATTGTACGAGAGGTTGAAATCATTTTTACCCAACTTATGAAGAAAAAGTCACATTTTCCTGATGCCGCAATTTGAAATATTTTATAATCAGAAACATTTTTCTCAGAATTATGCACGCGATGCATGGAAATTTTTCTGCAACTTTTCAGAAAAAATAATTTAAAAAAAAAAACTTTTTTTTTTTTTAAATACCAAAAAAATACCAAAAAATAAAAAAATATTTCCATTTTATGTACGATTTAGTTACTATTTGCACACAATTCAAAGTTTAAAGATGCAAAACTTTGTTGTGACATGAGAGACACTTGCAAAAATATTGGATAAGAATTCAGCTCTTGCTATCATGGATTTTTAGCAAATTATTTTTAGCAATTATTATTTTTAGGATTTTTAGCAAATTATTTTGTTTAACCAAAATAATTATTTTTTAATTTAATATTAATTAATATAAAATTTAAATGGTAATCATTTTAAACGACTGTTTTTAATTTATATCGTAAAAATAATATAACAAGTAATTTTATTAAACATTAAATTAATGTGCAGAAAGTTTTTGGTTTTATACAAGTACCAAGGAACTAGCAACTCACTTAGGCCTATGCTGCTGCTGCTGCTTTCCTCATCCTCCGATTTGGAAGACAGTTTTCTTCCTTTGCCTTTCACTGGCACCTTCTTGTCCTGGAAAGGAGAGAAACGTCACATTTTCAAACAACTACACATAATGCGCTAGTAACGTTCTGAATATAGAATTTAAAATGAAAGGAAAAGACGGTACTATTCGGTTAGCCAGGCGCCAGTGATATATGTACATACATATACAGGGTGTCCGAAAAGTCTGGAAACGGTCAAGTAACTCGAGAAATATACATCGGATTGAAATACGGAAAAATGCATGTTCAATGTTTTTGAAAAATCTATTTAGGGATATGAAAGTTCCCCCTCCCCCCGGAGGGAAAGGAGGCAACTTTGAAATCTTAAAGGATGACCTCCATTTTTTATTGCAGATTTGGATTCTACGGTGAAAAATATGTAACTTTTGTATTGATCATCTTCCTTGAAACATTGTAGAGGGCGCTGTCATCGAGTGCAATGCTGTGACTGTGAGGAATCATTACCATTGCAATGTCTGGAAATGCTCAAATAACTCGAGAAACATACATCATATTGAAAAACGGAAAAATACGTGTTTAATATTTTAGAAAAATGGCAACTTTGATATTCCTAAATAGATTTTTCAAAACTATTGAACCTGCATTTTTCCATTTTTCAATACGATGTATATTTCTCGAGTTATTCGAGCGTTTCCAGACATTGCAATGGTAATGATTCTCACAACATTGCAAACGATGACAGCGACATCTACAATGTTTCGAAGAAAATGTTTAATACAAAAGTGACGTATTTTTTTCCGTAGAATCTGAATCTGCAATAAAAAATGGGGGTCATCCTTTAAGATTTCAAAGTTGCCTCCTTCCTCGGGGGGCAACTTTCATATCCCTAAATAGATTTTTCAAAAATATTGAACATGCATTTTGCCATTTTTCTATCCAATGTCTATTTTTCAAGTTATTTGACCGTTTCCTTCGGACTTTTCGGACATCCTATATATATATATATTCATACATATAAATGTATATATATGTTTGTATATATATATATATATATATGTATATGTGTAGATATATGTGTATGTATATACATACACAGTGATACATGTATATATATCACTGGCACCCGGCTAACAGAAAAGACAGTTTAAAATCAGACACTTATATTAAACACATTTCTATCGCAAAATAAAATATATTGCAGTTGGCCATTTCAAGCTTCTCTCATCAGAAGCACCTATGTCAATCAAAAACAAAAGCTGTTATTTTAAATCACGTATGTTCTAAGTGGTGCATCTGAAATAATCCTATATACAGGGGTAGTACAAGCCTTAGGTGATATTTCAGGACACATTTGTTTGGTATACTAAACGAAAAAAACTAACTCCCTGTTCAATACATTTTATTATCATAAATAGTGTACTATATATGCACATTTTTTTTGTTTTGAAAGTATACATTTAAAAGAAAAGTAATTTTACCAGCACCCTTTGACCCAGCTGCTAAAAAATCATGATTTTTGCATTACGGAAGGACGAAAATCTCGATTATTTTTCTTCCCTGATCGACAAAAATTGCAAAAGATTTTCTTTTTTATAACTAATCTGTAAAAATTGCGATTTTTTGTGACTAACACACAAAAATAGCAACCTTTTTTTAAAATGACTCATTGATAAAAATCTTTGGTAATTGATCACCATTTTTTTTTTTTTTTTTTTTTTTTTTTGTGTGTGTGTGTGTGTGTTTTTAAATCAATGAAAATCAGTATTTTTAATGATAAATTGAAGAAAAATACGACTTTCGTGATCGTTTTGCATCGGTGAAAAGGTAGACCTACCCCTTATTGGATGATTTCAAATGCCGATATAGCACAAAACTTGAAAATTTTCAGGAATTTTAGGACATTTTAGATATTATTTCTGTTGTCATCATCCCTTTTTCTACACATTTACAAAATGCACAACAATGCATGAGGTATCATTCGAAAGGTTTTGGAAGCAGCTTCTGACATAGTACACTCCCATTTCGTTAAAACATATTTTTTGGATTAAAAATGGCAATTCATTAAGAATGAAATCGGCATTGTTTTCATACATGCAATGAAAGCTTATTTTCAAATCAACATTGCCACAAAAATAAAATACCGCATTATAGAGTGGTCAACAATGATTGTAAATAGAACAATAAAGGTAAAGTGCACATGAGTTTATATTTACATTTATGATTATTAAAAAAGAGAATTGAAATCGAAATGTTCATATGAAAAAGATACCAACGATGGATCACAACAGTTGTAATTCACATGTATACTAACAGGCATGGTTTGTTACATTAAACTGTATTTTATATGTATCTAATAAATTTTTCTTTGTCCCAAGTTTTTCCATCCTGTAATACAATTAAAATACAATTGTTGATTTTTTGGTATCATGGATCAGTATTTTGTGTAACTTTGATGGAATCAATCAGATGTTCTACTGGCTTAGGTTATGTTGTTAATGCAGATATTTTCAGTCCTTCATTTTTTTTTTTTTTAGAAGTTTAAAACTGCATCTGAAAAAAAATTAAACTGTAGTGTGAAATCCTTGCAAGGCTCTACTGATAAATCACTATGCCCTTTGTTCAGATTTCTGTAATGCAATCATAAAAGTAGACTTTTCCTATTTCACTTACTTTGCTTCAATTTTGATTCAGCAAATTTGAAAAAAAAAATTTACTTTTCAAAATATGATTTTTTTTTAAATGCTGAATCAAAATTAAAATTTATATATTTCTGTTTATTTAAATGGAAAAAAAAATAATTCTACAAATAATATTTCGAGTTATAACGATTTTAAATTACCACACTTTTTTAATAAATTTAAAATTAATTTTATTTAAGTTATGAGAAGTTTTATCATGTGATTTTGTTTACAAATAATATGCTTAACCATCACAAAAAAATTCAAAATTTTAACTCAATAAATAAAAAAAATATTTAAATGTGACATAGTTTCATAATTAACAAAAAAAAATCATTATTATTTCAGTGAAATGAAGCTATGACCGAAATGAAGATGCCTTATTTTTTTCTTATTGCATCTGCTACGTTTACAAATGCAATTATTTCTTATTTTTTTCCGACACCAGACTGTAAAATTCAACACGCAGATCTTGCTTTGTGAATGATTACATTCATGGTTTAATATTTTTATGACTCATAATGAAAGAATCTCCTGTGTTTATAGACTCTAATGGATTGAGATAGACCTCATTTCCATTGAAGTTTAGGGCTGGACAATATCATAAATTTAATATCGCAATACATCAACAAGTTAATATTCATATTGCTGATATATCGCGATACTAATTTAAAGGGGAGGGGGGGGGGGGGGGGGAGCAAGATCATTTGCTATTTTATGATAAATGATATGGTATCAACAATTTAAACACAAAACCTAGTTGAATGAAACAAATTAAAATTTTTATATATATTTGCTATAGAACATAATGTTTATTTTCTACGTTTTTTAAAACAAAATATTTAAAAGGAAATAAACTAATTGCTTAATAACTATTTACATTACCATTACTTTCATAAAGCTTTTCTTTAAAGATAGTATATCTCCTATTCTTCTCATTTTATTCTATTAATATTTACTTTTATTTAAGTTTCATTTTCACCACTGTGATACGATTAATATATGATTAAAAAGCACAATTAATAAAATTGAATTCAAAGTTGCCCACATAAAAATGTATAGAATTTCGTTTCATAGAATTTAATTATTTGTTTAATAATACCAAACTTTGTTTTACTTAGTTTTACAGTTTGGGTGGGGGGGGTTGAGTCTGATTTCGTTTATTCTGTACACGAAATGGGTCCGGGCCAAACCACCTATACATCACGATCCTTTCGTCATATATCCTTCGTTTAAACTTGGCATAAAGAAATCAGTCCATCCTGAAAAACTTCATTTTATTAATTATCATTATCGTTTCTTATTTTTAATTTAGCAAAGCATTACCTTGGAGACTAAAAACATGAATTTAAGAAATTTAAAAAATATCGCATATTTTTAGAAACTTAAGATTTACTACAAAATTTAATCATGGCAACCATGTAATTTTTGTTTCATTTTTTTGCGTTAATTATTATCTAACATTGTTTAAATTATTTAAAGTATCTCTCATTGAAAAAAAAAGTACTCTTTGCTGAATAACTGATAGACATCCGTTCAGAAATTTAATTTACTAATAAAATCCACTAGAATAAGCAATAAGTAAAATTTCGATAATCTAGTGAAATTCAGTGTAAAAATGTTCAATATATTTAAAGTACCTTTTTTATAAACGAGGCAACCAAAAAAGACCGAATCTATCCATTTTAAGCTCAGATATAAATTACTTCCGAATCCAAGAAACCACACTCTGTAAATAAAGCATTATCAATACTACGCAATAATCAACGCTCATCTTTTTCGTCATGACATATCAAAAGCTCAGAGTTATCGGAATAAGTCTGGACCAATTACAGCAGCCAAACAAGGACCGCGCGATTATTGTTATTCAGTATTTATCTGTAACGAACAGTAGAATTTGTGGTTTTCAAAGACTAAATGTATTGGGATATATTGGAATATTCCTTACTTTGATATATGATAGAGAGATAATCAGCGGAGGTAATTTTCCGTTTTTGATGAAACAGGATAGTATATAAATAGATGGATCAAATGAAAAAAGGATTGGAGGACATATTGGTACGGGAAATTTGTCTCTTGTTTTTCGGGGCTCGATTTCGCGGTGATCGTAAAATAAAACATGAATATTATTGTTATTGGGATATATCGGCTGAGTCAGAGTTTAAATATTGTTATTGCGATATTTAAAAAATATCAATATTTGACCAATATATTGATAAATAATCCAGCCCTACTGAAGTTATCTCAAAATCTATACATTTTTTAATGTAACTCATCTCTCGAGCAAACAATTTTTTCAACGATCTTTCTAAAAATGTAACTTTTATGCCATTTTATTCGAAAAATTAATTTTGAATAAAAATAATCACCTGGCATATGAAAAAAGAAGTGGTCAGTCCGTATTTGTTTTCATCGGTCACAGGACTCGCACTTTTAATATATAGATGACATACGATAGGATTTAATAGAATAAAGAAAACTTTTATTAATATCTTTTGAAGTTTTTGATTCAATTTTAATAAAATTTCAAATGACTCGACAAAATTCTGCTATTCAAACCATTCGGTTGGGTGGTTTTTGAACTGTTATATGTCGACAGACAGTATAGGTGAAAATTAGCAGTCGCCACTCGCCACAAGGCGATTAAAGTTTAAAAAGTGGCGATTAAAAAATTAGCCATCGATCGCCACCCTAGTCGCCACTCACCAAGTGGCGATTAAAAAATCTGCTATCGATCGCCAAGTGAAATACACCATTTTTCATGGAAATAGGCATCTCTACATTGATTAGATCTAATTAGAGAACTGGTTCATTCTTTTTTCTATCAGATGCAAACAGATTTCAACGTCTTAGCTGTATTTTCAATATTTCGGCTTTTTCTTAGTTAGATTATTTTTTCAAGAAATACAGTTTTATTCTGCAAAATATATGATTCCACATGCATTTCAAGTTATTTATTCCTTTTTCCACACCGAATACAAACTGGTTTTAAAGACATTTTAGTATCTTCAATATTTCGACTCCTGCCACATGCTCACCCGTTGGATTATTTTTCTTCAAGAGATACTGTTTAATCATGCGAAATACACTCATACAATAGGTATAAAACTCTTATAGAAAAATATGTTTATATACAACGATTATAATTTATCTAGATGTCAAGAAAGTTTGAAACATAATAGTGGCCACCCACTTTAAAAAGTGGCCACTCATGAAACTGAGTCTACCGGCTACTGGCTACTAACTAAATTTCCCAGTTTTCACCTATAACAGACAGACTGACGGACGGACCAGACGACGACTCTACGTGCTACATATTTATATAATTACGAACACACCTAAAAATGAGTACAGATGTGAATAAAAATATTTAAGACCTTCATATATTTACACCTTTACATTATATACACCTTTATATATTTTCACGGGAAGACAAAATCTGTTCTGTTGTTTATTAATTCATTTAAAACTACGTTAAAAAATCGAAAATGCTGTTTTCTTAGTGAAAAGTTCTTTCATATGTACTCCTATTTGTACTACAGTTGTGTTTACATTTCTTAAAAGTCAACGCTCATCCAATATTATTCCAAATTAATTAAATTGACACTGTTCATAATTCTACAATTAAAGATAAATAAAAAGTTGAAGCATTGAACAAAATAAAACTGATTTATTGGAAAAAAATCTCCCTTTTTTTTTTTTTTCAAGAACTTCTGCATTGTTATATAATTAAATAAATACAACATAACCAAGGGCATTAAAAAAGATAACATACAAGAAAATGTTTTGTGTTTGTTTCCAAAATGTTAGTTTATACACACATTAAAATTTTGTAGCAAAATTAAGAGAGATATTGTTATGTCATGTATTTAAATTTAAGAGTAAAATATGTTTCATTTAAATATTTCCCTTTTCACATGACATACATTTGTTTTTACCATCCCCAAGCCTACATTAAATTACAAACTAACTCCATTGCTTCACGTTGTTTTCGGGTAAACATGCGATTCATCCACGATCTATCGCTGTGCTTCTGGATCACTGTTACTTGCTGTTACTTTCGACCCAGAGCTCTCGTCTGACGATCGCCGCTCTGATTGGTCGTAGTTTGACGTCATAGTCCGTGAAGCCAATGGAGTTTCGCGTACGTTTTTCTTTTCACAGAATGGCAGCAACTGTATGCAAATTTTTCCAAAACAGACTAGTATATGTAGCAGATCAAGATGCTTGTATTTTGCCCTTTTCTTTCGTGTCTGTTGTTGCTTTGCCATGCTTTTCTTACGTAGCTCGCTTGAAAGCAGCACTTAGTTTTCGTGCCATGTAACTATACTTACGACGTCGTAGATTGGCTACGTTTTGAAGGCTGCTGGCGGCTGTTATTATTTTTTTGATGAAAGTTTATTTTGATTTTATTTTTAAGTTTGTTCGGCGAAAGTAAAGCTGACGTTGGTTTGTCATTTGTAATTAATCATCAATAAAAGTCATCTTGTTGTTACTTCTGCTGTACTTATTAAGTCTTCCACATCCATGCATTTCCAAGCTTAAAGATTCCACTGCGTATTCTGCTTAATATAGTTAATTTATTGTGAAAAAGAGAACAGATATTATAATCTAAAAAATTACAGACAAACAACTTTAAAAGGAAACAATAAATAAATCTGTAAATAAAGCAATTCCGAATAATAAGAAACCCAGCATTAAAACATGAAGACTTAACAATGATTATATAGACAAGTGTTGCCAGTAAGAAAATCAATTCATTTGCTGGGTTAGAACTTGATTTTAGCAGCAAGTGTCAATGGGGGGGAAATCTATTACTTCATGTGAAATGTTGCTATACACTGCAGTTGAGGTTTGCCATTGAGATTCGCAAATTGTTGAACCGAAAAAATTTTGCATAAAAGAAGCAAGTTTCGGCCATGTGATTTGCAAAATGTTATTCCCCCCCCCCTGAAGTAGCATTAAAAGTAGCGTCTGTTCTCGCTACAAACTACTGATTTTCTGTATTGCGCTACTCGCTGCACTATATTTTTCAAAATGTAACACGCTACACTACAAACTACTGTAAAAAGTAGCAACTACTGTAATTTCGCTACTTGTAGCATGCTACTTCTGACCCCTGGTTGAGTGTTTGCTGCAGAAAAAACTGCACCCCAATTTTTTTACACCACTGCTTCCGAACGACACACTTTGAGGAATATCTCGACAACATTCATAATAGAAATCTACCACGAATGATAAGGGTCATCATTTGAAATAGTGCTGTTAAAATTTTTTGCTAACATTTCTTCTGCAACAAATGTTTAACCCTTACTGAAAATCAGTTTACTTTGTTAGGACGCGTTGTTACACTACTTATGTTGTGTTAAAAATAAGTTAAAAATATTAAATGTTATTAAATCCGACTGTTTACACCATTATGATCCTTATTAATTTATAGATACTCTTACTACACATTAAAGGCCAATAAGAATTTGCCATTTTTGCCACTGTCCTGGCAAAAATATCCCTGAAATAAACTGCAAATGATTTATTCCAATAGACAGTAAAGTTGCGAATGATTAAGTCCATGGTTTAATATTTTTAGGACTCATAATGAAAGAATCTCCTGTGTTTATGGACTCTAATGGATTGAGATATTCAGCTGTCAACCTAATTTCCACTGAAGTTATCTCAGAATCTATACTTTTTGAATGTAACTCATCTCTCTCAAGCAAACAATTTTTTGAACGATTTTTCTAAAAATGTAACTTATGTCAATTTTATTCGAAAAAATAATTTTGAATAAAAATAGCCGCTTGGCATCTGATGCAGGGTTCATACCCTTTTCAACAAAGTTAATTCCGGGAGTTTTCAAGGAGTCTCAAAATTTTTTCCAGGACATTTACTTTGAGTTTTTAATGCAACCTCGTTATCTTTTTTCAAGATGGTACATACAGGGATGGGGTTGCTCATCCCAAAATATGAATCTGCAAGAATCTTACTAATTTTAAATTAGTAAAAAGCCTTGGAAATTTTAGACTTAAGAGAATGTTGATTTCTCATTATGGATCACTAAGCTCCAGTTGATACGTATCAGAAGCAAAAATTAATTTAAGACTTTTGTTTAAATTCCCTCAATATTTTAATGTCAAATTCACTGCTAAGAATTAAAAGTTCCCAGCTTAATTTGATTTTGTGTTTCCCTACGAGCTCAATTGTTCTTCTTAGCTGTTGGTTGCGCATGTTTAGTGCGTAATACACTTTCTGCGCCGGTTGCAGTTAACACTGCTCTATGACGAAATAATTAAGATTTTTTGCGATTTTCCTTCAAAATCAATAAATTTTTAATGTTTAATATTCTCAAAATTATAAAGAGTAAAAAAATAATTAAAATATCGTAGTTTTAATATTTTCCAGTTTTTTTTTTTAATTTCCAGGAGTTACAGGTAAATTCCAGGAGTTTTAAGGGCCCTTGAAGAAATGGAGTTCCAGGAGTTTTCAAGGAATTCCAGGAGGAGTATGAACCCTGAAGATGGGGTTCAACAATTCCAATTTTAGGTATTTGTTTTCCTCAGTCACACGACTTGCACTTTATAGGATTTAATAGAATGAAGAAAACTTTCATTAATATCTTTTTAAGTTTTGATTCGATTTTCATAAAATTTGAAATGACTCAAGAAAATTCTGCAACGATTCTATGTATTAAATTTCAAATCATTCGGTTGTGCAGTTTTTGTGCTGTTATAGACAGACAGACGGACAACTCTAGATGCTACGTATTTAGATAATTATGAACGCACCTAAAAAAAAAAAACAGTCAGTCAAAAAACAGTCCATTATATGATGATTAGAATGGATACTATATAAAAGAAAGAGATGGATGATGCATTAAAAATCCTCATCATCATCACTCACCAGCTGGATCTTCTTTTGATCTTCGTCTTCGTCAGATGAGAGGGAATCGATGGAACTGGACGACTCCAGAAGTTGCTGCTTGGCAATCGCTTAACATACAGAAAAGAGACACACAGTTAGAACTTATTTGCATATTTATTCCAGAGTTACAAACTGCACTGTATAAAAGTCCCTGATGGCTTAGCCTACAGGCACAGGTAGATATTGAGGATGTAGACCATGGGGTGCCTGTTTATTGGGAATTCCAGAAGAACCTTTTTGTCATGATGTGGCATTTGGAACCACCCACTTCAAAATCTACCTGTGCCTGTAGGCAGAGCTGGCAGGGATTTGTTTGTTTTTATTTTTATTTATATTTTTTCTGTGAGAGTTGGTTCTATCAATATAAAAGTTGTAGATAATATCAAGAGTATTTATAATAAATTTAAGCAGATTTGATATCTTGTGAATGGACGAAGATATGAATTTTTTTCTTCTTAAACCCCTGATTTTTTTTTGCCCCTTGAAGCCATTTTCAATGATACAAAAAATTATGTCATACATAAATTTTCGGCCTTTTTCCTAGAAGTAATAACAACTTTAAACAGTTTTAATACGTATCATAACTAAGAAGTTATGTTTTTTTTCTGTTTTCACGACAAAAAACCCATTTCTCTCCCCCACTAGTTCGATTTTGCCGATTAATAAACTTGACCGAGGTATTCTGCCCCTTGATTTTATGCATCCGTTTGTGCAGAATTATGGGAGTTATTGTGTTCATAAAAAACAAAACAAATATACATAGATAAAGTTTTGAACTGGAATGGCGGTTTTGGGTTCTAGGAGTCATGATCAGCATAGATTTGCAAGAAAAATTTTCAGAAATTCCAACATAGGAGAAAATGTAATAGGTAGAGTATTTCTTACGAAATCTACCAAAAAGCCAGAACTGGAAAAGTACAGTAATCAAAGTAATTCATAAAAAAGCTACTGAGCAGTTAGAACCAGGGTGTGGTGGTAGGTATACCTTCTGGATTTTCTTAAGAAGCTCTGTATACCCCCTGTTTGACAAATAAAGCTACAGTGTACACTATAAAAAATACTATATAAATAATTTATTGTCTAAATTAAGACCTTTTGTAGAAAAGTTGTTTCTTTGAGTAGTTTGCTATTCAAATAAGTTTTTCATGACAAGAAAAAATGGCAAAGATAAAAGTTCTATGAATTCTCTTTTGTTTTGTTTTTTGTTGTTTTTTTTTGTTTTACAGTTTACAAAATGCAATTTTTTCCTTCTTTACTTTTAAACAAGAGAGAAAAATCCTGTATCAAGCATAGATCATGAAACACTTTTCAAACACATTCAGAATATACAAGAACAAAACTCCTGCTAGTCAGTGAACTTCCCGATCTACTCTCCCTCACTCATGTTTGTTAATCCTATGGTGTGTAGGATGCATTTGTATATTTAAAGAACAATTAATATTTATAACTTCTTTTCTTCTGTGTACACATCTTAAAGGATGTATCTTTTCTTTTCCTTAGTTGTCAAAATATTTCTAAAATGTGTGCTTAATTTATAATTTTATGCATTAAAATCTTAGTAAAACTGAATAAGATTTTAACACTTCACATACATTAAAGCACAAAATTGAGAAAATTTTGACAAATATTAATTGAATTAAAATTGAATTAAAAGAGACATCCTTTAAGAAGTGTATACCAGAAGTTAAAAAATATTAAGTGTCCTGAGGAGATATTTTAAATACACGAATGCATCCTACACACCATAAGATTTACGTGAGTGAGGGGGAATCGGGAAGTTCACTGAGGAACACACTTAACGTGATTTTGTAAATGATTTAGAAAATGCATATGAAAACCCAATTTCAGAAATTGCCATCTGTAGTCAGAAAAATATATCGCAATTGTTTTTGTGCAACCCTGTAATGGATTACATTAGATGTCTCCAATTTCAGCTTTTACTTATATTTTTCTGTGATAGATGGAAACACTAAACAATTTATTTCCTATTATCATTTTCTTTCAAAGCAGTCATTTTGAGTTAATGATGACTGGCTGCTCGTCAAGTACTTATAATCTTGTTCAATCTACAGTAACATTAGTCATTTTTTGGTGAGTCTTGCACATTATTTTATAATCTAATTTCTATTGAAGTTGAATAATTGTTTATCTTATTTCTATTTAACTTGAATATTTATCTATTTATTGTGTTATTTGAACTCCTGTAGGTTATTAAAATGTTATAAAATGTTAGACGTCAGATTAATTTCCTTTTTAATTCTCTAATGACGTCCTATTAAGCTGCTTTCTGTATTTACACATACTCATACTTCTTGTATTATTGAGAAATGTTTGAAAATTTCCATTTTATCACCAATAGGATGTCCCATTAATCTTTTTTTTTCAATGGGTGAAACTTTTTATTTCATTTTCATTTTTCATGTGGAAGTCTTTCAATAGAAAATGAATTACTGCAGAAAGAATCTTAGTGTGGATTTTTAATGGTTGGCAACTGCTCTAAAGAAAAATGTTGAATAGGAAAAAGCTGTTAGATTTTTGGTTTTTTATCTCTCTATATTAAAATGATACAATTTTTTCAAATTTTATGATTTTGAGTTTCATAATAGGCATTTAGCTATAAGTACACAAAATTTCATGACTGTAAGTTACATAGTTACTGAGAATTGGCTCTGTGACAGACAGACAATAAAATGGGAGTAATAGGGTTTCGTGAGATGAACGAAACCCTAATAAAAATGGACTAATATTGGATAACTGAACATAATAGGTGCTGAAATCAGTAAATAGGGAACATTATTAAAATACAAAAACAGTGACAAAATACAAAATTATTATTAAAATTATTAAAATACAAAAACAGTGACATTTCAAAACTATCAAAAACCACGTTATCCTTGACTAGAGCACATGGCAGTTAACCATTAATGAAATAGATATCAACTATTTTAACAGACTTAAAAATAATTCAAATATGCCTTACGAAATACTTTTATTTTATTCTAAACTACAGATAATCTAAATAATAATAAAATCTGTTTTGAAACTAAAATATTAGCAGCACAAAATTAAGAGAAAAATGATACGACATTGTGAATGATAATCAATGCAAGTATTTTTATCAACATGACAAGCATCTGAGTGCAAACGTTATGAAGATATATTTACAATGTGTTAGAGTAACAAACATAAAAAGAGTCCCAAAAGACCCTGACACATTTTAATATTCAATAAAACATCAAGAAATTTGCATACAAGAGTGTGGTTTGGATGAGAGTGCTTCTTGTAATCAGAAATTATGTTTAAGCAAACAAAAAAATCAGTTCCAAATATTTCTCATAGATGGCGTTGCTTCTGGAAGGTTATCGAATAGGTAGAATGCCTATATATATCACAATGGCAAAAGACGCGCAATGTGTATACACAGATTTTTTTCCAAACTATGGCAACCCACATTCCAGTAGTTACTACTACTCGCCCTCCTGAGTTCCGATTAAACGCGGATAGACGAGTAGTGTTAACTTCTGGAATGTGGGTTGCCATACTCTGAAAAAAAACTGTGCCTATGCATTGTGCGTCTTTTACCACTGCGATGTATAAAACATTCTACCGATCGAATAACCATCAAGAAGCAATCTTTGAGAAAATTTTTGAACTCATTTTTAGGGTTTTGTTCATCTCACGAAACTCTATTACTTCTGCTTCGTTGTCTGTCCGTCACAGAGCCGTTCTCAGAAACTATATAACTTACAGGCATGAAAATTTGTGTACTTATATCTAAATACCTATTAGGAAGATCAAAATATTAAAATTTGAAAAAATCATATTATTTTAATATAGAGAAATAAAAAACCAAAATTATAACAGCCTTTACCTATTCAATTTAAACATATTTTGTTTGAGCAGTTGCCAACCATTAAAAATCCACAATGAAATTCTTTCTACAATAATTAATTTTCTATTGAACGATTTCCACGTAAAAATGAAAATGAAATAAAATGTTTCACCCATTGAAAAAAAAAAGATTAATAGGACGTCCTATGGGTCATAAAACGGAAATTTTGAAACATTTCTCAATAATACAAGGAGTATGAGTATGTGAAAAATGAAAATGTAATAAAAAGTTTTACCAATTGAAAAAAAAAAAAAAAAAGATTAATAGGATGTCCTATTGGTAAAAAAAAATGGAAAAATTTCAAACATTTCTCAATAATACAAGAAGTATGAGTAAGTACAGAAAGCAGCTTAAGGGTGTATTCAAATCCAAACTGCTTATTTTGAGACACATTCGTAAATTCTTTTTTGCTCTAAAATGCATCCAATTGGCAGGTTCTCTTATTCAGAAACTTTATAATGTCCGTATTGTCTCGATTCTTTGATAAAGGCAGAATATATTTCAAAAAATGCTGTCAAAGTGGACATTTTGAATCGAATTTCCCGAAGTGATAGCGCTGGAAACAAAAAAAAAAAAAATTTATCGTACTCTGAAAATAATTGTCTGTAAATCAATTTCTAATTAATTGAACGAAAAGTAAAAACATGGGGCCCTTATAAATGTCTTTATAAATCACGCCGCCAAGTTTCCTGTTGTTACTTTTAAAAATGAGTCTGTAAATGTGTCTCAAAATTTTGAGTTGTTGAGCATGGAAAAATATTTTTTTTTGAATACCGCCTTAATAGGACGTCATTAGAGAATTAAAAAGAAAATGAATCTGACGTCCTATTGGAAGTTTAACGGATTTTTCAGATGTTTGTGAATAATACAAAGCGAGTATCCATATGAGTAATAGAGAATAAGAGAATAGTAAATATATGAATTTGAGGAACGTATTCAATCATGATAAAAATACGATTATGGATGTATTTCTCTATTTTAACATTTTGAAGGTGTACAACATGTTTAATTTTTAAATTAATTTTTTTTTAAATATCGCATTTAATCCACATGACTGATATTATTATGACCAGGGCTTGACAAATACAGTCGCCAGGTCGCCACTGGCGACCAAGTTATTTATAATCTAATAGAGTTTTTGCTGTTGTTACTGTTTTGTACAAAAGATTTCTTGAAATGAGCACAAATGTCCCCTTTCTCAATATTAAGAAATAAACTTTGAAACTATATTCACACAAAAAATATTTTTAACTTTTGCTTTTCATTTTGCGAAAATAAGTTCCTCAAATGTAAATTTTAAAATTATCAAATCAGAATTATTTGAGATTTCGACAGAAAAATAAGGCGAAAACTAGTTTTCCTGCTTCACTATTTCGTCGGTGCGCGGTGCGTTCCTCAGCAGATATAGATTTTGTAGCATTCAACTATCCGGACATTTCAAGCATTCGGCAATCACCATTTTCCGAACATGCCGGTTAATTCCCTCTTTACCGTTTTTTTTTTTTTTTTGAAAGATATATGATTCTGATAAGTTTCATTAGAAAACGTAGCTTATATTATCTTTCTAAACTATGTAACTAATGATTCTAAACAATGCCTGTTATTATTTTTCCTCAATTAATTCATAAAAACTTTTGTGCTTTTTGAAAATTAATGACGAGGAAGAAGGGGGTGGTAAATATTTTTGGTACTTTTCGGTTAGCCGGGCGCCAGTGATATATATATACATGTATTAAATACACACACACACATATATACACATATCTACATATACATATATATACATACACATATCTACACTACATATATACATACATATATGCATATATGTATGTATATATATATACAAATTTATGTATATACATATGTATTTATATAAGTACATATATCACTGGTGCCCGGCTAACCGAAAAGTACCATATTTTTTACTGGCTACCAGATTTTATCAAATTTGCAAAGCCCTGATTATGACACAGTATAATAGCGGGCTTCGCACGCTATTGGGCCTGTTCAGATATTTAAAAAAACGGTTTGCTATAAAGAGAGTTGCATATGTTTTCAATTATCGGGTGTGAAATGCTTTCCTTAATTAATGCATTTATTTTTCTTTTCTTCATGGGTAACAGCTAGTAAAATATAAAATAACTAATCTTCCATAATCTGTGGGCAAGGTTAGCTCCAAACATGGGCGTTTGCTAGCAACAATATAGTTTAAAATCAATGTAGATACTTTTAAAGAGCTGTCACAAAAAGTCTCACTTACTAAAATACGCAATTTGGCAGTAGATGAGGATTACGCAATAGGTTTAAATATCTATTTTATATAAACTATTTTTTTTAAATATCGCATTAAGTCGACATGACACATATTATTATGACAGAGTATAATAGCAGGCTTCGCCTGCTATCAGTCCGGTTCAGATACTCGAAAAAAACAAAAAAATAGACAGGTAAATTTTTACTTTTTTTTTTGTTGCTAAATGAAATTTATTTGAATTTATTAAGGAAAGGCTAAAGTTTTTTGAAAGGAATATTAAATGAAACCCTTTGTGTGCCCACTTGTTTTTATTTGCTTTAACAAAATTTCTGATTACAAGAAGCACTTTCATCCAAACGAGTGCTCACGAATATACGTATAATATGTTTCAAACGTATTGTAACCGGTAATGATTTTGGATAGGTTTAATATGGAAAAAAAGCTTAACTACGTATACGTTTAAAAGTATATTCGAGAGCACTAATCCAAACCACACATGAATTGCTTGATCTTTTATTGAATTTTAAAATGTGTCAAGGGCTTTTGGGACACCCTGTATATAATAGTCTATGTACAAATCAGAGGCCTCAACGTCAGCTCTACAAATCATCTCACTCATTTTTAACATTATCTGCACAATATTGGACATTCAAAAATTCAATTTTTTAAAGTTATTTCTACATTTTTAAAGATTGATCTGAACTTCCGGAAATTTATAGAAATAACCCATTAAACACAATGTTATGCAATGATAAGATAAACTACTTACTACTGCATTTTTTTTTTTTTTTTTTTTTTTTCAGAATAAATAATCATAAATTACTTCCGCCGATCGCAACGACCTAAGTCATCTTGCGAGGAAGCACTCAGGTAAGAGGTAAGGAGGTGTCGATGGATGGCGAACCTCCCTATCAGTCGTAGCGACCTGGAGACCTGCCCCCCCCCCCCCCCTCCCATTGTCGCTTTAATTTTATTATCTCAATTTCCAGTAATTGTGCTAGTTCATTATTCGAGTATACATCTGAGTGCATTTACTATTATAATATCATTAAATTAAACATCTCTTTGTACAGGAGATTTTATCTTATCCTTAAAAGAATAGTTATTTTTCAACCACTAAACATCGTGTGTTGCTGAAATGGAATAAAATTTCGTGTATTAAATATACTTAAACAAGTGTAAATTCCTCTTATGACACTTATATTCAATTTAATATTCAATGTTTTTATAATTTTAGTTTGGGAAAATTGATTTGGTCATATTTCTTTAGTAGTTAAAATAAATTCTCATCTATTTCATTAAAAAAAAGCATTTTAAAAACTTAAATCACCCGAAAATGAGCTATTTTGTGAATAAAATTTTGTGTCAAAATAATGCGATTCACTTGAATTTTCCTTTGTTGATATTCTTTGAAATAAAGTTGCTTAGCAACCATTTAATGAAAGAAAAAAGAAAAATGCATTGGAAATTTTTGTAAAAAATGAGAAATAAAAACTTTCACATCTTTCAAATGAAACCATAAAATTTCCCAATAATTTATACAATTAATTTCGAAATTCTAATAAATATATTGGCAGATTTTCAAAGCGATTGGATTAAATTTTAAGATCTCCATAATTATCCTAATATAACATTTTCTTTTCGGTGAATGTTAAAATTAAAAAAATCGTCTGACTTCCCATTGAAAGCATTATGACCTAAAAAGAGATGTTCTATATTTTTTAAACGAATGAGCCCAATGTAACAAAAAACTATACAGCTTATTCCGGGTTCCTCACCAACATACCCACCAAAAAGAAACCTAATAGGACGATTTTCATGGCAGTTATCACAGAACAGAGACAGACAGACAAACAAACAGAATGAAACGAAAAACTTTTTGGATCTCCACAGTGAATTTCAACTCACGTTTCGGCAATAAGCATAGGCAGAGTTGCCAAGTCTCTGGCTTTTTGCATACTAGTAAATTTGCAGATCAGGAGCCTCAACTTCAGTTCTGAAAGTCATTGTTTTTAGGGTTTCGGTCATCTCACGAAACCCTATCTCTCCCGCTCCGTTGTCTGTCCGTCACAGAGCCATTCTCAAAAACTATATAACTTACAGAGTTGAAACTTTGTGTACATAGATGAATACCAGCTGTAAAGAGCTCAAAATATTAAAATTTGAAAAATTCGTATTATTTTAATAAACAGAGATAAAAAACCAAAATTATAACAGTACTTTCCTATTTAAATTTAAACATTTTTCATTATATCAGATGCCAAAAATTAAAAATCCATGATGAAATTCTTTCTACAATAATTAATTTTCTATCAGACGATTTCCACGTAAAAAATGAAATAAAAAGTTTCACCCATTGAAAAAAAGATTAATATGAAATAAAAATGATTGACGTCATAGTGGTAATAAAGCGGAAATTTTCAAAGAATTCTCAATAATACAAGGAGTATGAGTTTGTGTATGTACACAAAGCAGATTAATATCACGTCATTAGAGAATTAAAAAGAAAATCTGACATCCTATTGGAAGATTAATGAATTTTTCAGATGTTTGAGAATAATACAAAGCGAGTATCAATATGAGTAATAGAGAATAGTAAATAGATGAGTTTGAGAAACATATTGAATCATGATAAAAATACGATTATTGGAAATATTCGCCTATTTTAACATTTTGAAGGTGTACACCAGGCCTGTCCAACCTTTTAGTAAGCAGGGGCGCATCTCAGCTGGTGACAAGCAATGACGGGCGCCATTATTCAAATGAGTGGGCAGTTGCATATATATTTATTATTTCACTATAGTAGCGATATACTCACGTCTACATGACATACGTATGTTTTATAGTCATTGTTATAACCATAAGTCCCGTACGATGCAGGAGCGTTACGGTTATCGCTAAATGTACATTATATAACTCTGAGAACGCCTATATATATAAAAAAAAAAAAAAAAAAAAAAAAAAAAAAAAAAAACAGAGAAACGGACAAAACATTTTCATGCTTCAAGTAGAAAAAAAGAACATGCAAACATTAATTGTTTTAAAGAAAATAATTTTTTAATTTGTCTTTATTCTTACTTATTAGTGAAAATTTTGACACTGGCTTTTCTGTGCTAAAGCAGAGAAATCTAGAATATAGTTCGAACATGCTGCACATAAAATGTTTTCTAGTTGCGTATCACTCAGCGATGATCGATTCTTGGATTTTACAATTTTCATTGTAGAGAAAGGCGATTCACATAGGTAATTCGAGCTAAAGCACGAGTGAAGTTTCAGGGCAACGTTACGAAGTGAACGGTATTTTTCTTTATCAATTCCAAAATTTTTTATCTTTGAAATGCAATTTCAAAATTAAGTCATTTTGAAGAGTTTCTAATTCAAGATCTTCCACTTGGTCAATTTTGAAGTTAGAGGCAATTGATCCCGAAATTTTGGTAACGTCGATTTTAGCAAAAGGGTTTGCTGAAAACACTGCATCAGCTTCAATGGCTAAAAATTGAACAAATCGCCTATTAAAATAGTCAAGAAATGTCTCGAGGTTATCTGCAAATCGTTCAAAATTTATTCCTTCAGAATTGTGTTTAACAGCCACTGACATTAAATTTGGAAAATGAGAAAGCGATCATTGTCTCATTTTTGAAATTCACAATTCAAGCTTGTTTCGAAAACTTTTTACAGAACTTATCATATTTAAAATTTCACGATCTTTTCCCTGTAGCTCTAAATTCAAATCATTCAATTTAAGTGTTATATCTGTCAAAAACGCAAGATTTAATAACCAGCAAACGTCTTCCAGCTCCTTATGAAAAACATTTCGTGATTCAAGAAAAGTTTTGATGTCAGGTAAGAGCATACAAAATCTTTCTAACATTTTCCCTCTACTTAACCAACCATCTTACTTCAGTGTAGAATAATACATCTTGTTGGTCAGATTCTGCGTCTCGCAATATGACCTTAAACAAGCGATGGCGAGTGGAAGAACTGATGAAATTTAGGATTATTAATAGGGATGCAACGGATATCCGGTAAATATCCGATATCCGGCATATCCGGCTGATTTTTCAATATCCGAAATATCATCGGATATTCGAATCACAATCACCGGATATCCGACTTCTCTGCCGGATATCCGGTTCTCTACTACATAAGTTCTATCAATAATATGCGTAGGACATGATGGCAAATTGTATTCAAACATCCTTGATAAAAGTGACTTGTTTTTAATGCAAAATATGAAATATACTAGTAAGTTCCTTATCCACGAGTAAAAGGTTCTAACTCTCAAAAGTAATATAGATATTTCAACTCGTTATGATAAATTTAAGAATTTACGTTTACATCTTTTAGAAAATTGTTCCTTTACTGTCAGACTGTAAAATAATATATGAAGTTGTTTATTAAAGTATGACTTTATTAATTTTCTTTCTTACTTTTCAGTTAAACAATTAAACAGACCTATTTTTATTTTTGTTTTTTAACTTGTATGTTTAACAAACTTTATACTTATTATCTACTAATAAAAGAAAGTTTTGCTTTGTGTGTGTGTGACGGCTACCAAAATCTACCGCACATAGGAGTCTGAAAATGTGGGTGAGGATAGTCTATGGCAGGTCCTGATGCACCTGAGGATCAGACTTAATTTTTTGTGACTTGGGTCCCTTTACGTTTTTGTGCCTTTAATTGTTAATAACTTGCCTCCTTTTTATCCGATCTTTTTCGTTTTTGGGGTCCTTTCTCCATTTAGTTATTCTCCCATTTCTAGATTCTAGTTAAGACCCTGGCCTGCTGGAGCCTGGTATGGGGGCCCCGTTGAAGTTTTTGCTCCCTAAATTGTTAATAACTTACCTTCTTTGAATTCGATCTTCTTCGTTTTTGGGGCCTTTTCTCATTTAGTTATTCCCTATTTCTACATTCCAGTTAGAACACGGGGCCTCTTGAACTTATTGTGTGCCATGCGTTTTTATCCCACCCCCAATTGTGTTACCCTCTCAATGCATACTGTATATACTCGCATATAAGCCAACCCCCAAATTCGAAACGAAAACAGTTTTAATACCAATATTTTGCAGTAGTTTTTTTCGCGCCTTAAATTATTTAGAATTAAATGAGGTGAAATAAGGCGTAGAAAACCATTCTGAATTAAACATGTCTTCATCTTGAATTCGGGGGTCGGATTATACGTGAGTATGTACGGTAACTTTAAAGGTGAGTGTTTGATACTTCTCTAAGCCACTACCCTCATAATTTTATTGGTTCCTAAGGCCCAATTTTTGAAGCATTTCTTTAAAATTTTATTCTAATGATATATCTTATGCTTAATTTAGACTAATTGAAGATCTAAAGTGCTAAATACTAGGAAATTTTTAAGAAGTTTTCTTCTCGCGGACATGCTCAAAACTATCAGTTGGCTCCTTTTGGGTCCCCTATGATAGCTCCCTTAAAAATCATCCAATTCACTAGCTGTTTAGGTGTGTTCTTTATTATATAAATATGTAGCACCTATAGTCATTTGCTGATCTGTCCACATATAACAGCACAAAAACTACCCAACTGAATGGTCTGAAATTTAATATATATATAATCAATGCAGAATTTCGTCAAGTCATTTTAAGTTTTATGAAAATCGAATCAAAACTTAAAAAGATATTAATAAAAATATTTAGAAAGTAATTTGAATTTTAAAATAATTGGCACTTCTTCGCTATAGCAGCTTCCGAGGATTAATCGTCAAGTGACTGAGATGTATCACCAAGTTATCTGACATGTATGACGTTTATAGTCATATATGACCAAGTTATAGTCACATTCTTCATTCTATTAAATCCTATCATACGTAATTAATTCAATGATATCCCATGATAGATAATGTTTCTTGGTTGCCATGGTGATTACCTCATATTTAAGATGGAGTCATTATTTCCCTTTTACTGAATTTAAAAACCGAATTTTTATACTAAAATTGTTTAATTATAGCAATTATATAATCTACCAACAGTTTTTTGGATAGATGTTTCCATAGAAATAGATAGTAAATGGAAAAAGAGTGTAAATATGGATTTCAAGTTCTGAAATTTTCAAAGCTAGGCTTCAGTTTCCCATTGGAATTTTCAGTAAATATCAACAAAAGATAAAATGTTGCCAACTTAAAATGCACTTATTTTATTACGGAAATTAATCCTATCATAATAACAGACTGTATAATTTATTTCACTGAAACTAGTTATAGCACGAACACACATAATTTGCCATGTTTGACGTACGATTTCCAACTTGTTTTTCTAACAACGTCTTAGGACTTCCAGCTACTACATGAACAACAAAAATATTTCTCAGACAAGACCCAGGCAACCTTTAAGTTTTTGTGCCATAAATTGATAATAAGTTGCCCCTTGTTTATCCGATTTTCTTTATTTTTAGGGCCCATTTCTCCATTTAGTTATTCCCCCATTTCTACATTCCAGTTAAGACCCTAGCTCCCTTGGGCCCCTTGAAGTTTTTATCTCTAAATTGCTAATAACGTGCCCCTGTTTAATCTGATCTTCTTCATTTTGGGGGGCTTTTCTTTATTTAGTTATTCCCTCATTTATAGATTTCATTTAGGACCCTGCTTCCCGGTCTGGGGCCGTTGACTTTTTTGTTCCTTGAAAGACAAAAAAATTTCTCGGACCTCAGCTACAACCAATTTTGAATATTAATCTCCTTCTTGGGGCCCTTGGTGCAGCTTCTTTAAAAAAAATATCATTCAAACTTGAATTCTGTTTAAGGTTATTATCGTGGGCCCGGGCAACGCCGGGTGGGTCAGCTAGATTTTAATAAAGGAATTTTAATGCATAACCTGAAATTCTGTTTCATACCTGTATAAAACTACAAGGGAAAATATAACTTCATTATATTTAAAATTAAAAGTAATTATCTTTTTACTTATAAATCTCTAAAAATAACTTAAAATAAAACTAAATGTGATTTAAAGTAAAACAGTATTAAATAATTAAAACAGAAAAAAAGCATCAACTAAACCTATATTTGAAGAAAACTCTTATTAGTAGCCATATTAATAGATATTTTATGCTTAAATTAAAAAAAAAAAAAAAAAAAAAAAAGGTGTATTTATTTGTGAAAATACTCTACAATTATAATAGGTATATTAATAAATGTGTTATGGTTAAAGTTTGTTTGCTTCTGACAGCATTGTACAAATAAACAGAATATTTTAATGCTTAAATTACATTTTTTATGCAACATTATTAATATACATATATTTAAAGAGATATAGTTTTTGTAAATTATATTTCAATATATTTGAAATGTTTTAATGATGTGTGAAACATGTTTGTAATTTATTGTTCTGAGATGGCATTATATAAAGAAATAAGTAAGCATACACCATAACTAAAAGCAGCATATCTAGTGCCGGATATCCGATATCCGGAAGGCAAAGAGCTTCGGATATCCGAAATCCGATATCCGGCAAAATCCATATCCGGTTCATCCCTAATTATTAAGACAATATTCATAACATGTTCAAACTTGAATATTTTTCCGTGCAAAGCTTCTTGATGGATAATGCAATGATAAGTCAGAAAATCAGGAAATGTTTCATCTTTGTCGCAGAGCGCGAGAAACATGTTATTTTTTGCAACCATCACTTAAGCTCCATCCGTTGTGATAGATGCTGGTTGAGGCATGCCTATTTCTTTTACAAAACTTTTAAAAACATCAAAAATATCTTCTCCTGTTGTACGCCCATGAAGCTGGAGTATTTGCTTGAACTCTTCTTTAACGCTGAAATCAGAAAATACCATTCGGACAAAGATAGCTAGCTGCGCAGTGTCAAATAAATCTGTGCTTTCGTCCAGTTGCAATGAAAATCGTTCTCATTTTTGCAGGTCAGATTGTGCTTGAGATTCCAAATCACGAGAAATCTTTTCTCTCCTGCCTACCGTTTGATGTGAAAGTTGAAATTTTCCTATGGATGAGATTATTTCAGATTTATTTTTCATTTCATCAAAGAGAGATTCGCCTGCACAAAGCATTGCCTCTTTTACAATTTCCCCATCACTAAAAGCTTTTTTCTTCGTAGCTAGTAAATGGGCGATTTTAAATGATACGCCAGTGACATTTGTTGATTGAATCATAGGTTTGTAGAAACATTTTTGTTAACCAGCTAAAAGGGACTTTAACTCTTGTAATTATTTCCCTCTTACTTCTGAATTCAGGGGAAAATCTAAGCCAAAATTTGAATGCATTGTACTAGAATAACGTTCAATATTGATTTTTTTAGGAATGGAAACACTATTGTTGCAAATTAAACACACCGGATTACCTTTACATTTGACAAAAAAATATTTGCTCCCCTTGTCATTATTAAAAATATATGTCCCTTGTCTTTTTGCCTTTATTTTAGAATAATTCACATAAGGAAATAAATCGCAGCCTACAAACACAAAAATGTCTGCTAATTTGAATTAAGTTACAGACTAAACGAATCAGAAAATTTTCATTTGCGACAAAAATATCGTTCTGTTGAAAACAAATGTAGAATTTAGCTGCATGGAATAATCTTCCATTTGATTAATATTTTTTATTTTTCTAACAATCATTTTGAACTGACATGTGACCACGTATTTACATCATTATCACTTTTAAAATTAATATCCTCGGCGCCAGTGAAGGCGGGCGCCTGTAGTAGACTGGATGTCTTTTAATCTTTCCAAATCTTACTACTATTATTCACTGATTATTATCGCATTTTTTTAAATTATAACTGGTTACAATTTTCTTTTATTTTTTATTTCGATTTTTTTTCCTTGTTATCTAGAACTTTGAAAGAGAAAAGATACCCATTGCATGTTAGTAAAAAATAGATAAAAAAGTAACGAACAAGGAGAAAGAAAAATAAAAGGAAACATTTGAAAGGGCGCCACGAAAGTCTTCAAAGGGCGCCAAGGCGCCCGTGGGCGTTGTACAGCCCTGGTGTACACGTTCAATTTTGAAATTATTTTTTTTATATCACATTTAATCCACGTGACAGATATTATTATGACAGAATATAATAGTTGGCTTCGCCCGCTATCAGTTTGGATACTCTCAAAAACTAAAAAATAGACTGGTAAATTTGTACTTCATAAAACACAAAAAACATGATTTTTTTTTTTTTTTTGCTAAATGAAATTTATTTGGATTTATTAAAGAAAGGTTAAAGTGTTTTGATAGGAATATTAAACGAAACACTTTGAGCGATCTTCGATCACACTTTCCCACTTGTTTAATCTCACTTTTCATATTATTTAGCATCTTACAATTCACAATAATTTGTTTTTTTTTTTGTTTTTTTTTTTAAATGTTACATACATATTTATAGGCATATAAAATACTTCGGAGGTTTCAGAAATGAGATGCATTCAATTAAATATGATGCACTTCCCGTCTACCAGCTTTGAGAGCAGAACGGCCAACTGCGCCAGGCATGGAGCCAATATTACTAATTATAGTAACCCTTATATTTTTTTTCCCTTGCTACATGGTACGTGCCTGGGAATAATCGATAATATTATTTTCTTCTTTATTTACTGTGCCATTTACCATTTATTAATTTTACTAAAATAATGTTATTTACTATTGTTAACAATGTTATAAATTTAATAAACATATATTACATTTTATTTATTTTATATTAATTACCATTTTTAACAATGTTATTTGATAATGTTAAATGACTGCATTTTAATACATGATTGGCAACAGTATATTACTTTTAAATGCTAAAGGTGTAAAATAAACCACTATAATATAAATTAAAATAACTTTTATTAGTTGTTTTACATGTTTCGACTCTTTCTGAGTCATTTTCAAAAACAAAATGAGAATATTCTAAAGCTGCACGGGCTTTGAAGTGTCAAAGTCTACTTCAAAGCCCATGCAGCTTTAGAATATTCTCATTTTGTTTTTGAAAATGACTCAGAAAGAGTCGAAAATGTAAAACAACTAATAAAAGTTATTTTAATTAGGTGTTATAATTTATTGTAATGATTGGCAACGTTAAACAAGATTGGTACTTGGCAACCATTTTTGGCAATCCATCTCCTGGCACGGATAATATGTAAGTACCCTTATTCTTGTAATTTTATAGATGAAAAAAAATGCATTTCTCATTTTGATATTCTTTGAAATAGGACTACTAAGCATATCATAAAATAAAGAGCAAAGTAAAAAGAAATGCATTTTAAAATTTGTAAAAAATAGGAAAATAAAATGTTTTATATTTCCCAAAGAGTTACAAAAAATGTTTCAATAATTTAAACAATTTCTAAATTCTAATAGATGTATTGGCAAATTTTCCAAACTATTGCATATATTTAAGACTTCTGTATCGAAAATTTAGTATCCGTTATTTTACGTTTAAATCCATTATTCAAATAGGCGATTTTCATTTCAGTTAAAAATGAAATTTGAAAATCATCTGCATTCCCATAGGAAAGCATTATGACCTAAAAAGAAATATTTCTATATTATAATAAAGAAATATAAAGAAGATATATAAAGAAATATAAAGAAGATGTATAAAGAAATATTTCTATTCTATATTTTTTGAATGAATGAACCCAATGTAAGTAAAAACTATACAGCTCATTCCGGGTACCTCACCAGCATACCTACTAAAAATCAACCTATTTGGATCATTTTTGTGGCAGTTATCGCAGAACAGACAAACAAACAGAAACCAAAAACTTTTCGTTGAGACTTCACTTACGTTTCAGCAACTAGTATTTTCTTAGAGAAAATGTTGTTCTGTTAAATTGTAGAATGCTCCGATTAAATAAAGCAACATTTTCTATAATAAAATACTTGTATCCGAAAAGCCGGAGATTTGGCAGCTACGCATATGTATTGATTTAATAAAATAGTTTGCGAGTGAGAATTTATAAATTTCAAATATTTAACTTATCACTTTTGCACCCATCATGTTAATGTTTGCCAATGTTTCATTGGATGCCAAACTATTATGCTTGCCGACAAGGGTGTTGGTATAATAGACAATTAATGTGAAACGCATAATGTTCATTAAAACAAGCTGGAAATTGTACGACAAATGAGGTGCATTCATTTTACAACGAATACTAATACGTTTAACTAGTTTTACAATGTAAAAAAAAAATCACAGTTATTATTTCAGTGAAGTGAATTATATCGTCTGCTATGAACGAAATGAGGATGCCTGTTTTTTTTCCTTATTACACAGGCCACGTTTACAGATGCAATTTTTTTTTTTCGACACCAGAGCAGCGCTGCAAAATTCACCATGGCGATCTTGCTTTGCAAAGGATGACCTCCATGGTTTAATATTTCTATGACTCACGATGAACGAATCTCTTGTTTTTTTTATTTTAATGGATTGAGATATTCGGCTGTTTACCTAATTTTCCACTGAAGTTATCTACACATATATTGGAATGTAAGCAAACCATTTTTTTGAACAATCTTTCTAAAAATGTAACTTTTATGCCATTTTATTTGAAAAAATAATTTTGAATAAAAAGGGCCAGCTGCAATATAGAAAAAGATGTGGTTAGCCCGTATTTGTTTTCCTCAGTTACATGACTTGCAGTTTTACTAGGTACATACGATAGGATTTAATAGAATAAAGAAAACATTTATTCATATTTTTTTAACACTTTTCAACGAGGTTGGAAAATTTCCAACCTCGTTGGAAAAGTGTTTATGACTTCGGTTTGTCTAGTAGAGCTCTAACTCCTGTAAATATGCTCGGATTGCCCTGAAATTTTTGTATGTGATTGTTGTTTACTATAACGTGTTCCCTATTTCAACTGAAGTGTGCAGCACTTATAGTTTTTTTAAAAGCATTCGGTTCGGTGGTTTTTTCGCTGTTATGTGCGGACAGACAGACAGACCAGACAACGACTATAGGTGCTACGTATTTATATAATTACGAACACACCTAAAAAGAGATCAAAACAGTAAAAGTAGACAAAGATCCAACTCACCTCTTGATTTGAAAGGACCCGATCTCCTTTTCGCCTTGGGAACACGGCAAGATGTCCTGGTGTTTCTCGGAAACTTACACAGACTGTCGACCAGCTTGTCCAGTTTTTCCTCCATGTCACTATCGCCGCTGATCACCAGTGTCGTTGCACCGTCCTTCAACAGGTGATCGCACCGGATCAACTCCACTTTGGGCACCTGCTTCAACTTGGGGTCCTCATCAGACGCATCATCAGACTTCACCTCTTTCTCCACTTCTTCCACTAGCTGGTCCACGTTGGGCTTATCACTCTCGAAGTCGCCGTCCGATATGTCGGAGAAACCAAACTCTATCTTGCGCTTCGCTTTCTCCAACGGAATGTCTTTCTTGTCAGGTGTGTCGCCGATTTCGATGACTTCCTCATTCTCTGAAGGTTCTAGTTTGCCGTTCGTTTTCAGACTCGCATCAGGAGAAGCCAATGTCACAACAGGTGGTTTTGTTTTCGAACTGCCATCACTATCCGATGACGATTGTAACAACTTAAGTTTTTCCTGTAACCTTTCCGCTCTGGATTTATCATCTTCCATGACAATATCGTCGACATTTTTGTCTTCTTCTTCTCTCACATCTTTCACATCCTCTTCTTTCTTGTTGACATCCTCGATGACACAATCGGAGAGTCGGCTGTTTTCGTTCTCATTGGACAGGTCGACCGTCTCAATCATCTGCTGTTGACGCTCGATGTGTTTAGCATATTCTTGACTGGTCGAACTGACGATGTTCTTCAGTGCCACCTTGTGGTCTTTGATGAGGTCCTCCATTTTTTTAACCACATGCTTCAGACTCTTCTTTCGGCCTGCAGAAGAAGAATGAATGGAGAAAATTAATTTTAAAAATCGGACAATAGGTTAAAAAAATTAAAAACAAGAACAAAAAATCATGCATCAAGCATTTAATATATGCAACACTTCCAAAATAATTTTGCAAATATTTAACATTTAATAAAGTGAGAGAGGATATCTAAGTAAACAAGGTGAAGGTAGGCTTACCTTTTGGCTTAAGCTCAATTTGGAAAACAAATGACCCCAGTTGAAAACCCAATTACATGAATTATCAACACTATTCAGAAAAATATCCGAATTATTTTGTGCAGCCCTGTATAGGATCTATAGATTTGTATATACATATAATATACTACATAGAATGTTAAAATTTAATTCAATTACAGAACTGCATAGCACACACTGGAATGTTCGTCAATAAATGGAAATGTACTAGAGATCTTTTGTGTTGCCCTGTATATGATATATACATTTTATTCACACCAAGTAATAGGCAATAAAGGAGTTAAATTTAAAAACGAGTTCAGTAACTGAAAATGCACTTCCAGCAATCATTAACAGACAGTCTAGTAACTGAACTATTTTGAGTGTCCCTGTAAAGAAACTATAATTATTCTATAGTAATAGTATTCTATAGTCTATTCTATAGTAAGCCTCTTGTAATGAACCTCAGTGATCTATATCCATTTCGATATGCTTTAAAAAATAGTGTAACATTATATTAAAATCCGCCACAAATGATTTATCCCCATAGACCGTCATGTAATGGAATTCTTTTGAGTGTCCCTGTAAACGAACTATAAGTGCTATACACTTCCTTTTCAATACCAAACACGCCATAGTAGACCTCAATAACCTATATCAATTTCATGACAATCCAAGTGTATTGACATGAGTTAGAACATGGACAGACAGATAGAATTCATAAACACTTTTCAACTATGTTGGTGAAGGTGTTAAAAAATACATGTGAAACTACAGTCAACTTTCTGAAATTCACGACTCTACAATCCACACACTGTTTCAGATGTAAACGGTGAAAATTCACTGATCGTTAACTTTGCGAGAGGAATTCAAAATGGCGGCAATTAGATCGACGATCAGCATTCAGTCCCCCCCCCTCCAAATTCTTGTATTTCAATGAAATAAAACATTTTTTTTTTTTTCAAATGCAAAAAAAAATTAAATAAAAGCATAAAATCAAGAGTTTCTTTCTGCCTGTTTCCTATTGTAACAGTAAATAAGCTTGGGTCACCCCGCAAATTTTCACAGAATAGTTTGAAAACCATTCTGTAAAAGAAGCCCCTATGCATGGTACAAAGGTTACCTATAAAATATTATCTTATATATTAAAGCAAGAACGGCATGAAAGCAGGGGAGAACAGTGTCCCATCAATTTGCCACGTTCAATTCATCTCAGCGTCAATTCATCGCAACGAAGATATTTTGAAGCCTATGATGATAAAATTAAAGATAATGTAGCAAAATTATTGAATGATAATTTATTTTTCAGATATAGATAATTATAACTAACAATTTATATTATTAAATTATCTTTACTTTTATCATCATAGGCTTCAAATATATTTTTGTTGCGAAAAATTGACGCTGTGATGAGTTGAATGATGAGTTGACGCAGAAGAGGGGTGAACAGATGAGAATTAGGGATTGCAAGAGGAAGGGAGGGATTGAAAAGGGTGGGAGGCGCTTTCGCTTTTTTTAAAGGCAGGAATGGAAGAAGAGGAGTTCTGTAGAATTTGAAAAAGGGTCGTTTCACAACTACATAACTGACATCATTTTTACACAGGCAGTAAAACCTTTATACTTACAAACCATTAAAAATTTCAAACAACAAAAGCTTTTTTTTCTTTTTTTAATGTTTTCTTACAACCACTTTTATCACTCATTATCAGTATTTTTTAATTTGGGGTTCATTTAAGGTTTCATCATGGGCCCGTGCAAAGCCGGGTGGGTCAACTCGTTTTGCTCTTAAGTGGTGCACATCCAAAAATATTACAAAAAGACAATGCCTCTCTGCAATCTTTTACCTCCGAATACAACTTCTCTTATTCAGCCAATGGATTCGTAGCATGAAATGCCAATACAAAATGGAGTTTATGGGCAGAATTATTAACCTCTCACTTATCGGCTAACAGGGAGGAGTGCGGAAGGCAACTTACAAGTCAAGACTGACTAGTCAATCTACAGATCAGAGGCCACAACATCATGGTTCATTAATCTCAGTCATTTTTAATACAATCTGCATAATATCCTAAAATTAAATTTTTTAAAGTTATTTATACATTTATAGGAATATAAGATTTGTCGAAACTTCCAGAAGCATCGCATTAAAAACACCATTTTATGCAATGATAGGATAAACTACTTATTATTGTATTTTCTCAGAGCCCCCCCACCTGTCTCCTCTTTAATGTTGCTCTCAATTTCTAGTCATTATTCAAGTTCATTATGTCTGAATGCATTGACTGTTGTCACTTCATTCGATGAACCCTCTCCTTGTACAGGAGATTGTATCCTATCCTTAAATGAACACTTGCTTTTAAACCACTAAGCACCATCCTATGTTGCTGAAATTAAATACAATTTCGTGTTCTTTTCGTTTAGAAAACCAATTGGGTCATCTTTCTCAAGTAGTTACAATAAATCCTCATCTATTTCATTAGAAAAAGCATATAAAAACTAAAATCATATATATATATATATACACACACACACACACACATATAACAACTTTGTAACAATCAAATCAATCTTTTTTTTTTCTTTCATCTGAACTTCTTTTTACAATTAATTAAATTTAAAGATTATTTAAAATTTAAGGATGTAATACTTTAAAGCTCCTACAAAAATATATTTTTTTTAATACAAAAAACAGATGAACCCAAATTGCCAAAATGTCAGAGTGAAGGCTCACTGTAGAGACATGAAAAGTTTTTGCTTTCCTTCCGCCTGTCTGTTCAGCGATTTTCATATTTCATTTTTAACTCAAATGAAAATTGCATATTTGAATAACGGATTTACACATCAAATTATGGATGCTAAATTTTTGATAGGGAGGTTAATATATCCAATAGCTTTGAAAATTGGCCGATACATTTATTAGAATTTAGAAATTAATACTGTTTAAATTATTGGAAAATATTTTGCATCTGTTCGGGAAATATAAAACATTTACTTTCCTATTTTTTACAAATTTTAAAATGCATTTCTTTTTACTGTGCTCTTTAATTTATGGGTTGGGTTGGGTTGATTATTGACGGCCAATTATCTACACTTGGGATATAGGCACAGGGGGAGTACCCTTCGTGGGGGTCTTTCTAAGGGAACCTAACCCATATTTACGCATGGATAAATCCACGGCTCGAAGAAAACTCCGAACGATTAGGCCGACGGGCGCGATTGGGATTGAACCCAGCACCTCCCGTCTACCAGCTTCGAGAGCAGAACCTCTCAGCCACTGGTGGGGCCCTCTTTAATTTATGAGTTGCTTAGGAACCCTATTTCAAAGAATATCAAAATAATAAAATTAAAGTAACTCTCACTATTTTGCTGCAATTTTTTTTTTTTTGCAGAATAAACTTTTTTTGAGTGATTTTAGTATTTTAGTGATATAAATGAGAATTTTTTATGATACAAGTTAGAGTGAAACTATTAGAGAATGATTACCGAATTTTTTTTTTTTTTCCGAATGAAAATTAAAACAAGAACGAAAAATCATGCGTCAAGCATAGATTATGTAACACTTTCCAACGCTTCCAAAATAATTTTACGAATCATACTCTTTAATAAGCTAAAAGATAACATCTAAGTAATCCGAATACTTTTATACAGCCCTGTATAGGATCTATAGATTTGTATATATACTACATAGGATGCTAAATTTTAGTTCAGTTAGGAAACACGTAGCACAGCTTAAAATTCTCCGTCTGGAGTTAAATAATACGGAAATGTGTTCCCGAACTTTTGTGCTTCCCTGTATAGGATCTACAGAATTTATACACACCACGTAATATACAAAAAGCGAGTTAAAATTAAAATCGCGTTCAGTAACTTAAAACGCACTTCCAGGAATTATTGTTAACATACAGTAGAGAATACTTTTGTGT
Source organism: Maratus michaelseni (assembly GCA_963931845.1). Classification (NCBI taxonomy): domain Eukaryota; kingdom Metazoa; phylum Arthropoda; class Arachnida; order Araneae; family Salticidae; genus Maratus; species Maratus michaelseni. The sequence goes on along the minus strand of OZ007596.1, from coordinate 313,739,693 downwards.
GTCCCTGTAAATGAACGATGACTGCTATACACACAATATTTTGTAGTAAGTCTCTTGTAATGAACCTTATATAAATTTCAATGCGTTTAAAATAGGGAAACATTATTTAAATAAACCGCAGACGATTTTTCTCCATAGACGTAATGTAACAGAATTCTTTTGACTGTCCCTGTAAAGTAAGTATAAGTGCTATACACACCCTTTTCCATATTAAGCTTCTTCTAATGCACCTTAGTGATATATATAAATTTCAATGCGTTTAAAATAGTGAAACATTATTTAAATAAACCGCAAGTGATTTTTCCCCATAGACCGCAATGTAACGGAATTCTTTTGAGTGTCCCTCCCGGAATTCTTTTGAGTGTAAAAAAACTATAAGTGCTACACACTTCCGTTGAAATAGGGAACATGCTATAGATAACGATTATAACATATAAAAATCCCTGACGGCTCAGCCTACAGGCACAGGTAGATTTCGAAGACGCAGAACGTGGGGTGCTTGTTTGTCGGGAATTGCGGAAGAAATGACCTTTTTGCGATGATGATGCAGTTGGAACCGCCTACTTCGAAACGAAACTTGTTTGCAGGCGGAGCCAGCAAGGATTTTTTTTTTTTTTTTGCTATAAGAGTTGATCCTATAAAAAACATGTCAATATAAAAGTTTTAGATATTATTAAGAGGATTTATAATATATTTAAGCGGATTTGAAATATTGGGAATTGACGAAGTTATGAATTTTTTTTTCTTCTAAAACCCCCCTTCCCTCCCCCCCTTAAGGCAATTTTTAATTATATCAAAAATCTGTCATACATAAGTTTTTGGTACTGTTCCTAGAAGTAATAATAACTTCAAACGGATTCGATACGTATAATAATAAAGAAATTATGAGGATTTTTCTGTTTTCCCAAAAAGACCCCCCCATTCCCCCCCCCTCCCTTGGTTCGATTTTGCCCATTAACGAACTTGACCGAGATTTTATGACCCTTGATTTTATGTATCAGTTTCGAAAAGATGCGGGAGTTGGAACCGCCTACTTCGAAAAATAACATGTTTGCAGGCGGAGCCGACAGGGGTTTGTTTTGATTTTAATTTTTTTTTTGCTATAACGGTTGGTCCTATAAAAAACATGTCAATATAAAAGTTTTAGATAATACTAAGTGGATTAATAATAAATTTACGCGGATTTGATATCTTGTGAATTGACGAAGCTATGATTTTTTTTTCTTCTAAAACCCCCCTTTCCCCCCCCCCCTTGGGGCCATTTTTAATTATATCAAAAATCTGTCATACATACATTTTCGGCCCTTTTCCTAGAAGTAATAATAACTTTAAACGGATTCGATACGTATAATAATAAAGAAATTATGAGGATTTATCTGTTTTCACAAAAAGCCCCCCCATTCCCCCCCCCCTTGGTTCGATTTTGCCCATTAACGAACTTGACCGAGATTTTATGACCCTTGATTTTATGTATCAGTTTGGAAGAGATTTATGCAGAATTGTTCCAGTTATCGTGGTCAGAAAAAAGTGACATAGATAGATAGATAGATAGATAGATAGATAGATAGATAGATAAACTTTTGAACTGGGGGTGGTTTTGGGTTCTGGGAGTCATGATCGGCGTAGATCTGCAAAAATTTTTCAAAATTTCCAACTTAGGTGAGAATGCAATAGGTAGTATTTCTTACGAAATCTACCTAAAAATTGCAGGGCAATCCGAGCCTATTTACGGGAGTTAGAGCACAGACAGACGGCCAGACAAACCGAAGTCATAAACACTTTTCAACTAGGTTGGAAAGTGTTAATAAAGAAAACTGCCCAGTTAAACTGAGGGCATTGAGCTCACAGGCTATTCACACTAATTGTATATTATGCTATTTTTTCAAAGAATAATGCCACTCGAAAAATAAAGAAATTGACATTTTTTTAAGGGGGGTTGGTAAGCACCCGTTCCCACCCTTTATACATATCCCTTTAAGACCTAACCTACACAATTGTGTAGGTGATCCTAAGAAAAAAAACAATTTCCTCTTTCCCTGTGATTTAAAGCTTAGCCTGCACCACACAATTGTGTAAGATCCTCCTTGACATAACCTGACAATGTATTTTTGTTTAAATATTTCTTTATCAAATAGAATTTTTATATGCTTTTAATTTCTACCAAAACTCTTCAGGTCTTAAAGGGTTAACCAATAAACCACCAAAATCTAATCAGGCAAGCGCCTTACCACAATGAATTTATACACAAAATTTGAAAAAAATCGGATAATTTTGCTTGAAAAACTCATTTATCTAAATTAAGGGAGGTAAGCCCCCCCCCCCCCCGTTCCCCCCTTTATACTTAACAAATGAAAACCCAAAACTAATCAGGCAAACGCCTTACCACAATGAATCTATATACAAAATTTGAAGAAAATCGGATAATTCTGCATGAAAAACCCATTTATCTAAATTAAGGGGGATTAGCCCCTTGTTTACCCCCCTTTATATTTACCCAATGAACACCCAAAATTAATTAGGGAAGTGCCTTATCATAATGAGCCTATATACAAAGTTTAAAGAAAATCGGATAATTCTGCATGAAAAACCCATTTATCTAAATTAAGGGGGGATTACCCCCCCCCCCCCCTTTCCCCCTTTATACTTAACCAATGAACCCCCAAAACTCTTTAGAGAAGCGCATTATCACAATGAACCTATATACAAAATTTGAAGAAAATCGGATAATTCTGCATGAAAAACTCATTTATCTAAATTAGGGGGGGGGGTATCCCCCCTTTATACTTAACCAATGAACCCCCAAAACTATTGACAGAAGCGCATTATCAAAATGAACCTATTTACAAAATTTGAAGAAAATTGGATAATTCTGCATGAAAAACCTATTTATCTAAATTATGGGGGGTTACCCCCCGTTTCCCCTCTTTATGCTTAACCAATGAACCTCCAAAACTAATCAGGGAAGCGCTTTATCACAAGGAACCTATAAACAAAATTTAAAGTAAAACGGTTAATTCTACCAAGAGTTATCGCGTTACGTACATACATACATACATACGTACATACAGAACCGGCGGGCACATAAGCTCTCAGCCTTTGATAGCCTGTGAGCTAAAAACATTGAACATGTAATTTGGATTAAAGTGTCATGGTATGTGTTTACATTTGTATATATTTCTTACATGAAAAAATGATTCATTTTCTGGAACAGATGTAGATGTTTCGTTGTTTAAAAGATAATATTTTTAAATTAATAACCTTTTTCCAGATCAGTTATAAAAATCCCTTTGTCAAAAACAAATTAAATTCTTACAACTACTTAGTATTGGCAGAGTCAGTATTATGAAATTTGGACAGTAGATTGTTTTTATGACGTAGGTAAGCAATAAGAAAGGATATTGGAAAATTCCCCCCCAGGAAGGGGCTTAAAGGGGGTGTCAAAAGTTTTAGGAAATTTTGTCCTATCTCACTTATTAAGAAAAGTGGAGCCTTCATTTCATATCTAGGTCTTACTGCCTCCAATACACTCTTTAAGCACAAGCATTCATTATCATTTACTCGTATCTCATCTTTATTTACAGTTATTTAATCTCGGTATAAAGTTCATAAACAGTACATAATAACTTTATTATAAAAATGTAACTATTATGGTTAAAGTACTTTTAACTTACCAATAATATTTTGATTTCTGTTTTACATTAATAATTCATTATTTAAATCCATTTATTTCACGCATCTCTCTGGCATCCACTTTCGTTTTTGAAATAATTCTACAGAATTTAAAGATAAATTATTCTAGAACATTCATTTTTAATAAAAAAGATGTTATTTTTCAACGAACATTTTACTTATTTATCTATTTATTTTGCACGTTTGAAATAAGAAACACTTCTATTTCATGCATCTCTTTCAAAGTTTTTCACATATCCTATTTGATTTTATTATTGTATGACATTTTCTTCAGAGAAATATTTTCATAAACAAAATGCTAAATACTATCATTCAGTAATGTAGGCAGATTTTATTTATTTATTTTATTTTATTTTATTTTATTTTATATTTATTTATTTATTTATTTTTTTTTTTTTTTTTTTTTTTTTTGGGGGGGGGGGGGGGGGGGGGGGGAGATAGACGTAGACAACTTCCTGAAGGATGAAGAAATTTTTAAATCAAATAAAAAGAATCAAATAAATAATTTTAAAAAAATAATAAATATATAAAATTCTCTCAATTTAATATTAACATATTTTAAAATTGATCTTAATTAAAATTTGTCAGAAAGAAAAAAGGGATATTTTGTTAATAAAAGATTTCCCCCCCCCCCCCAAATCGACACTTAATTTTACACATTATTAAGAGATATTTTAACTTTGCTGTCACCTTATTTTAAAATAGATTAGAAATTAGTATCTCAAGATTATTCAAACCAATATAAATTTAAATACTTTTTTTATTTAGTACATAAATTACTTGTTTACTGTAAACTCATTATATATATATATATATATATATATATGTATTAATATAATAAAAAATTCACTAACATAAATTATGTACTGGCTGCTAAAGAAATTATTCTTTGGATACTACCCTAGACAGTTTCAGAAAGGGTTCTGCACCCTGCCTGCCCTTTGGTTTACAAAATAGCAGCCTTCTTGCCCCTCTAACAGAATTAGCACCCTTCTTGCCCCTCAGTAAAAAAAAAAAGTTCTTTCTCTCTTTTTTGCATTAAAAAATTTGCTTTCATAGTAAAAATTGACTCAATGTTGTCTTGAAAAGAGTGTCCTGACATTTAAACATTCAAAAATCCCTGAATTCGGCCTGAATTCAAAAATCCCTGAATTCGGCTTGGCCTACAGGCACAGGTAGATTTCGAAGATGCAGACCCTGGAGCGCCTGTTTGTTGGGAATTGCGGTAGAAATGACCTTTTTGCTATAAGGGTTGGTCTTATAAAAAACTTGTCAATATAAAAGTTTTAGATAATATTAAGAGTATTTATAATAAATTAAAGCGGATTGGATATCTTGTGAATGGATGAAGTTATGAATTTTTTTCTTCTTAAAACCGTCCTTGGGGTCATTTTTAATGATATTAAAAATCTGTTCTACATAAATTATCGGCCCTTTTCCTAGAAGTAATAACTTTAAATGGATTCGATACGTATCATAATTAAGAAGTTATGTGATTTTTCTGTTGTTACAAAAAGCCCCCCCACCACCACCATTTCCCCCCCCCCCCCCCCCTGGTTCGATTTTTTCCATTAACGAACTTAACCGAGATTTTAAGCCCCTTGATTTTATGTATCCGTTTAGAAGAGATGTGTGCCGAATTATGGGAGTTATCGTGTCTACAAAAAAGTGACATAGATAGATAAAGTTTTGAACTGGGGGTGGTGTTTGGGTTCTGGGAGTGATAATCGGCGTAGATGTGCAAAATTTTTTTCAAAAATTCCAACTTAGGGGAGAATGTAATTAGGTAGTATTTCTTACGAAATCTACCTAAAATGGTTTTAAAAACCAAAAGAATGCCTTACAGAAAAAGTGTCATTAAGAATTTGAAAAGTACCCTTAATAATCTTAAAAATGCCCTCAAAAATCCAAAAAGCGCCCCTAAGAATAAAAAAAGGGTCCTTTTCTCACCAGCAGCACCCTGTCCTTTTTTAAACCTGGGGGAAACTCTATACTACAAAAATTTAAAGCACTGATCTGTGGTTCAACATCTGTGAGATTTCTGTTCTCAACATCTCTTTTTCCTATGAATTTACAAACTGGACAAAATAGAATGAGGCATCATCATTTGAAACATTTTTGAACTGACTTCTGACATAGTACACTCCCATTTTGTTAAAATGTGTTTTTTCTGTTCATTAAAAAATCGGAATTTTTTTCCTACGTGAAACGAAAGGGTTTCCTCAAATGGGTGTTAACACAAAAATAAAATACAGCATTCAGCAACAATTATAAAAAAATAAATAGTACAAAAATACAAAGTGAATTTTTCAAAACTGGTTTCTTTTTTTATATTTATGGTTAAAAAGAAAAATTGAAATGTCTAGAAGAAAAAGACACCATCGATTGACTGAAGCAGTAGTATTTTATGTGTAGAATAAAAAGTATGCTTTGTTATATTAGATTAATTTGTATTTTAAATGCATTTATTTTTCGTTGTTTCGTGCTTTTCAAGAAGCGGGGGATGTCATCTTCTAATGCAGTTAAAATGATTTTTTTTCCCCTCTATATTCAACCCGTTTTTAGGTGCGTTTGTAATTATATAAATAAGTAGCACCTAGAGTCATCGTCTGGTCTGTCCGTTTGTCTGCATATAACAGCGCAAAAACTACCCAACCAAATGGTTTTAAATTTAATATATATTAGGGATGCACCGATGAGTGATTCTGGCCGAATACCGAATATGTTAATTTGGCTAGCCGAATAGTAACGGTGAGGCCGAATACTCAATATTCGGCAAAATACTGAGTATTCCACTGGTTGAATACTTTTTTTATTTCAGTGTTTAAAAGTATTAAAAGTTAAATTATAAAAGCCTTTTACATAATATTTAACACAGATACTATCATTTTATGAACTAGACCTTTTTACAAGAAACCTTTAAACAACAACAAAAAAAAAAAATTCTGTGCTTTGTGTTATAACTTAATTGGATAGTCTTAAAACTTTTTTTAATTAATAAAGCTTTAAACTTCATGGCTTCTTCTGTGAATTAAAATAAATTTATAAAATTTTCTTATATTCTAAATCAAATACAAATTTTGAATGAATTAGAAGAAACAATTTACAGTGATATCAGGAAGGGACTAAAGTAAAACAATACAATGTATTAGAATTGTGTCAAATCAGCAAGAATAACTTTCCTGCTCCTTTTCACCTGGCAAGGAAGTTTCTAAATGAACCAGAGAGCAAGTGTCTGGAATGGGCGATCCTATTCAGAGGTTGTGAACATACAAGGTGTTCATACATCTTGGAACAAACTTTCTGCATATAGATAATGTGGTCAAGGCAAACATTGTTTGAGCAAGAAACATTATCTCAATCCACTTATTCCACCAAAAATACAATACATTCATTCAAAAACACAGGGTGTGTCACCACAAGCTGAAACTGAATTTTTGTTCACAACTTTAACAACAATGAAGATATTTTAGTGAGGTATGCATCGTATTCATTTTGTTTGTAGCAAATAGGATATTATTGGAAGTGGCTAAATTTTGGCCAGTGACACAGCATAAGCAATACTGTCAGCTGCACTCTGAATAAAGGAATATCTAGCTCAGTGTTGTTTAGACATGAAGGGTGGTAATTTCCAGTGATTCACAGAAATTAAAGTAACTATGTTGAAAATATAGTAACAATATCTTCAATATTATTAAAGTAACAAACAAAATTTGACCTGGAGTGGGATGCACGGCATTTTTGATTGAATAAGTAAGTGTATTGTGATCCTGGACAAAAATGGTTAATTTTCCTAAGTGACACTTTTCAAACAGCAATTAAATAATGTAAAAGCATTCTCTTTCATTTAAATATGATTTTTTTTCTAGTTATTTTGAATATCTTCATTAATTGACAGTTAAAAATAGAAGCTGTATAAGGTTTCTAAAAATATTTTTTAAGTATTCGCTTTGGCTGAATATTTCAATATTCAGCATGCCGAATAGTTTGATATTCGGCTGAACTGAATATTTGGTAATATGGCTGAATAGCCAAATACTGAATAGATATTGAATATTCGGTGCATCCTTAATATGCAGAATTTTGTCGAGTCATTTCAAATTTTATCAAAATCAAATCAAAAGATAAAAAAGTAGGTAAGTGTGATCAAAGATTGCACAAAGGGTTTCGTTTAATATTCCTTTCAAAACACTTTATCCTTTCTTTAATAAAACCAAATAAATTTCATTTAAAAAAAAAAAAAAGAAGAAGAAGAGAAAAAAAAAGTTATGTTTTTTATAAAGTAAAAATTTACTGGTTTATTGTTTTTTTTTTGGTACTTTTCGGTTAGCCAGGCGCCAGTGATATATGTACATATATATAAATATATATGTATATACATACATATATATATTCATACATATATGTGTATATATATGTCGTATTTCCAAGTTCAAATCCGGGATAAAAGGCAGTCGTGCTCGTGATAAACAGGGTTAGCTAGGTGATAGGTTTCCCTTTTAGCTCGCATCAGGCGGCCGTGTGGTATCATCAACAACAACAAGAAAATTCAGTTCATTTTTTTGTCGAAGAACATTTTATTTCCAGTTTAAGACATCTCTTCAGGGAAAATGCTCATTAGCCAACGCTAAACGAAAAAAAAATCTCCACGTTCCATTATTTTCTAGAATCCGTCCCGATTCTTTTAGCAAACACCAGCGTCAAAAAATTCTCTCCGAATCAGGATGATCGTGTTTTTAAACTAGCTTGCGTAATAATACAGAATACGTCACGTGACCCACTTCTATCGAATCAAAAGGTCTCTTTTGGAACTTTATCAATATTTCCGGTGGATTTATTTTGTTGTAAAATGCAAAAACTTTCTACGCCCTTCCAGAATATTCCATAATCTCGTACCAGATGCCTGTCATATCAACAAACGAGCTTATCTGTTTTTGAGGCTGTAGCTAAACTTCAAATTTAATACGTAATAAAAATAATAAGAAGAAAAGAAAATGAATCTTTATAAAAGGGAAAAAAAAAAAGAAAGAATTAAAGTTTTTCGGAAATATTTTAATAGACATTTGATATTTAATAATAGGATAACTTTATGAAATAAGGTTTTTTGAGCGGAATATTTTAAGAGATACGATATTTTAGCATTTAAATAAAGAAGTTATAGCAATTTGACCACACGGGAATAATACTAATGAATTTTAATAATGGATTAAAATAAAGATGTTCTATTTAAAGAATAAATTAAAAAAGCTATCGCCATTTTTAGACTAGCTACTTTCGAATAAATATTATTAAGTGGATTAGGAATAATTGACTTTACATATGGATAATAAAAGGCTATTTTAAGAATGAGAATTATTTTAATAAGCTGGGTTATATACCGAATATTATTGAATGGACAAATTTTATATAATAATTGCGGAAAAAAATTAAATTCTGTAATATATATGTCTATGTATACATATGCATATGTGTAGATATATGTGTGTATGTATATGTGTGTATATATACATGTATATATATCACTGGCGCCTGGCTAACCGAAAAGTACCTTTTTCTTTTTTTTAATATCTAAACCGGCCCAATATATTCTGTCATAATAATATCTGTCATGTGGTCTAAATGCAACATTTAAAACAAAAATTAATTTCAAAATTAAACATGTTGTACACCTTCAAAATGTCAAAATATGCGAATATTCCCATAATTGGGTTTTTATCATGATTCGATACGTTCCTCAAACTCATTTATTTACTATTCTCTATGACTCACATGGATTCGCTTTGTATTATTCACAAACATTTGAAAAATCCGTTAAACTTCTAATATGACGTCCTATTAAACTGCTTTCTGTACTTACTCATACTCCTTGTATTATTGAGAAATGTTTGAAAATTTTCCGTTTTATTACCCATAGGACGTCCTATTCATCTTTTTTTCTCAATGGGTGAAACTTTTTATTTCATTTTCATTTTTCACGTGGAAATCCTTCAATAGATAATTAATTACTGTAGAAAGAATTTTAGTGTGAATTTTTAATAGTTGGCAACTGCTCTAATTAAAAATATTTAAATTTAATAGGAAAAGGCTGTTAGATTTTTGGTTTTTTTATCTCTCTCTATTAAAATAATACGATTTTTTCAAATTTTAATATTTTGAGCTTCATAGTATGTATTTAGCTATAAGTACACACATTTTCATGCCTGTAAGTTACGTCTCTGTGACGGACAGACAACGGAGCAGGAGTAATAGGGTTTCATGAGATGAACGAAATCCTAAAAAGATATTAATAAAAGTTTTCTTCATTCTATGCAAAGCTTTTGACATTTTTCAACAGTTCTGAGATGAACGTTTCGCTTTTTCATATACCAAGCCGCTCAAAATTATATTTTCAAATAAAACTGAATAAAAGTTACATTTTTAGAAAGATCGTTCAAATGAATTAATGTTACATTATGTATATATTCTGCAATAACTTCAGTTTAAATTAGTTCAAATTCTCGATCTATAAAAGTAAACAAAAATAGATTCATTCGTCGTGAACGTTTAAAATATTAAACTATGGAGGTAATCTTTCGTAAAGCTTGGCGATCTAGCCTGGTGTTTGTCATAGCAATCAATGCAGGAATGAACATAGCGACGTAGGCCAATCATATGATAGACATGTTACACGTACACCAATCAAACTGACCGTATTCATGTGTACAGTAGGAACCATAAAGAACAGATAGGTGTTTCTTGCTATACAAGTAATTTGACAAACAATGACGTCAGCTGCCCTTTCTTTATAAGCCAATCAAAGTTTAACGAAATTATGTAATGTTAGGTGGCAGACAATGTAATTAATTTCAGAGAAATAATAACGATGATTTATTTTTGTTGCCAAATTTGGGGATATTTTGGCTTTTATTTTTTTATGCAGTGCTAAGTACATAAGAGTTGGAATGATGGTTACAACAATGAAAGAAAATTGTGTGAAAACTCATAAATTAAACCCTTTTATGGAGGAATCCTGCTGTCTTGAATCAAAATGTCAGCCAGCCTAAAATTTCAAACTGCTCTATCTCAACCATTTTTTAAGATAGAGGCAAAACCAACAAGTTGGAAATTGTACGTCAAACGTGACAAATGAGGTGCGTTCGTACTATGGCTAGTTCTATAAATATTCAGATCTTGATGATTTTTAATTCTGCGAAATGAATTATATGGTCTGCAGATTCATTTCTGTCAAAAAATAAGTATCTCGGTCGTTTGACGATTCAACCTCGGAAGCTCCTATATAACAAGAAAGAACTGATTTAAAAAAAAAAAAAAAAAAAATCACATTTCTTAATAAATGCTTTTATTAATATTTTCTAAAGTTTTGATTCAATTTTTATAAAATTTGAAATGTCTCGACAAAATTCTGCAAAGATAATATAGCTTAAATTTCAAACCATTCAGTTGGGTAGTTTTTGCGTAGTTATATGCAGACGGACGGACCAGACGACGACACTAGGTGCTACGTATTTATATAATTACGAACACACCTAAAAATGCTCCGGAAACCTTGTATCAAGGCTGAACATTTAACAGAAAAATCTTTAAGGATTTCTAATTTTTTGTACATTTTTCTGAATTTGAATTCTTTAAATGACTATCACAGCATCCCCTTCTGACAGAATATCCCCAAATTCAACTTGCTGGCCATAGCCAAAAACCTATAAATGAAATTGGGTTCAATTCTAGGCATAACTGCATACATGTTTCGACGATACAAAGAGAACACATGCACAGACAGACAGACATTTCGTAAAAATAAGCTTTTCTGAATCTCTGACCCCTAAAACGTATAAATCCATCGAAAACTGGAAGTCAAAAAATTTCTGATCAAAATACTTTCTTCTAGTATAGATCGGAGACAGTAAAAAAATATATTGGATATTGCTAAAAAATATTAGACTGCAGAGGGAAATCCTTGCATGCATCCACTCGTATTGATACATATGCAATATCACATTATATAGTTATACGTATATAAATGCTTCAGCTGCTGCCTCCAAGCTCTATAACATTAAGTATGCATTTAAAATGAAAGCAAGAAAATAAAAATAAGGGTTACTGTCATTAAAATTTTTGGTGCCATTGTTGGCACAGTGAATAAAACATGACCTGGATACTACGTAAGGTATACTGCAATTAGAAAGTAATTTGTAACTTAAGAGTCTACATCAGTCATGGGAAGAAACGCTCAAGCTAATGTTAAGTCTATGGGAAGGTTCTAGCGCGATTTCTCGCTCGCATTTTAATATTCTTTTTTTTTTTTTTTGCATAAGATAGCTGAGGTCAATCTCCAACATTGTTAGTTTTTACTTTTTTGATTTTGGTTCCAGTTTTTTTTAATAAGAGTACTTTCACTTTCAGAACCGGTTCCAAAATTGAAATGCTTGCTTATAAAAAAACTGCAACAACAATCAAAAAAGTAAAGACTAACAATGTCGGAGATTGACCTCAGCTATCCTATGCAAAAAAAAGCATTTAAGAATATTAAAATGCGAGCGAGAAATCGCACTAGAACCTTCCCATACACTTAACATTAGCTTGAGTGTTTCTTCCCATGACTAGTGAAGGAAAAAAACATGAGATTTGCAAAAAAGTATAAAAATTAAGTATCCTAAGTGCATAAAAATGTTTTAAAAAATGATCAAGAAGTGTACAAATTGGCAAGTGGGATATACTGAGTACTCGTTTAGTCTCTAAAAATACAGATTATATTATAGAACATTACCGATTCCAATCGTTCTGAGTTTGTCCATTTTCTTGCAGAACACCTTGCACGCCGACTCAGACTCTTCGAATGCCGACTGCAACCATGTTTCTGAGATGGCACCTTTGTTGGTGGTGGTGGCGGGATGGCCAGCCTTCTTCTCCTTCTTCTGGGCAGACTTGTTCTTGAAGGAGATGATCAAGTCGCAGAATTTCATCTTCGGTCTCAACCTGTTGAAGAGGAAAGAAATAAAAATAAATAAATTTTATTCCAAACAAATACAGTGACATAGTAAGTGATGAAACCAGCAGTCTATAAAAAAAAAGAATAGTTTATATCCTATTTACTTATGTAATTTTCATACACCCTGTATTTTTGAAAATTCATCCAAAAAGGTGAGTGATTCTCTTATTCTTCACACCGTTTACATAAAAAAGGTCCTTCCGGCCTGTACCAGGAGGAAAAAGTGTCTTTCCTATATTTTTGTTTCAAATTTTTAGTTAATATTACTCAAAAATAGCAAGCTAAAATGCAAAGAATATGATTACAGAATATTCATTAATACTGAATTTGAATAAGAAATTCAACAAATTAGTCAACTGCAGCCAAGTTGGCTTGATTTATAGAGACATATTTTGGATGGCCAAAATTGGCAATATTTTGCCAAGTGTCGCCAAGAATTTCATATTAACGAATGTGAATATATAGTTTAATGCGTACGGTTGGGAAAATCATTACAACAATGAAGATAATAATTTGCGAGAAATCATGTTCACTATAAATGATAAATGAATCTGAGATTTTTTTTTTTGTAATCTTCTGTCTTGTTTCAAAATGTCAGCCAGCCTAGAATTTCAAACGGCTCTATCTCAGCCATTCTTTAAGATAGAGGCAAAACGAAAAATGCTGCAGAATCCTAACCTGGTGTAATCACATATCCAGCGTTTACTGGAGTTCCATTACCTGCGATCTATTCTGTTGAACTGATTAAAATATCAGACCAGATGCTATGATCAATAAGGTTAACTGGATGAATTATGCTGGTAGAGCGTGGCAGCTTCAGCCAAGAGATCTCAGGTTCGAATCCTGTCCAGTTGGAAAATTACAACTTGTATGATATCTTTGCCAATTTGAATAATTGTGTTGAAATTAATCTAGGTTAAAGCAAAATGTTCAATATTTTTCGAATGAATGAAGCATGTGTAACTAAAAACTATACAGTTCATTCTGGGTACCTCACCAACATACCAACCGAATCGGATCATTTTTGTGGCAGTTATAGCGGACAGACTGAAAGCAAAAACTTTTCGGCTCTCCACAGTGAGCCTCAACTGTACAGATAATTTACAGAATGTGTCAAAAACAATTGTATTAACCAATGAGTATGTACAAAGTGACTGCTGTCATTGCAGATGGCACTACAAACATTTTTTTTATTGAAAAGGAATTTAATGGATAAGGTTTTCAAAGTGAGAACCTTCAGAGCTGATACAATAGCGCGACTTAGTCACAAAGTTGTCGGTAACGAGCGTTTCTGAGTCAGTTATGGAACGTTGAGGCTGATAAGGTCTGTCGGCATCTTCTTGTAAACCCTATCTTTCATATGACCCCAGAGATTGAAATCACTTAGATTCATATCTGGTGAATAGGGTGGCCAATTTTCTTATCAGATCTCTTACCATTGCTCTAGAAGGCAGTTTCTGAATGTGAAAACCTAGTCCGTAGATAGAGTGTTGCATTTTCACCACATAAATACGATCTTCAGTTAAATAGGACGTTTTGGGAGACATGAGCTGACACTCAACAAATTCCTTTTATGCTCTCTCTCACTGCATGCATTCGTGCCGCCATCTCATGCGGCTCTGAGAAGTTATTTCAGTTTAAAGTTGTAGGTTAATTAAAAGTCACGTCTTTTTATGAAAAATGTTATTTCAAAAGATTTTAGATCTTACATTTACTCATTTAAAGAAATTATTTTTGAAGAATAGTACACATGTATAGTATAGGCTGACAAATACTATCAATTTCAAACAGAAAAAAAAAACAATTTTTTTTTTTCAAATAGTTTTATGCAATTTAAAAATTTAATTTCTTTATATTTATTAGTTGCATTTAAATTTTTTTAAATCATCAAGCCCTTTTGCTAAATTAATTATGTTTAATGCATAGAAAAATTAACTTTCCAAAATAATCCATTTAAATCAAAACAAGAATGGAAAATCACACTTCAAGCATAAATTATATAATACTTTCCAACGCATTCAGAATATACCGTAACAAAATACTTCACAGTTTACTCAACGCATGATGCATCTGAAAACTCAATTTCAGCAATTACTACCAATCTAGCCAAAAATTTGGGCTTTTAGCTTCAAAACTACATACCTTCCCACCCAATTTTGTATCTCTGCGTGTAGCAGTCTCTTCAGAACACAGCCGACAGACAAACTTCTTTATTATAATTATAGAATAATAACTGCATTTACTATTAAATTGTTTAAAATTATTAAACAGCTAAACTCTCCAATTAGGAACATTTTAATGCTTTAATTATACTAAAATGATAACTAATAATAATTTAGGGTTTCGTTCTAGAAAGCAGGAGTTCCAATAAACTTAAAATTATTGAAAGACCTTTTTTATAATGCAGAATATACCTACAGAAACTTTCTAAATTATGTTCATAATAGATTTTAAGGTAAAATACATGTAGAATTACGTTTTATGCATAGGAAATTCTATATATAGAACGTCCTATTCACATTAATAAGCTAAAACACACAACTTAAATACATTGATTTTCACAATTTAATCATTATTAATGCAAATACAATATCAAAATTTTAAAACATTAAGATGTCACAATGTTAAAAATATCCTCAGCTAAAACACTGGCCACCCTCAGAGTATGGTAATTTCTGGCCTATAATCTGCAGATCAAATCAAAGTTTCAACTCAGAAATTTTATTTTACATAATGTAACTTACTAGACTGCTGTAAATATTTGACATTATAAAATAAAATTTCTGGGTCGAAACAAAATTGGGTACATCCAGGAGTGCCAAAAGGGGGTGCCAGGAGATAGATCGCCAAAAATGGTTGCCAATCTTGTTTATAGTAGCCAATCATCTTTTCAAACACAGTAATTTAACATTGTTAAAAGTGGTAATTAATACAAAATAAATAAAATGTAATACATGTTTATTAAATTTATAACATTGTTAAAAATAGTAAATAACATTATTTTAGTAAAATTAATTATTGGTAAATGGCACAGTAAATAAGAAAGAATAATAAATACTATAAGAAATGGTAAACAATATAGCATATTCTAGAAAGTTCATTTTGTTAATCATGTTTAATTTTGTTAATATCATGAAAATTGGAACACTGGCGTGATTTCAATATAATCCCACATTTTTAGGTGCGTTCATAATTATATAAATACGTAGCACCTATAGTCGTCGTTTGGTCCGTCCGTCTGTCTGTCTGTCCGCATATAACAACGCAAAAACTACCCAACCAAATGGTTTGCAATTTAAAATATATTATCTTTGCAGAATTTTGTCGAGACATTTCAAATTTTATTAAAATCGAATCAAAACTTTAGGAGATATTAATAAAAATATTTATTAAGAAATTTGATTTTTTTTTTTAAAATCGGTGCTTTTTTGTTATAGGAGCTTCCGATGGATGTTAAATCGTCAAGCGACCGAGATACTTATTTTATTACAGAAATTAATCTGCAGACGATATAATTCATTTCACAGAATTAAAAATCATCAAGATCTGAATATTTATATAACTAGCTGATACATATATATCTGAATATTTATATAACTAGTTAAGATATTTGTATGAACAGTGTCATAAAATATATACTTAACTAGCTGTTTAACCCGTTCTACGCACGGGATATCATGAATTTAATTCTAAAACGTGCGTACGAACGCACCTCGTTTGTAACGTTTAACGTAAAATTTCCAACTTGTTGTAAATAAGCAATATAGCTTCTGTTTCTGTTCGTGGTAAATCCTTTTTTTACGCATAATTCCAAATACAAGATTTAAAATAATCTATGAATAAAAATAAGTTCAAAAGCACATCAAGTAAATAAACAAAAAGATTATGAAACGGTATAGAAAATAACATTAAAACATAATTACGAGTCAACAGTTATTATGCCAACCATTTAATCCTTTTGTTTCCATTGATCGTTACCTTTTTACGTAATTTTGATGAAATGTGTATAAAAATGTTGTTTCTTACTGATAATATTATCTTTTTTATATCTATCTTATTAAATTTGTCAAATAAAATATTTATATTTTACTCATAAATGCAATATCTAAAATAAATTAACTATTTGTTAATTTTACTACGTATAGAAATGACCCCTACTAAAAAAAGTAGATTATTCCCAGGCATGTAGCAAGAAAAAAAATATATATATAAGGGTTACTATAATTTAGTAATATTGGCTCCATGCCTGGCGCAGTTGGCTTAAAACTGGCACGGATAATACGTAAGTACTCAAAATTGTTTGATCTGCATATAAAAGGCCAGAAATTAGGGTATTTGAAAAGAGACGAAAACTGTAGCTCTAAAGAAGTACACTGGGCAAACCTTCCCTCCTACATTTATTGTTTCTGGTTTCGACCCTTGCTACTTGTCCAGTGTACTGCTTTAGGGCTACAGTTTTCATCTCCTTTTAAATACCCTGAGTATGGCTAGTATTTTAGCTGAGGATATTTGTTTGACATCTTAATGTTGTTTTGATATTGTATTTGCACCTGTTTTAGTAACGATTCAATTGTGAAAATCAATATATTTATGTTGTGTGTTTTAGATTTTTAGGTGCTTGCATATTATCTGTGCCAGGTTGTCAAATACGGTTGC
Organism: Maratus michaelseni; assembly: GCA_963931845.1. Classification (NCBI taxonomy): domain Eukaryota; kingdom Metazoa; phylum Arthropoda; class Arachnida; order Araneae; family Salticidae; genus Maratus; species Maratus michaelseni. The sequence goes on along the minus strand of OZ007596.1, from coordinate 313,722,361 downwards.
CAATCACCCACTTTGTTTATCGTTACCAATCACGTTCTAAATGGTCATTGAACATTATTAAATAGGCATAGCATTGTTCAGACATGTGATTGCTAAAATTTGAAATTAGCTGAAATTTTTTTCCCTTTTATAGTTGGTTGGTTGGTTGAACATTAATAATCAAAAATAAAATATCTAAAATTATCTGCCACCAGCTAAATGCTGCTTAAAAAAAATATATACAAAAACGACTTAAAACAATGCACACATATAATATTATTTTTCGGCATGAAAGAACGATCAATTTCGATTATTTTCGTGCACGCTGTTGTTTCATTTACAGATGTAAATACCAGATTAATAGAATTACAATTTGCGGAATTCCGCGAATTAGGAAAAAAGAAAATTCGCTGAATTCCACGAATTAAGAAAAACAAATTCGCTGAATTCCGCTAATTCGCTGAAAAATCACATGCCTGATTGTTAAAAATGGTAAAAAATATAAATTAAATAACTAAATCAACAATAATAAATGAACAAAAAAACTATTAAACTATAAATTATAATAAAAAATAAATAAATAAACTATTAGAGTTTAATCTAGGAAAAAGAGATTTGTAGCTTTTTGGCTAATTGCAGCCAATAACTGTTAGCCAAATAAAAATAGCTTTAGCCAAAAAAAAAAAACTTTTATTTATACTACAAATTTTCTATATAAATGAGTATTATTTTTAATTATACAATATACAAACAGCACACCACTCTGTAAGATTGACCCTCTTGAGATTTGGCCATATATCACACATCAAATGCTTTTTTAAATGGAAATTCTTTTCAAACTTCCCCTTTCAAATTAATCATCATTAAGTTACTTAAATTTTTGATTTTCAGTCTATTTCTCAAGTCAGTTTTTGTTATATTCACGAGACTCAACCCCCTTTCACAATCTGCTGTAGACAACAGAATTGTTGCTAAATTCATACAAAGAAGTCACATTGGGAAACATGTCAGTAATGCCATTTTTATGGAAAAAGAATACAATCAGCTGGTTTCATTTCTTTACCCCTTGTAGCTAGAACCTGCCTGAACAACTTCCATTCATGAACCGTTTTGGTTTTATTTCCTAAGTTGGGATCATCAACAAAAAATAAACAAACCCTTTTAATTTCCTCAATACTTGTTTAATGCAAATGACGTCATACTATTTGTAAGATGCTTGTACAGAGAGGACGAGACAAATTTGAAATGAGTTGCCGAGACAGAGGTGGTTTGAGATTTTTTTTCACGCTGCAGGTTTATGAAAGGCAGGAACAACAAAATGGAAATTATATATATTTTTTTGGCTGTTGCTATTTGGCTAATCCACTAACTGCTTTGGGGGCAAAAGGTGCTTTCAGTTAGCTTTTTGGCTATTTGGCTAGCTCTAGATTAAACCCTAACTATAGTACTTGTCAAAAAGAAAAGGTTTACTGTAATGAGTATACAGGATGATTCTAAATTCATGGTACAGAAGAGTGTAACAATCATTTGTTGTAAAGGGAAGCAAAGTCGGAAATCCATTTATTTACAGTCATAATGACAAGGCATCTCACTCCAATCTGAAGTAGCGTTTTCGTTCATAACTTTAACAGTCATGAAGATACTTTAACGTGATTTGCAACAGACTCATTTTTTTTTTCTTTTTAAATCAAAATAATCTTTTTTTTTTTTTAAACTTCACACAATGTTATTATTTTATGACTTTTCTTTTAATTTATAAAATAAAAATTATACTCACACACATGCATTACCAATTTATATTAATACGTTTTACACAATTTATATAAATGATTAAAAAGGTAACATTTTAGGCTATCAAAATGCATGGGAAAACTGCGAGTTTTAGTTCAAATAAAAATAACTGCAGCCCATAAAAATTTTGAACAATTTTAGATGCAAATTAAGATGTTCACTTTTCTTATTTTGTTAAAGTGCTGGTACAGAAAAAACGAGTTTATCAGTTCCTAAGTGATTCCTAATTTTAGACTGTACCAAATCAAAAGCAGAAAACAATCGTTCTACTGAAGCAAATGAAGCCATGGCAGTAAAAAGCTGGTTCATCATGAATTCCATAAGTTTTTTTGGTACTTTTCGGTTAGCAGGGCATCAGTGATATACAGGGTGTTTTTTTTTTAACTGACGCTATTCAGAGCCGCCGGTAGCTCGTTCTAATAACTGGATTGACACAAAATTTTATAAATGGACTAAGAAAACCATGGGAAAGAGATTCCAACAACAAAAAATATTAGTTCCAATCACCGCCGATATGTGGCGGCGTGGTAATTTATGCAACTGAGAATTAGCATAAAATATGGGCAATAAATGAAAATTCAAATTTTTGCTTACGCAAGTGACAGTAGCGCCAATAGTTTAGGGCTATAAATGCATGCAAAAAAACTGTAGAATTTGGGCCACGGAACAACCTCATACAGTTTTAGAAACTCCTTTACATTCACCAAAGCTCACTGTTTGGTGTGGCTTTACAGCTGAATTCATCCTTGGACAGTTGTTTTTTAAGAACATTATTGCAACTGGACCAGTGACGTGTACCATTAATGCAGAAAGATATCATGATATACTGACAAGTTTTGTCGTTCCCAACTTCAACAGAGACAATGTCTGGATCAGATAATTTTTATGGAGGATGGTGCACCACCACATATTGGTATAAAAGTACAGCAGCTGTTGCGCTATCACTCGTTGTTTTCAATATGTCTGGCCGCTCCGGTCTCCGGATTTAACTCCATGCGATTTTCGGCTGTGGGGGTTATTTGAAATCGAAAGTCTATCTTGGGGGAATAACAAATCTGAGTATCTTAAAAGACAACCTAATGCATGCAGTAAGGGTGACATGCAGTAATGCCATGTGACATGTTACGCTCGGCCGTCGAAAATGTTGTACAAAGAATGCAAGGTGTGGTGCAAGCAAAACCTGGTCTCATTGAATGTGGTTTAATTTCTCGACGGGAAAGTGTATATAAAGAATAAAACATGGCATTTTATCCAAATTATTAATTTTGTCTGTTTCTGATGTTTTCTTTCAATGTACAGCGCCAAATTTTAGCATATCGGCAGTGATTGGAACTAATTTTTTTTTGTGTTGGAATCCCTTTACTTACCCATCATACGTAGTATAGGGTAAGTCTTGTAATCGTTTTGAAAATCGAAAAATTTTTTTTGACGGATTTACACGTTTCAGACACTGGAGATTCCGAAAAACATATTTTTAGAAAAAAAAATTTTGCCGTCCATCTGTGTGTGTGTGTGTGTGTGTGTCTGTAAACGCTCTATCTCCCGAAAAAATTGAGATAGAGACTTGTAATTTTGGATGTACTTAGTATGTAAGAAGAAGCCTATTTCATTTCAATAACCTCGATTAACCGGAACAATTTTTTTCGGACTCTCGAAATATTCGTTCTGATGAAAGGTATATAAAAATTTTCGAAATTGTTTATTTTAAGAAATGAATATAAAAGACAATAAAAAAACATAAATTTTGAATAAAGCATGAAGTCGATCGGATAATTAGTTGCCGAGATATTTGGAATCCTATTTTCCACACTCTTCGATTTTTCATGACCCTGTATTTCATCCAAATTTCACTTCAAATATATATTTTAATTGGAAATTTGACGCTTAATCAGATGCAATAAACCGCTAGTTAATAGGATTATTATTTTTGGAGTTATAAGGAAAAACCTCTTTCAAGCAATTCAGTAATCGAGCCTTTAAAGTTTGTGACGTCATCAAGCCACGATTTTATTTGAATTGCAATGCATTTTATAAGTAGTTTACACATTTTTATTTTAATATTTTACATTATGCATATCAATGATGGGTAAGTATTACGGTGGCCCCCAACGACTAGTTTCCCATGGTTTTCTTAGTCCATTTATAAAATTTTGTGCCAATCCAGTTATTAGAACGAGCTACTGGCAGCTCTGAATAACATCAGTTTAATAAAAAACACCCTGTATATACACACATATGTATATATGTACACCTATACAGGGTGACTTTTAATTAACCTACAACTTTAAGCTGAAATAACTTCTCAGAGTCTCACTAGATGGTGGCACCAATGCATGCAGCGAGAGAGGACATAAAAGGAATTTGTTTAGTGTCAGTTTCATGCCATTTTGAAAATGTCTCCCAAAGCGTCGATTGTATTTTTATTGTTAAAAATTGGTAAATACCAATTTTTGCAACTGTCATGATAAGTTTCATGACATTCTCATTGCATCGCGATGTCGTCATTTTATTGGAGTACAACTCCATTATTTTTATTATTAATTCTAGTATTTTCCCTCAAAATTTAATTAATGTGTTAATTCCATTTTTCGGCTTTTATTCTTAACTTTTATTTAACGCATATTTCGGTTCTTTCCAACGCGCCGTTCGTCTTTTGATTTTATCACGACGATCGGTTGCTCTCCACATCGGCTCAGTAACTCACCCGTCGCTGGAACGCAGATTCCATCGGAACCGCGAGTCTATGTTTTCTCCGTACGTCGCCACGATAAGTTTATCGCTCTTTTGGCATTCGGCGCGCGCGGCTGTTTGGCGGTTTTCCGTTGCCAAGCACGCGGAGCCGTTTTTTCGCCGATCGTTCATCCTCAGTTACGTTAGGTCAGCGGATGGAGAATGTGAGAAAATTTTCCCCGTGCAGCAATATGAACCGCACCAGGGATCCCCTTATTTTTATGAAAAAGTAATTAAAGAAGTATTTAACACAAGAAAAAATGTGGTCTGTGGTTTTGTTTATTTTTATTAAGTTATTCCAATTATATTCTATGTGTATTTTAACGATCAACTGGAGAACTCAGCGAGATTTAGAAGCCTGTGGTGATATGCATCATTTATTTTAAGTAAAGAAAACATGCCACGATTAAGTAATTTTTTTAAGTATGTAATAAAGTACGTGGCCCAGCTATTTTTTTCCAAGATTTTTACAACGCAATTACCATAATTAAAATTAACATTTCAACTCATTCAATGTCAGAAATTTATTTAGATGAACAAATCTCTCTTGTGATAGCAACTGCAATGACTCTGCAATTTATGTGGGAAAAATGCAACACTATTTCTACGGAAGTGGTCTTCAACAATTTTGACACTATTAACAGTAAGTTTGGAAACTGAGTTATGCCGAAATCATTATCCTAGTGCATTCCATTGGCCACCTTATTCACCAGATGTGGATCTTTGTGATTTGTATCTTGGGGTCATATGAAAGATTTCGTTTAGAAGAAGAAGTCGACAAAACTTACTAGCCTCAAAAGTTCCATAACTGACTCATTTTCAAGCATAAAAAAAAAAAAAGGAAATTCTCGATTTTGTTACTGGCAACTTTATGACTAAGTTGCACTATTGTATCACCTGTGAAGATTCTCACTTTGAAAACCTTATCCATTAAATTTCTTTTCCACATTCTTTTCAATAAAAAATGTTTGTAGTGCTATCTGCAACGACTCAAGAGTTATTTCAGTTAAAAGTTGTGGGTTAATTAAAAGTCACCTTGTATATATATACACACACACATATATATATATATATATATATATATATATATATATATATATATGTACTTGTACATATATCACTGGTGCCCGGCTAACCATAAAGTATCTTTTTTTTTTCGATAACTGAAACATGTGCTTTCCACCATTTGAAATTCTTTCACTCTATTAGATTCAAACAAAAAATCATTAAATGGTTCAGATTTTGCTTCACACTTTAATATAATAGGCATCACCAAGGAAGAGTATTTCTCTTTAGCCAACAATAATGCTAACATTTTCTCAGAGCTTGTTACTTTCTTTCCTGCATAACCGGGGATTCAAAAGATGGGATAAAAAAATGTGTCGGACTCCCAAAAATTTGCTTTAAAACGAGCATAAAGTGTGATCTCATCAAAAACAACTCGTTGTAAATGATCCTGCCAAGCCACAAACCTAAAACGTCAGCCATAAAAAGAAGTGATATCACATAAAAAGAAACGATATAGAAGTGCATACTCCGAGTCCCGTGTAAAAATCTATCACCACTCATAATGTTTCCAAAGGACTCGGAGTGAGGTACAGTATGTGAAAACTGCTTGGCGACCTGCAGGCTTTTATAATGTTCGCGTTTCCTGCAATTACATATGACTATATTATTTTTATTTTTATTTTATTTTTTTTATTTATTTAATTATTTTGCTCCCATAAAATTGTAAAAAGCTGAAGCTTCTGTGTTTGCATGTCTTTTCTTATTTATGAGCTTGAAAAATTAATTTGTTGATTTTATTTACCATTATTTAAACTAGAGACACCACTCTTACGAAGAAGATTTCTTAAGTAAAACATGTAAAGATTTTGAGTTTGTAATATATATATATATATATATACAATATAAATATATATATATATATACATATTTATGTATATATATATATATGTATATACATATATATATATACATATATATATAATGATCATACGCATATTAATAACAATGCACCTTATAATAAACGTTAACTAAATTGAGATATATTGCAATAATTCTAGCGTAAGCGGAATCGCATAAGTCTGGGGAAAAATCCGTTCTGTCAGTTCTTTCGCATACAAAAATATTTATAAAAGTGATATAACAAAAATTAAATATTTATTTTTTCGATTTTCAAAATTGATATACTGCATATATTATAAAAGCCTGCAGGTCGCCAAGCAGTTTTCACATACTGTACCTCACTCCGAGTCCTTTGGAAACATTATGAGTGGTGATAGATTTTTACACGGGACTCGGAGTATGCACTTCTATATCGTTTCTTTTTATGTGATATCACTTCTTTTTATGGCTGACGTTTTAGGTTTGTGGCTTGGCGGGATCATTTACAACGAGTTGTTTTTGATGAGATATCACTCCTTTTTGTAAGGTGTTTAATTTCAATTACACAGATCCCATTTTTATTCAGAAAAGAAAAGATAAAAGAAAGATGAAAGGGACAAAATAAAAGAATAATTGTGATCTATAAACAGAATTATACATCAGAATTATGCAATTTATTGAGTGACTTATTCCAATGTACATGTCGCTACCATAGCAACGGGGAAACTTTTATATTCATTTCCTTACATTGTATCCATCAGATTATTTATGACATGTTTATTTTCCTTTTTCTTTTGTTAATATCACTCTTCCGTTTACATACATTCAAAAAACAAAAAAATAGAAAATTTTACAGTAGTTTACAAAGTAATTAAAATACTGCAGTTTCAGAAAAATGCGGAAAAATAAGAAGCACCTTTTTTTTTTGGTCAATTATAACAATGAGTTTACTTTACCGAGAATAATCAAATTTGTTTTTCTACGAACCATTGTAATTTACAGGTATTTTTATACTAATATATTAAATATTATTTTTGAAAACTACTGAGCACCTTAAAAGTTTTTTAACTCAACGTTTCGAGAATCGGAAAAATATAAGATTCGCAACGTTTGCAAAAGTATAAAAACTATTAAAGTGATTTCAAAATAGAAAATGTTCGTAGGATGACATGTATTCCAAAATTTTGTGTGATTTTGTAAATATACCACAAAGACTAATGCGTTTACATAATGAACCGTTTAAAAAAATGTAAAATGTTATTAAAATTTTTGATCTGATAAATCATAAAGCTTTAAATTAGATTTTAAAAAGGAGCGTGATTAAACCAAAAAGGATTATATTTACTAAATGCACAAAATACATAAAGACACAAAATACATAATTAATGTTTCTAGTCTGTCCATTCCAATTCGGGGATACTAAAATATAAGTCCTCAATCCTCGACAGTCCATGAATTAATTAAGACATATGCAACTGTTAAAATGTTCCCAAAGTCAACAATAGAAGCAATAAGTATAGCTCGGCAAATATGAAACACGGCATTGCTTCATCATGACTTTGTTTCGTGAGGTGTTCGTTCTCCAAACATAAAAATCTCTTGAAAGTGTCCGTTAACCGAACATGTGTTTGTTATCCGAACATAAAAATCTCACGCGAAATTGTTCGTTAATCGATTTGTTCGTAAACCGAACAGTTCGTTACCGATCACCTATTGTATACGAAATATAGCATTTTAAATTTTTATGGGGAATTTAACCCGTCAGCACACGCGCTGGGATAAAATCTACCCCAGCATACAACTATTACTTAAAAATGCGCGAATATAGTTCATGATCATTCTGAGCTTTATAGTACCTTTCAAGCTGAATGATATCAATATGTGGCCAAAAAGAATTTACCTCCGGTTGTGTATTTTCCATTCTTTTATTATAAAAATATCACGTGGGAGGAAATTTACCCCACGCGTGTTATAACGTAACCCATAATGATAGGAAAATGTTAATGCAAATGTTTATGTAAAAAATATAGTGTGCAAATAATAATATAATTTTTCTTTTAAACGTTAACAACTCTAGCGCATACAGTTTCTATATATCAGTTTTATACTTTTTTTGTATTTTCATGGCTGAATTTGGATTGTAAAAGCTTTGTATGTAATGATATGCAAAAAAAAAAATACGAGATTTTATTTTTTTTATTTTATTTTATTTACTTATTTATTTATATATTTTTTTTTTGCTTTAAATATAAAAGAACTTTTTATTTAAATTTAAATTATGTCCTTTATTGATTTACAGTTTATTTCAAAATATAAATTTTTGTTTATAATCTAACAGGGAGAAATTGACACCATTACACATTGGGGTAAAATTTATCCCGCGCATGTAGTAACGTAATGGAAAGGGGCACGTGTGCTGACGGGTTAAGAAGATATTTCCTTTTCATTGTGCTCTAGGCCCATTTTTAGAGCATTTTAAGTTCGTCATAGCCGGAGATTCGATGAACGGCAAATATTTAAACGCAAAACTTCTAATCTTGGTGTAGCAACATTTTTACATTCTATTACTCAGCGCATGAATGTAAAGTTGGAATTTTTTAATCGCTTTTTCAATCAATCCCAATTACATTTATTAATAAACACATTTTTTTTTAATCGATGAAAATACTATATTTTAATAGATTTAGAGCTTAAGATCGACGAGCTTTCAGGCGGACAAAATGAACGCGTATTAAATTTTAAAGCAAGATAATAAAACCTTACAGAGATTGTAACAGTATAAAATCATTAAAATACATCTCACTCAGTAAATATACATCGGTTGTAATGTAATCAAGATCTTCTAAGAGACTCTGTAAACTAGGGGTGCACAACCTTTTTAAGCGAAGGGCCACTTACAAAAATGACTGGGTTGTCGAGGGCCACCATCAGTAGAATTTTGTTTACAGGAGGTGTGACGGGGGGGCTAGCCCCCTAGGTTCTTTCCTTCCCAGTCAACGTATTCAGTTCTGTTGGCAATGATATATCAACAGTTTACGTTTGTATTTATACAAGAGATATAGCTAAGATTATTTTCAAAGAGTGAAAATACTCCTTGACTTTATTTGAGGGAGTAAATTTAACTTTAAAGATTGCCAATGTCGAAAAAAAATTCTGCTTTCAAGAATGAAGGTGGAGAGGAGGAGAAACATATATTAAATTGTACTTCTTAACATATTCAGTCATAAAATGTGGATATCAAGTAGGGGTGCACAACCTTTATAAGAGGAGGCCAGTCACAAAAATGACTGGATTGTTGCGAGCCAACATCCGTAGGGTGAACAAAATTTTGTTTTGGGGAAGGAGGGAGAGAATCGGCCTAAATGTTCATAAAATTGCTAATTTTATAAAAGGAGAGTTAGCTCCCTATACTCAACCACCTCCTTAGTCAGTATAACCCATTTCAGTTGGCAAGGATAGAAAAATCTTGCATTTATTTTCCACGTGTGATTGACAATATTCAGTTTTTTTCCTAGTGATTGACAAAATTCACGATTTTTACGCGCCCGTTCGGCGAAATTTACGATTTATACGCACCTGATCGGCAAAATTCGCGATTTTTACGTGCCCGATCGGCGAAATTTACGATTTATACGCACCTGATCGGCAAAATTCGCGATTTTTACACGCCCGATCGGCAAAATTCGTCATTTTTTCACGCCCGATCGGCAAAATTCGCGATTTTTACGTGCCCGATCGGCGAAATTTACGATTTATATGCACCTGATCGGCAAAATTCGCGATTTATACGCACCTTATCGGCAAAATTCACGATTTTTACGAGCCCGATCGGCAAAATTTACGATTTTTACGTGCCCGATCGGCAAAATTCGCGATTTTTATGCATACGATCGGCGAAATTTACGATTTATACGAACCTGATCGGCAAAATTCGCGATTTATACGCACCATATCGGCAAAATTCACGATTTTTACGATCCCGATCGGCAAAATTTACGATTTTTACCCGCCCGATCGGCAAAATTCTCGATTTATACGCACCCTATCAGCAAAATTCGCGATTTATACGCACCCTATCGGCAAAATTCACGATTTTTACGAGCCCGATCGGCAAAATTTACTATTTTTACGCTCCCGATCGGCAAAATTTGCGATTTTTATGCACCCGATCGGCAAAATTCGTGATTTTTTCACGCCCGATCGGCAAAATTCGTCATTTTTTCACGCCCAATCGGCAAAATTCGCGATTTTTACGTGCCCGATCGGCGAAATTTACGATTTATACGCACCTGATCGGCAAAATTCGCGATTTATACGCACCTTATCAGCAAAATTCACGATTTTTACGAGCCCGATCGGCAAAATTTACGATTTTTACGTGCCCGATCGGCAAAATTCGCGATTTTTATGCATACGATCGGCGAAATTTACGATTTATACGCACCTTATCGGCAAAATTCACGATTTTTACGATCCCGATCGGCAAAATTTACGATTTTTACGCGCCCGATCGGCAAAATTCGCGATTTATACGCACCCTATCGGCAAAATTCACGATTTTTACGAGCCCGATCGGCAAAATTTACTATTTTTACGCTCCCGATCGGCAAAATTTGCGATTTTTATGCACCCGATCGGCAAAATTCGCGATTTTTACGCAAACGATCAGTGAAATTTACAATTTACACGCACGCGATCGGCAAAAGTAACGATTTATTCGCACCCGATCGGCAAAATTCGCGATTTTTACGGGCCCGATCGACAAAATTCATGCTTTTTACGCGCCCGATCGACAAAATTCGTGATTTTTACGCAGATGATCGGCGAAATTTACAATTTACACGCACCCGATCGGCAAAAGTAACGATTTATACGCACCCGATCGGCAAAATTCGCGATTTTTACGGGCCCGATCGACAAAATTCATGATTTTTACGCGCCCGATCGACAAAATTCGCGCGTTTTACGCATACGATCGGCGAAATTCGCGATTTATACGCACCCTACCGGCGAAATTTACGATTTATACGCACCCGATCGGCAAAATTTGTGATTTTTACACACCCGATGGTTGAAATTCGCGCTTTTTTGCGTCCGATCGGCGAAATTGATCCACGGGCCACCAGTAATCCGATCGCGGGCCACTTTTGGCCCGCGGGCCACAGGTTATGCACCCCTACTGTAAACGAACGTATATGGTTCAACAATACAAACAATAGAGAGTTTAAATGAATCGGATGTAGTAACATATTTGAATATCTTCTATATATAGCCACTTTGACAAAAATTATGCTATTTATACTATTGTTTTTCCTCTGTGTTGAGGAATCAAGTACTTTAACGTAAAAATTCGCTAATTACACAACTATTTAGTCTTATTAAAAAATCTTTTGAGTTACCCTGTAAACGAACAGCAAATTCTACAATTCTGTTTTACAATAGGAAGCTAACTTAGGTCGTTCGTAGTAACATATTTTAACATCCTGCGCATACGTTCTTTTTTAAAAGAGTTAGACCATTTAATATTTCTTTTCTTCATCTTAAGTATAGGAATAAATCACTTTAAAGTGATATACATAAAAAAACTAATTAATATTTTTACACGAAATATTAAACATTTGAACTACTCATAAAAACAATGCAATTGCTGAAAACAGCGTAAAAATCGGATAATTACACAATTCTTTAGCCCTATATCAAAAGATCTTTTGTGAGAACCTGTAAACGAACCTTAAATGTTACTATTTTTTTATAATAGGGAGCTTACTTGGGTCGACTGCAATAACATATCTTAATATCATGTGTATACGACCATTTCTAAAAGAGTTGGGTCATTTATTATTTTTTTGCTCTATGTTAAGTATAGGAATCAATAACTTTAAACTGATATAAATCAAAAACTAATTAATATTTTTTTCATGAAACTTATAAAGGTTTTAACTACTCATAAAAACAATTCAAATGACGTAAACCACGTAAAAATCCGATAATTACACATTGCTGTAGCCCTGTCAACAGTTTTTTGATATATGTTAAGTATAGGAATCAATAACTTTAAACTGATATAACTCAAAAACTAATTAATATTGTTACAGGAAACTTACAAAGGTTTGAACTACTCATAAAAACAATTCACATGACGTAAACCACGTAAAAATCCAATAATTACACATTGCTGTAGCCCTGTCAATAGTTTTTTGCTGTATGTTAAGTATAGGAATCAATAACTTTAAATTGATATAACTCAAAAACTAATTAATATTTTTACATGAAACTTACAAAGGTTTGAACTACTCATAAAAACAATTCAAATGACGTAAACCACGTAAAAATCCGATAATTACACATTGCTGTAGCCCTGTCAACAGTTTTTTGCTATATGTTAAGTATAGGAATCAATAACTTTAAACTGATATAACTCAAAAACTAATTAATATTTTTACATGAAACTTACAAAGATTTGAACTACTCATAAAAACAATTCAAATGACGTAAACCACGTAAAAACCCGATAATTACACATTGCTGTAGCCCTGTCAACAGTTTTTTGATATATGTTAAGTATAGGAATCAATAACTTTAAACTGATATAACTCAAAAACTAATTAATATTGTTACAGGAAACTTACAAAGGTTTGAACTACTCATAAAAACAATTCATATGACGTAAACCACGTAAAAATCCGATAATTACACATTGCTGTAGCCCTGTCAATAGTTTTTTGCTGTATGTTAAGTATAGGAATCAATAACTTTAAATTGATATAACTCAAAAACTAATTAATATTTTTACATGAAACTTACAAAGGTTTGAACTACTCATAAAAACAATTCAAATGACGTAAACCACGTAAAAATCCGATAATTACACATTGCTGTAGCCCTGTCAACAGTTTTTTGCTATATGTTAAGTATAGGAATCAATAACTTTAAACGGATATAAATCAAAAACTAATTAATATTTTTACATGAAACTTACAAAGGTTTGAACTACTCATAAAAACAATTCAAATGACGTAAGCCACGCAAAAATCCGATAATTACACATTGCTGTAGCCCTTGTCAACAGTTTTTTGCTATATGTTAAGTATAGGAATCAATAACTTTAAACTGATATAACTCAAAAACTAATTAATATTTTTACATGAAACTTACAAAGATTTGAACTACTCATAAAAACAATTCAAATGACGTAAACCACGTAAAAACCCGATAATTACACATTGCTGTAGCCCTGTCAACAGTTTTTTGCTATATGTTAAGTATAGGAATCAATAACTTTAAACTGATATAACTCAAAAACTAATTAATATTGTTACAGGAAACTTACAAAGGTTTGAACTACTCATAAAAACAATTCACATGACGTAAACCACGTAAAAATCCGATAATTACACATTGCTGTAGCCCTGTCAACAGTTTTTTGCTGTATGTTAAGTATAGGAATCAATAACTTTAAATTGATATAACTCAAAAACTAATTAATATTTTTACATGAAACTTACAAAGGTTTGAACTACTCATAAAAACAATTCAAATGACGTAAACCACGTAAAAATCCGATAATTACACATTGCTGTAGCCCTGTCAACAGTTTTTGGTCTGTACAAGATTTAAAAAGGGCAAAAAACAGCACTTTTAAAATCGCATTTCCTGAAAACCTATTCGACAGATCTTGCTTTTCTTTTGATGTTTTGTCTCGTGGCACGCCCCATTCCATAGAATCAAAATTTTTGTTTCTATCATAAATAGAACGCGAGATATAGATGTGTCAAAAACCCGTTTTGTCCCGTCCGCAAAATATAAACTAGACAGAGTTAAAAAAAAATAATTGTAAAATCGTTTGGCATCCATTGGCGGAAATTCCTTTCATTTACGGTTCAATGCATTGCTGTTTCTTATGCTTGGCGAGAAACTCTGTCGAGTTTCTATGATATTGGATTTAAAGAAAATCTCAAAATCATGGATTTTGAGTTCTCAGTCTCTCCCACTCTTTTAAATTTACAATGTATTTTTGTCAAAACGTAATATTTATTGCAAAATATCTTCAACTCAATTTGAAATAAAACTTTTTAACCCTCAAGCTGTTTTGCCCATATTTTTCCGTTTCTAAAAAACAAATTAAATCAGCTCTAGACAAAAATATTTTAATAGAATTATGTTTTAAGATATATGTAAAATAAAAGAGATATGAAGTGTATTTTTAGAAACAATGGGGGAAATTTTTTTTTTAATTAATATTACGTATATTTGTAGATATTAATATTAATATCTACATTTTAATATTAGTTTTATGAACATTTTTATAAAAATGAAAGAAAGCCATCAGATGCTCCAAGGGTTAAAAAGTTGATTTAAATCAACAAACCCTGTTTTTGAGCTATACAAAAGTTGTCTGTTACAGAGTCTTGTACCATGATTTTGGAATCATCCTGTATAATGGGTGCCATGCATAAATCAATGGCCCTGGTAGTTGTATCTCACCTGGCCTGTATATACCGACTTTAATATGTTTATGTGTGTGCATGTCATTTTAAACATCTAGAAAATTTATGATTTAAACCAATGATTTTTAACACTTTCCAACCTAGTTGAAAAGTGTTTATGACTTTGGTTTGTCTGGCTGGCTGTCTGTGCTCTAACTCGTGTAAATATGCTCAAATTGCCCTGAAATTTTTGTATGTTATTGTCGTTTACTATAGCATGTTCCCTATTTCAACAGAAGTGTTTAGCACTTATAGTTTTTTTACAGGGACAATCAAAAGTATTCCATTACATAACAGTCAATGGGGAAAAGTCATTTGCGGTTTATTTTAATGATGTTACACAATTTCAAACACATTGTAATTGATATAGATCACTAAGGTGCGTTACAAGAAGCTTAATATGGAATAGAGTGTGCATAGCACTTAGAGTTACTTGACAGGGACACTCAAAAGAATTCCGTTACATGACGTCTATGGAGAAAAATCGTCTGCGGTTTAATTAAATAATGTTTCACTATTTTAAATGCATTGAAATTTATATATATCACTAAGGTGCATTACAAGAGGCTTACTACAGAATAGTGTATGTATAATTGTTTCAAGTGCATTTGGATGATGTGACGTCATTTAAAACAGGATGAAATGAATATATAGTTATGAGGCGCATTAAAACATGCTTTTTTGTAGAATATGGGGTGCAAAGCATTTGTTATTCACTGACAGGGTCAAACTAAAGAATTCTGTTACACATTGTTCTATGGGGAAAAATCGTTTGCAGAGTGATATTTCACTATTTCAAACATGATGAAAATTATATGCATTACTGAGGTGCACTATAAATTCAAAACTTTATATATCTATATCACTTTTTTATGGACACGACAAGTTCCATAATTCTGTACTGCTTCTTCTAAACTGATACATAAAATCAAGGGCCAGAATATCAGTCAAGTTCATTAATGGGCAAAATCTGACTGAGGAGGTAGAAATGAGGAGGGTTTTTGTGAACACATAAAAAAACCCATCATGTCTTAATTATGATACATATCAAATCTGTTTAGAGTTATTATTACTTCTAGGGAAAGGGCCGAAAATTTATGTAGGACAGATTTCTGATATCATTAAAAATGGAAGAAAAAAATTCATAACTTTGTCCATTCACAAGATATCAAATCCGCTTAAATTTATTATAAATCTTCTTAATATTATCTAAAACTTTTATATTAATAAAACCAATTCTTACAGCGAAAAAAAAAAAAAGAACGAAAAATCATGCACATTCAGAATACAGTCAAACCTCGTTAACATGAACACTCTTAACGCAAATTACTGTTAGAATGAACTGTTCTCGATTGTCCCGTCCAGTTGTATGTAATGTATTTAATTTAGGATAACACAAACTACCGTTAACATGAACAAAAAAAAAATCCCCTTGAGTGTTCGTGTTAACGAAGTTCGACTGTATACCGTAACAAAACTTCACCGTCAAATAAGGGGAAAGAAGATATGTAAGTAAATATTTTAGAAAACATATAACACATTGAAAAATACAGTATTCAAAATTACCATCCAGTGTCAAAACAGTAATAGAATTATTTTGTGCAGCCCTGTATAAGGTCAACAGATGTGGGTATATAATATGATAAAATTTACTTCAGTTACGATATTCACCTTTAGCAATTTTCGCCAATCGATGGAAATGCACTCAAAATCTTTTGTACATGCCTGTATATTATCTGAACTGAAGACTTTTGTGCACACCCCATATTAAGCTAAAAGGTAATTTAGAACTCACTCGCAGCCATTACTAACCATAAGTGACAATTATCTTTTTCTTTGTGCAGCCCTGTATATGAATTTATATTCCACAAACTTCTATTAGTCTACTCAACAGAGTTCAGCAGGAAAATGCGTAACACAATTAAAAACTACCCTTAAGCAATTCATTGCCATAGTCTTATGTAGCTCTGTATAGGATCAACCAAGTTTATAAATACACACGTACAATGAAAAAGTTTAGTTAAACTTCAAAACACAAATCAAAGTTGAAAATGCACTTATCACACACAGACTGTAAATAAACGCAGTGCAACAAGAGAGCAATTTATAGTACACCTGAGTAATGCGTATAATTTTCATTATGTTTGAAATAGTGAAATATCACTCAATGACACTGCAAACAATTTTTCCCCATAGAGCGATGTGTAACAGAATTCTTTTGTTGACCCTGTCAATGAATACTAAATGCTTTGCACACGTTATTCTACAAAAAGCATGTTTCAATGTGCTTCATAATTATATATCCATTTCATTCTGTTTTAAATGATGTAGCGTCATCAAAATGCACTTGAAATGATTATTTCCCATTGACTGTCATGTAATGGAATAATAACTTTGACTGTCCCTGTCAAAAAACTATCGGTGCTACACACTTCAGTTGAAATAGGGAACATGCTAGACCAAAAGACAATAACATACAAAAATTTCAGGACAATAGGAGTCTATTGACACGAGTTAGAGCACGAACAGATGGCAGACAAACCGAAGTCATAAACACTTGGGGGGGGGGGGAGAGTTAGAAGAAATAAAACAATCACATCTCTGTTAATCTGCACTAAGGTGATCAAAAACTATCATTGGAGTGATAAAACTTGTTTTACAACCCTCAGAGATGCTGTACATAGGGTTGCATTATTAAATGAACGTGTGTCTGAATAAAAAGAACGTCAGAATTTAAAATACAGTGTGTGGTTCATGGAATGAAACAATCCTTTAATCTCTAATCTTGATCTAGTTTTTGTTGGTGAAACGAGTACTTAACTTTGAAATCTACCTGTGACTCTAGGTTGAGTCGGCAGTGATTTTTTGAAAGTTGAGAATGTATCTAACCACTTAAGACAGGGGTGCACAACCTTTATGAGAGGACAGCCACTCACAAAAATAATTGGCTTGTAAAAGGCCACCATCTGACTCATTCGACGAAATTCCCAATTGGCTAAATTCATGATTTTTGAACGCTTGTTCGGCGGAATTCACGATTTTTGTGTGCCCGATCAGCTAAATTCACAATTTTTGTGTGCTCGATTGGCAAAATTCAAGATTTTTATGCACCCACCCAATCATCTAAATTCACGATTTTTGTACAACCAATCGGCCAAATTCATGATTTTTACGTCCCCAATCGGCCAAATTCATTTTTATGCAACCGATCAGTGAAATTCACGATTTTTGAACGCTTAATCAGCTAAATTAGTGTTTTTTACATGCCTAATTGGCAAAACTCACAATTTTTGTGCACCTGATCGGCTAAATTCGCAATGTTTTTCTGCGACCTATGGACAAAATTTGCATTTTTTTTTCACAACTAATTGCCGAAATTTGCAATTTCTGCAGATGCTGGCATTGAGGGTCTCTGCAGGCCACTAGCTAACTAACTCATTGCGTGCCACTAGTTAAGGCTCCTCTTCAGTAAACTTCCCGATTCCCCTCGCTAATGTTATTCCTATGGGCGTAGGATGCATTCGTATTTTTAAAATATCTCCTCGGAAAATTAATATTTTTAACTTCTGTTTTCTTTGTACTATTCTTAAAGAATGTCTCTTTTTTTCTTAGTTGTCAATTTTTTTCTAAAATATATACTTAATTTTATATGAAACGTTAAAATCTTATTAAGATTTTAAAACAAAAAAATGTAAATTAAACACATAATTTAGAAATATTTTGATAACTAAGAAAAAAAGAGACATTCTTTAAGAACAATACAAAGAAAACAGAAGTTAAAAATATTAATTTTCCGAGGAGATATTTTAAAAATACGAATGCATCCTACGCCCATAGGAATAACATTAGCGAGGGGAATCGAGAAGTTTACTGAAGAGGAGCCTTAACCAGGGTCCGACAAATCCCGGGCGCCAGGTCGCCCGGGCGACTAAAAAATTCCTCTTGGCGACTAACTTTTTTACCTACTGTTAGAATATTTTAAGTTTAGTTTTCCCCCTTTAAAAACTTATTATTTCGTCCACTCTGCCAGCAAACGCACGTACGTTTATCAGTGCCATTGCTGTTTGTTTACATTTTCTCCAACACCTTTTCTCTAAGTTGAGTTGCCTCGCAGCTGCTTCAACGTGAGGCAAGTCATTTTTGCAAGGTCTATAGGCGCTGGCTGTCTGCGCGTGTCTTACTGCTTTGTGACGTATACTGCACGTGATTCGTCCAGGCAAGTAACTGTTCGTTTTAGCTCTCTGGTTTTCGGCCTTTCCCGCTCATTGTACTCTTAGTTCTTACTTCGTGATTCATTCATTCCCGAGACGACAGACTGGTTTGTTTTTCGAGGTGGCGCCCGCGTATTTTGTTCTTTTCCATGTGATCTACTTTTTTTTGGCCCAATATTTATTTTTCTTTTAATGAAGATACGATTAAAAAATGAAGAGAAGTGTGAAAGAAGATTCACTTCCAAAGAAACAACTGAAAATTGATCGCTTATTCTTTGCTAATAAATCTGAAAAACTTCCCATTACAAATAATGAAAATCAGAATAGTGCGGAAGAACATAAAAGTGGGTGTTCATCGGATTTCTGCGAAAATCAAGTTCATGAAAATTTTTATTCTGACACCAAAAAGTGTGTTGAACCTGAACCTATTAAGTTAGGAAATGGAAAAAGAAAATTTCAACAAGCATGGTTGAAAGATTTGGACTGGCTGGAATACAAAGAAGGGATTGCAACTTGTCACCTCTGTAATTTATTTCCAAATCTCAGTGATAGTAACTCTAAAGTTGTTCAAGGTTTTTCTTCAAATTTTAAATTGGAAACATTTAAAAAACATGCAAAATCCCAACAACATATTCAGTGTGAGAAGGCAAAACGAGCCAAAGAAAAACCTTATGACACGCCAATAGCGAAGTGCATTAAAACTATAGATCAAAAATCATTTGAACACTTATCTGCATTATTCAATGCATCTTATTATTTGGCAAAAAATAACAGGCCATTTAGTGATTTTAAAGAGTTAGTGATGTTACTATCAAAATTGGATGTGACTGACTCGGACAAGTACACTAATGAAAAAAGGTGTCAAGAGTTCATTTCTGTAATTTCTGAACATCTGAGAGAAACATTTATTACTGAATTAAAATGTGCTAAATATATTAGCATTTTAATTGGTGGATCTACTGACAAATCTGATGAAGAGCAACTCATAATATATGTGCGTTACATTGTAGAAACAAAAGTAAATGCGAGTCTTAACTATGGTTCCACTCAAAAATTGTTCAGCAGATGGTTGCCTCCAAGCTATTACTGAGGAATTTTCAAGATTAGGTTTGGAATACCTTTTGAATTCTACTACTTTAGTAGGTCTTGGTACTGATGGAGCTCGAACAATGACAGGGGGTCACAAAGGTGTAGCAACAAAGTTAGCTAAACAAATGAATCATTTAGTAGCAGTTCATTGTGCAGCCCATAAACTTCAGTTGAGTGTTTTACAATAAAATAAAGATTGTAAAATAATTAATGATATAGATTCTACACTGATAACTCTTTATAAATTTTATATGAATTCTCCTAAACGTTTAAGAGAGTTAAAGCTGATTTCTGAAGCCCTAGAAGAAAAATTTGTGAAGCTAATGTATTTGCACAAGGTAAGGTGGGTTGCAAGCAAAGTTGGAACACTCAGAGCTGTAATCAGGGATTGGAAATCCATTGTTGTCCATTTGGAAAGTAGTACTCAAGCAAAGGGTGCAGATAGTAACATGGCCATAGGACTGCTTAAAAAGTTAAAAGATTTCAAACTTTTAATAACAATGCACTTTTTATGTGACTATTTGAGAATTTTTAAACAACTCTCCCTAATATTTCATAAATCGGAGTTTTTGCTAAGCCAAACTAAAGTGCATGTTGAAAGAGCACTGCTTAGATTAGAAAACCTTAAAAACACTCCAGCTGAAAATGAAAAAAAAATTTTAAATGATGTTTCATTAAGTGGAATGTACCTTAATGTGCAGTTGTCAGATATATCTCACAAAAATTTTTCCAATGATAAAAGTATTCTCATTGAAGCAGGGATAAGGCATTTGAAAGAAAGATTTATAGAAACTGAAACAGAAATAATAACAGCTACTGGTATATTTGATACTTTCAGTTGGCCTGAAGGCAAAGGACTATGCAAGTTTGGAGAAAAAGAAATAACATTGCTTTCGCAACATTTTGCTAGTTGTCTTGCTATCAAAGAAGATGACATTACTCATATTTTAGATGAATGGTATGAGTTTAAAGTTCTCGGCAGAAATTTAACAATTAATTCTCTTTTTGAAAGGTGTTTTTCTATGAAGGATCGATTCCCACATTTGGTAAATCTCCTTGCCATTGTGCTGACACTTCCTGTGTCAACAGCTTCTTGTGAAAGAGGTTTCAGCAAAATGAACCTTATCAAAAGTAAACTCCGTTCAAACTTAAAAGAGGACAGTATGAACAGTTTATTGTTTATAAATTTAAATGGACCATCTTTAAAGGATTTCAATCCTGAAAAATCAATTGATAAATGGTATTTTAAATCAAAATCTCAAAGGCATTGTTAATTTATGTATATAATTTCTTATTGGGAATTAAAGGTAAAGATATTTATCTACTGTTTTAATGTTTAATTTCATAGTTTGTTTAAATTTAATTTTTACAATGTAAAAGTGGTATTATCTTTAAAAAAAATTTCAGTTTGATTTTTTTTATTGAATAGTTAACTTGTTCACTGCGAAATGTCACATATCACTCAAAAATAGCCGAATACGATCATGAGTAGCCAGTGTTCCATTTTGCCGTGAATGCGTTAAGGCTCCCGTTGAGCAAGCGCTCGGGAATACGGTGCTAATGTTAATCCAATGGGGCATTAATGTGCTAATATCTCGCTTGCATTTGAATATTTTTAAACGATTTTTTTTTTTTTTTGCACTGGATAGCAGAGATCAATCTCTATTTCCACCGTTGATTACTTTTTCGATTTTCTTTGCGTATTTTTTTTACGAAGATAGTTTCACTTTCGGAACCGATCTCTGCTATCCAGTGCAAAAAAAAATTGTTTAAAAATATTCAAATGCAAGCGAGATATTAGCACATTAATGCCCCATTGGATTAACATTAGCACCGTATTCCCGAGCGCTTGCTCAACGGGAGCCTTAATGTCAGAGAAATGATTCTTCAATATGGCTCCTGAGAATTTTTTCTGGCGCGTAAGAATTTTCAACTTTTGTCAGTCCCTGGCCTTAACTCATTGCGGGCCACAGATTCAATAGCTTAACACAAAGTGTATATAAAGACATGAATTAATAACAGGGTTCATACAGAGTTGGGAAGAAAAAATCCAAGGAGTACCGAAAAAATCCAAGGAGTCCAAAAAATGTTAAGGATTTGCAATTTTTTGTTGTTGTTGTTTTTATGTGCTGCATCGTTATGTGGTATGCACACTCCAATTCTTAATGGCCAATTTGGAGACAGAAACAAATTTTACTCTATTAGAATCTAATTGTTAGTGCTGGAATTGCACAGTATTCACAAAATATTGCTTACTGATTTCGTAAGTTTAAATACAAAATAGACAATCAACTTTTTTATGCAGCGACCAATGATCATATAAACAGAGATTAGTCAAACCTCAAACACTTATTATGTATATCACATACATGATACATCTTTAAAAAAATTTTAAAAGGTAAAAAAAAAAAAAAAAAATGCTAAACGCAACATACAAGAAAAAATATAACAAGTTTTGAATTTATACTTTTAGAACAGCTGTAATCGATTTCGTTGAAGGTTAAACTTTGACGAAATTCACATGTTTTTTGCGACCTTCTTGGGGAAATTCGCAATCTTCTGGGAGAAATTCGTGTTTTTTCACGATCTTTTGACGAAAACTGCGTGTTTTTAGCGATCTTTTGACGAAATTCGCGTGCTTCCTGCGATCTTTTGAGAAAATTTGCATGTTTTTGCGATCTTTTGAGAAAATTTGCATGTTTTTTACAATCTTTTGATAAAATTTGCGTGTTTTTTGCGATCTTTTGAGGAAATTCGTGTCTTTTTTCACAATCTTCTGGGGGAAATTCGCGTCTTTTTTCGCGATCTTCTGGGGGAAATTCGTATTTTTTTGCAATCTTTTAATGGAATTCGTGTTTTATTTCGATCGTTTGACGAAACTGACGTTTTTTTCCAGATCTTTTGATGGAAACTGAATGTTTTTCGCAATCCTTTGACGAAGTTGGCGTGTTTTTCGCGATTATTTGAGGAAATTTGTGTGTTTTTTCGATCTTTCGAGGAAATTTGCGTGTTTTTTGTGATCTTTCGAGGAAATTCACATTTTTCGTGATCTTTTGAGGAAATTTGTATGTTTTTCGCTATATTCTGGGAGAAATTCACTTTTTTTTTTTCCATGATCTTCTGGGGGTAAATTCGCGATCTTCTGGAAGACATTCGCGTTTTTACAATCTTCAGGGGTGGAAAATTGAAAATTCACTTTTGTAGCAGGTTTGGAGCAGGTCAAATTGCAATTTTGGAGCAGTAAATGCCAGTTTTTGAGCATGTCAATTACAGTTTTGGAGCAGTAAATGCCAGTTTTGGAGCATATCAATTACAATTTTGGAGTGGGTTAATTACATTTTGTAGCAGCTCCAAATTAAAAGCAAATATGCTTTGTTAATGAACTTTTCTTTAACATAGTGCATATATACAATTTCAACAGTATAAAATGTAATAAATGTTAAAAAAAAAAAAAAATAAAAAAAAATTATATACTTCGTGAGTTTTAAAATTTGTAGTAATATGACTATAACAGATGAATTAACTTTCCACATTCCAATAATACATAATAAATATACCATATTCTGACAACAAATATTTTACACCCTTTTAGAAATAAAAAAATAATTCGACTTATCTAACACTTTAGGAAAAGATTAAAAAAAAATAATAATAATAATAAGAAAGCATTTAAATTAAAAACAGAATGTAACAAGTTAAATATGTTTACTTACAATAGTTATTGTATATTTTTGGCAAATGACAAACATTTGATAGTAAATTTAAATAACCCAAACCCCAAGTGATACCTGTAACTGTGAGTAATCACTAGACTGCACAGTGGTTTTCTTTTAAAAAAGTAGTATATGTCAATAAGACACATTTTAAAATTGTGGCCAAATGCATTGTGGACTTTGTGAAGAGTGCATGCTTCTATATCAACAGTATTATTGTTGATTCCATGCAATTTGTTTTTTACAATCTTTGTGACATTCAGTCCACTGCTAAAGAACGACAGCAACCAATTTTTTGGCTAATTGGCTAAAGCACACTTTATAATAACAAATCTTCTGATTTGGAGTCTCATAATACAGGAGTAGAAAATAAAAAATTTGTTTTGTATCAGAATAAATTGCAGTTCTGTATCAGAATTTAATGGTTTTGTAGTAGAACAAACTTATGTTTTAGCATTGAAATCAAATAGCATTTTCTATTTTTCAATAAAAACAAAGATTATTTTTTATAATGTTACGAAAGTGGACATTTTTAACTCAATTTTAGGACGCTACAGTTCTGTAAAGGTCTTTATGCCTCAAAAATCACGTATAGCATAAGATGTGACATTTAACAAAAACTGCTATTCAATTTCACATTACTTCAGCAGTCATGCCTTACCAATTTCATGCTTTTACATCTAAAAATAGTTTGTGGATGTGTCATAAATTTCTGCATTGTTGAGGGGGTAAAAATATTTTGTTTGAGAACAGTCTTAATGCTGCATATCTTTTCAATAATGCTTATTTTTGATAAATGGTACATCAGCTGTGTTTTGGAGTAATCATCCTCTTTGGATTAAAATATGCTATATTATAAAAACTGAAATGTAAAACAATGATTATGTAGTATATACTCTAAGTTAGTCACATTAGGATATTGAAAAAAGATTGCGACGAAGAATGTGCTTATTCAAACGAAACTAAATGTCATAAGTATTGTGAATGTATATAGCTAAATATATTGTATATGATAAACACAAAACCTGATATTGGGATCTTTGCTTAATCTGATTAATAAACTGAATTATAATCTATTATTCAGTTAGAGATAATTTTCAAACTTAAATGATGCTGTATATCTTAGCTACATGCATCATAGCAGTGCGTTGCCAAACCTATACAAAGTTAATGAAGTTTTTTTTTTTTTTTTCTTTTAATTCTAATTTTTTAGATTAAGAAATTTCCATTTTTGGAGCAGATTGGAGCAGAATTTTAAAAAATTGCTATTTTTGGAGCAGAATGTAGCAGGAAATCAAAATTGGAGCAGTTCGGAGCAATTGGAGCAGATTTTCCACCCCTGAATCTTTTAATGGAAATCGCGTTTTATTTCGATCGTTCGACGAAACTGACGTTTTTTTGCGATCTTTTGATGGAAACCACGTGTTTCGCGATCTTTTGACGAAATTCGCGTTTTTTTCACGATTTTCTGGGGGGAAATTCGTGTTTTTGCATGATCTTTTGAGGGAATTCACATTTTATTTCTATCGTTTGACAAAATTGACTTTTTTTCGCGATCTTTTGATGGAAACCGCGTGTTTTTCCTGATCCTTTGACAAAATTCGCATGTTTTTCACGATCCTTTAACAAAATTTACGTGTTTTTCGCACTTTTTTGAGGAAATTCGCGTGTTTTTGGCGATCTTTTGAGGAAATCCGCATTTTTCTCGATCTTTTGAGGAAATCCACATTTTTCTCAATCTTTTGAGGAAATCCACATTTTCCTCAATCTAATGGAGAAATTGGAGTTTTTTCACAATCTGACAAAATTTACTCATTTTTTCCGCGATCGATTGATGAAATTTGACAGTATTTTTTGGGATATATTTGCGAAAAACGCGATTTTTCCGAGATTTTTGGCTAAATGCCAAACATTGATAAAATTTAAAGTAAAGTACAGTGTTGAAAAACGGACTTTACGGACCTAATAATTGAAAAACGGACCTAGTGGGAGCCCTGCTATAAGATTATCCTAACCAATGAATGCTGTGCTTCAGATAAATGACGTGTATAAAGGATTTACTGTGCGTTTTACAATCCCGATTTTTTTCCCTCGGCAGCAATATCACTTGCGTCCGAAGCTGCAATACAATTTAAGGAGTTTCTAAGGAGTGGTTTGCTTATCTAAGTAGTTCTAAGTACTACTTGGGAATGTTTTCATTTTTAAGGAGTTTCCAAGGAGTCTAAGGAGTCTGTGAGAACCCTGTAATAATAATAGAGCGAAGGTCTGATATATACCTTTTGTCATTGCACATGTAACACTTCCATCCTTCTTTGGTTGTCTCCGAGATCTCCGCCCTCCCGAAGTTGCGTCGGATGCAGGCGGAGCAAAATCCGTTGGGACAGTAATCACAGACAATGAGTTTCCCGCCGTTGCCACACCATGTGCAGTAGTTGTACCCTGACTCGTCCTGCGAGAACTCACTGCTACCGTAGAACTCGTAACACTCCTGGAAACAATTATTACAAAATGTATTATATAACTCACTCAATGCAACTGTTAAACAAGAAAGAAAAATCATGTGTCAAGCATAGATTATGCAACACTTTCAGAATACTGTAGGGAAAACTTCACTGTACAAATTTGAAAACCCATATCATTAAACACATATAAAAATCTAAATGGTAAATTCCACAAATGTAATACAGCGAAAACAAGGATTTGTTTAGGAAAACTTTCACAAAAAAATTTCATGTTAAAACGGGACCCTTCACAAAATTTTTCATTTTAAAACACGACTCTTCACAAATCTATCTCTTTAAAACAGGACCCTTCACAAATTTATCCCTTTAAAATGGGACCCTTCATGAATTTATTTATCACTTTAAAACAGGAACTTTTACAAAATTACTTGTTTTAAAAATAGACCTTTCACAAAACTTTTTGAACTCCAAATTGAATATTTCGTAAATTTAATCATTTTAAAGTAAATCTGACCTGTCACAAAACAGCTGAAGCCACCAAAGAATCTATTACCTGGCTTTTTTTATACATAAAGGATCTAATTAAAAACATATAAAGAAAAACCTAAATGTAACATTTAAAAAAAAAATTACAGAATTATGATTAGAATTTTCACAAATGTAAGAAAACTGTTCGCGATTTCACAAAAACAGGACCCTGGGAGGAAAGTCTGAATAGACCCCTGGAAAAGCGGGAAGGGTTGGACTGAAGGCTCTCTGAAGATCACCGCTGCAGCTTTTGGCTTATTGTTCGTCTCATGCAACGGTCGGACTGGGAGACCCTAAAATTTGCAACCATCTAACTTGCAGCCACACTTGACCAGCTCTTTCAAAGCTAAATTAAATACCATCAAAATTTAAACAGTAAATACCACCTATTTAATGCACCAAACAGCAGGAAGGGCTGGGCTCTGAAGGCTTCTGGTGACCGCTGCAGCTTCAAACTTATTGTTTAACTAACACTAGTTGAACAAAATATTTGAAATCTTTTGTGCCAGCCTGTATAGGTTTTTATATGTGTTGGCCTTTTTAAAACTGAAAAATCTTCTGCGGAATATTTCAAGACAGCAGTTCCTTTAAAAACATTACTAGTTTATTAAACGATGAGATGAATCATAAAATACAGCATAACTGTGCTGTTAACTCCAAGAAATGAAAATATAACAGATACATTTAGAAATATAAACAATAAGCAAAAACATAACAGGCAACAGGCAAAAGGGTAGCAGAAAACGTCCATATTTTTATAGACATTTTTAGCAGTTGTTTTGCATAAAAATGTTGCCATTCCAAACAAGCTAGGTTTCGAAGTGGGCGATTCCACCTGCCGCATCATGGCAAAAAGGTAATTTCTTCCACAATTCCCAACAAACAGGTGCCCCATGGTCTGCGTCTTCAAAATCTACCTGTGCCTATAGGCCGAGCCGTCAGATTTTTTTTATAATATATGGAGGCATTGAAATTGCATACTGTTAACAAAATTCTTTTGAGTGTCCCTGTCGATGAACGATACATTGTATGCACACCCCATCCTAGAGTAAGTGCCTTGTAGTGTGCACTTCAGTGATATATATCAATGTGAATGAGTTTAAAAGAGTATATATAACATCATTAAAATACACCACAAACAACTTTTCCCCCCATAAACCACAATGTAACGAAGTTCTTTTGAGTGTCCCTGTAAATTGAACACACTCCATTTTCAATACCAAACACGCAGGGATCTCATCTCTCCAAACATTTCTTTCACCCAGGGTCCTGTTTTTGTGAAAAGCTTTTAACATTCATGAAAAAATCTTGATTTTGAAATGATTGTTACACTCAGGCTCTTGAAGGTATGTAAAACACGTAATATCTTCTCTCTATTATTATCTAAAAGTGACAAATCAGATTTTACTTTTCAATGATTCAATTTGTGAAAAAGGTTCACTTTGGAGGTGTAACAGGTCTACTTTCAAGACAAATGAATTTGCGAAGGGTTTCAAGTGAATGGCTTTGTGAAGGGTCCTGGCTGGAGATGAAAAAAGATTGTGAAGGACCCAATTTCTTCCTAAACAAAAATCCCTGACATCATGTCAGTACGATCCCAATAACATACAGATTCCCAAAATCTGGAAGGAGCCAGTGGCCACATTGTGAAACAAACCCATAAAAACAATAGTAGCGTTTATACGAGGGAAAACTCAGAATTCAAAGCGAAAAATTATTTTTTTGGTACTTCTCTATTATCCCGTCAACCACTTTTTATAACAAAAAGCTATCGCCAAACTGCAAGATTAAATGCCAAAAATGCGGTCCCATTTACTTGATGTCAGAAGCATAATACGTATTGGTTATGTCATCAAGTGGTTTTTAATTTGACATTTTCGGGTATTTTTCATTATTTTTACTTATTTATTAGTTATTTCATTAATTAAAATAACAATTGTGTCCTTAAATTCTTATATTTTATTTATTTATTTATTCTGATATTCCAATGGCAACGTTCTCCCATTTATTTGGCATTACAGTTTAGCGATAGTTTTTTGTTATGAAAAGTGGTCGACGGGATAATAGAGAAGTACCATTTTTTTCAATACACACACATGTAAAACAAAATTCAAACTAATTACCGCAAATGTGTATATCTAATTTAATCCTAAAATTCTTTAAGATTTGAATATGAAGTATAATATAAATCTTAAACTACATAAATTCAGAAGATGAAGTTAGACAAGGTGCAGTTTAACAAAAAATATGTATAAGCTAATCAATCATGGTAGTGGAGAATATTGGAAAATTATTATAATTCTTATTATTATAGCTTATTTGGAAATTTTTAATTTTTATTTTGTCACATATAAAAAATTATGAATTTAACATTATTTTGCATTAAAAAAAATCTGCAAATTTAATTTAAAAAAAAAAAAAAAAAAAGGTAGAAATCTGCTGTTTGGCAAAAAAGGGGCATCCCTGTAAAACACATGGCAACATAGACATCGAAAGTTAGTGGCCAAAGTAAAAAATTTAGTCGCCACGTAACGACTGGCGGCCGTGAATCTACATCTATAATAAAAGGTGTCCGAAAAGTCTGGAAACGGTTGAATAACTCGAGAAATATGCAATGGATTGAAAAACGGAAAAATACACGTTCAATATTTTAGAAAAATCTGAAAAACGGAAAAATACGCATTCAATATTTTAGAAAAATTTATTTAGGGAAAATTTACCATTTTTCTAAAATATTGAACACATATTTTTCCGTTTTTAAATCCAATGCATATTTCTCGAGTTATTCAACCGTTTCCAGACTTTTTGGACACACTGTATATCAATTTCAAGGTAATCTGAGTAGTTAGAGGACAGACAAAATTCAAAAACAGTTTTCAATTTTACACACATGTAAAACAAAATTCAAACTAACTACCACAACTGTGTATATCTAATTTAATCCTAAAATTCTTTAAAATTTGAATATCAAGTATAACATAAATCTTAAACTACGTAAATTCAGAAGATAAAGTTGGACAAGGTGCAGTTTAACAAAAAATATGTATAAGTTAAGCAAAGTTGGAAAATGTTAAAAAACACAATTTTAGTAGTGTACCAGGCGACCTGCAGACTTGTATAAAACCAAAAACTTTCTGCAAATTAATTTAATGTTTAATAAAATTACATGTTATATTATTTTGACGATATGAATTAAAAACAGTAGTTTAAAATAATTACCATTTAAATACTAATATTAAAGAATAATTATTTTGGTTAAAAAATAATAATAAAGCTAAAAATCCATGATAGGAAGAGCTGAATTTTTGTCAATGCATTTAGAAACAGCCCAATCCTTAATATTTTGACCTCTTCCCAGGCGTCACAACAATCTTTTGTATCTTTAAATTTCAAATTGTGTGAAAACAGTAAATAAATCGTACATAATATTGGAATTTTTTATTTTTTTGGTATTAAAACAAAAGATGTTTTTCTTTTCTAAAAATTTTTCTGCAAAGTTCCGAATTTTGCAAAAAAATTCCCGCGCACGGCATGCTTGCGTGCGTCTATATTATACAACTCTGGCGACCTGCTTGCAGAATGATATTTTCAAAAATATCAAAAGGTTGTGCGTCCCATTTTAGGATTTTGTGGATTTCTGGTCACATTTTCTTAGACAGTCATTTGAATGTAATAGATTATAATGCAATAAAGTAAAATATTAAAGTAATAAAAATAATTTTAAAAATGATTGAAATACTAACAAGTTGGAAATTGTACGTCAAAAGTGACAAATGAGGTACGTTCGTACCCAAGGGCCGCACTAAGATTTTCAAAATGCTAGCCAGTAAATTAGCGAAATTTATCTATAATAAGCCAATAGTATATAATACATTTTTTATCATTAACTCTTTCAGTCCTGAATTTATTGAATGGGTAAAAAAGCATTTTCTCACTCTATTACATTTTGCTGCATGTCCAAAAATTGTGTCCATTTTTTTTCTTTTTTAATTTTTTTAGTTATTCCCCATCCAAAAATAAAAGTGTTACCTTAAAGCATGGCTGCCAACTGTTCCAATTTTTGCACATACCACTATAATTTAACAGAAATTTTTGCTTTATTTAATTGTTGAAATGCTGTGGTTAAATAAGGCAAAAATTTCAATTAAATTTGAATGGTATCCAAAAATCAAAAGAATTGGTAGTTGTGCCTTAAAGTAAAGATTAAAATTAAACCATCGCCAACTAAAAACACTTTGAACTCAGTACCATTTTATTATTGTTACTTTTGTGGGCATAGAATACGTATTTTTAACTACAAACTTAAAAGAAAAAAAAATTTCAAAACATGATGACAACAACGAAAAGCTCCTGATAAATCATTCGCCAGTCTTTTTGCGAAAATAATTTTTTGTTTGCCTATTTCATGATGTACTTGGCACATAGGTGAATGACAAGCAATATAAAAAAAAATAGTTTTACAATTTAAAAAAAAAAAAATCATCGTTATTATTTCAGTGAAATGAATTACATCATCTGTTATGAGCAAAATGAGAATGCCTTTTCTCTTATTATGCAGGCCACGTTTACAGACGCAATTTTTTTCTCGACATCAGACAGCGCTGCAAAAACTCACCCTGGAGATCTTGCTTTGCGAAAAATGACCACCATGGTTTCATATTTTTATGACAGAAGATGAACGAATGTCTTGTGTTTATTGACTTTAATGGATTGAAATATTGGGCTGTCAACCTCATTTCCACTGAAGTTATCTCAGAATCTATACCTATATTTGAATGTAACTCCTCTCTCAAACAAACCATTTTTTTTCAATAATCTTTCCAAAAATATAACTTTCATGTCCATTTTATTTGAAAAAATAATTTTGAATAAAAATGGCTGCCTGGCTATATTAAAAGAGAAGTGGTCAGCCCGTATTTGTTTTCCTCCTCAGTCACATGACTTGCATTTTTATTATATAGATTACGTAGGATAGAATTTAATAGAATGAAGAAGACTTTGAATAAAATATCTTAACTTTTGATTGAACTTCCACACAATTTGTAATGACTCGACAAAATGAGGATGCCTCTTTTTTTTTTTTTTGACACCAGACAGCGCTGTAAAATTCCCCATGGAGGTCTTACTTTGCAAAGGATGACCTCCTTGGTTGAATATTTCTATGACTGAAGATGAACGAATGTCTTGTGTTTATTTACTTTAATGGATTGAGATATTAGGCTGTCAACCTGATAATTGACACATATCTCTCAAACAAATGATTTTTTTGAACAATCTTTCTAATAATTTGATCTATACCAAGGCACACACTAGCAGAAGCCAAGAAGAGAGGGGGAAAAAAAAATATCAGAAAATTGAAACCGAACCCGTTTAAAAGGAGAAAAGAAAAATTAAAGACACTAAAAAGCAGGAAGGCCCTGAGGCTATCGAGAGAGGTTTGCGGCTTCGAGCTTAATGTTCATAGATAATCGAAATATTAAATAACGATAATAAATTAATAAAGCATAGTAATGTTGAGATAAATCATTCTATGAAACTCGCCTCATAAAGATACAGTAATAATGGACATCAAAATTGTAAAATGACCCAGTTTTATTTCATGTTTCAGCCATATTTAATAACCATGAATGTATTGGATAAAAAGCAATCAACAGTGCTTGATTTTTTTTTTTATTATTATTAGAAATAAATTTAAACAGTATAGGATCTGTTATCCAGGATGCTTGGGACCTGGGGTATTTTTGAATAAGGAGTTTTTCCGTAATTCAGAATACTTTATTGTAAGTACTATATAAGAAATGTACAAAATAACTCATTTCACAACGAGTGATAAACAGGAATTTGAATAATATATGTAAATCGTACATACTTACAATAATGTTCATTAGATAACTTATTTACACAGAATTTAAAAAAAACACACATACTGAATTACAATTCATATTATTACATTAACAATTAAGAATTAGTTTTGGGAGCAGAATCCTTCAATTCAGACGTTCTCCACGAATAAACCACTCAGGATATATCTTATTCCCAAAAGAAGTACCTAACGAAAGTGAAGCAAAAGTCAATAACAGACTTTAAAAAAATGATTAGCAAGTAAATAAATTTATTATTGCCCAAAATGATGATCCATTTGTTTTATTTTTTAATTAAATCGTCTATTTTCTATTAATTTATGAACAGGGATATATTTGTAGATTAATTTACTTAGTTTTTATATCTTTGACAGTTAACACGAAAAAAATTCACAGTCCCTTCAATTTCGTGTTAACAAGGTTCGATTGTAGTAGTTTTTGAAGTCAGAAATGGTTAAAAAGCTTACACAGTAAAATCCCAAGTAACTGGCATGTTCAGGAAGTGCCGATTTCCGGATACTTGAGAAATCTGTCATGAAAACAGAATGGGGGGTGCATCGATGTAACCGTAAAACAAGAAAAAGATGTCATTTCTAAATTTATGTATTAATCTTTTATAACGTTACTTTATTTATAATTAGACATCTCAAAGATTTTAATTTAGGACTCAGATGATTAACACATGCTGCTCTTACTTTATGTGCTAATAAAGTAAACGTCAACATGGGGAATAACAAAACTAATGAAGTCAACTAACCAACAACCTTGCTCCTTTCAAAAGTGAACAAGAAAGAAAAATCATGCACCAAGCATAGATTATGAAACACTTTCCAACACTAACAGAATACTTTAACAAACCATCGCTGTTTAATAAAGTAAATAAGTAAACATTTCAGAAAAACACAAAACACATTTCAGCAATTACTGTCCACAGCCGGAAAAGTACTCCAATTCTTTTCTGCAGCCCTGTATATAATTATGTACTATTTGTATATACTCTACAGTATGCTACAATTTAGTTTAGTAATAAAACATAACACAGTTGGAAATTCATCTTCAGCAGTTTCTGCCAATAGACGGAAACATACTTAAATTATTTTGTACAGCCTTGTATATTAACTTAAGCTTTTTATACACGCCACCTAGTAAGCTGTAGTTTAATTCAGGCAAATAGATGCTGAAATCACACTTCCAGAAATTATCATACATAGGCAGACCTGTATTCAGTTCTTTGCGTGGCCCTGTATATGATTTTATTTATATTCTAACAAACCTTTCTTGGTATACTAAATATATTTCACGTTCAAAAGGCATAACTCGATTAAAAACCCATTTCAAACATTTTATACCGATGCAATGTAATGCTTACAAATTTTTTTGTGTAGCCCTGTATAGGATCTGTAGCATTTATGCATACCACATAGCATTCAAAAATTTAGTTAAGTGCATACCTTACTAAATTCCCACTTCAAATTATGGCTTATAATCAATACTTCGAACACAATACTGTACCCGAAATAATTTGTGTGTCCCTGTAAATGAACAATAAATGCTTATAATAATGAAATTTAGTATCTTTTAGTAAACCTGAATGATGTATATCCATTTCATTTTATTTGAAATGGCATAACATAATTAAAATACGCTGCAAACAGTTCCCCTCCACCCCCCCCCCCCCAATAGACCATTGTAAAAGAATACTTTTGTGTGGTACTGTATAGTAAAGAAAAAAGCTTTACACTCCCTATTCTACAGAGAGTATGTCTTAGTGCAACTCAAAAATGGATATCAATTTCATTATCTATATTATAAAGGACAAACGTGTCTGTGCGTAACGCTGACGTCATTTTGCGAATAGTAACAGTTGACGATGAAATTTCGGTTTTGCGATTTTTGCTACTGCAATTTTTTTAATTTCTAAACATTTTTAATTTTTACACTGTTATACAGGAAAAAAAATCTACTTTCAAATGCAATTTGTTTGAAAACTATATCTTAATTGGCTGATTTATTATAGAATTTAAATTAAATTTCAAGCATGTTTTTTTTTTTTCTCTCTATCTCTATCGTTTGCAGACGATTACAAAATATTAAACCGTTTGCACTTTAAACAACATAAAAAGTTCAGCATTTGTTTCAAGCTAATATTCAATAACAAAAGCATATTTCATATAAAATTGCTCTTTGGTGTTGTCTAAAAATAATTATTATACGTAAAAAATTTATTAGAGTTTTCAATAACAAAAATGTTTTTTACATATATTCTGTATCCCGGGTTGGATGCCCTAGTGTTTGTAATAGTGTAGCATGATTAAAATGCACCACAAATGATTTTCCACATTAAAGCCTAATGTAATGAAATTCTTTTCAGTTTCCCTGTAAACTAACTAGTAAATCTACAGATCAGGAGCCTCAACGTCAGCTCTGAAAGTCAATGTTTTTTAAACTCACTTTTCATAATATTTAATATCTTACAATCCGCAAATTAAATTATTTAAATTACTACATATATATTTATATGCATATAAAATAAATCGAAGGTTTCAGAACTTAAACGTTAAATTAAACACGGTTTATGCAATAATATTCTGACATTCTTATGAATTTCTTATTCTATTTTTTAGATTAAAAAAATACATTTCTTCAGGGGGTGGGGCTCAGCCCCGCTGAACCCTCCGTAATCTTATTAAATTTATATTCGTGATTTCCTATTGTTTGTGTGAATGATTCTAGTATATCTTCCATTTCGTTCTGCACAGTGGTTTTATTACGATAAGCAAAAATTTTGAAAATAATTTCATGTTATACTAATACCTAAATAGCAATATTTACCAATCACAAAACACTCATATTTGATTGATACGTTGAATAATATCTCGTGTACAAAAGTAACTTATGGAAATGTAAACTGAATCTACTATATATTTCACTTATCTATTTCAGAAATCTTGTATTATTACAATTTTTGTTTCGGAAAAACA
The DNA here is from genome assembly GCA_963931845.1 of Maratus michaelseni. Classification (NCBI taxonomy): domain Eukaryota; kingdom Metazoa; phylum Arthropoda; class Arachnida; order Araneae; family Salticidae; genus Maratus; species Maratus michaelseni. The sequence continues at coordinate 313,686,643 of OZ007596.1, read as the reverse complement.
GTTTTGATGGTCATTGTACAATATTTATTTGACCTAAGTACATCCTGATCTAATTCGATGGCAATAGCATACTAAAATCTCCCCAAAATAGGCTTATTTGGAAACTTTTAAACCTATTGTGTAATCATTCATAATCGTGCCCACTGCCAATTCACTAAATAGCAACCTTGATTTGGCACTATAATGTATTTTTTGTGATAACATTTTATGATCTCAGTTTCCAGTAATTGTGCTATTTCAGGCTGTATGGATGCGTTTTACTATGCTAATTTCTTTAGATTAACTATCTCGTTGTACGAGATATTACATTCTATTCTTAAAATAATACTAATTTTCAACCACGAAAAATCTACATCTCTTCCAGAAAATTAATAATATCTCATATAAAAATGTTTCGGCTATCATTCTATAGTAGTTAAAAGGTAACTTGTACAAAATAAATTCTCATTTATTTCAATAAAATATTAAAATCCTCCAATAATATTTTATTTTGCGAATAAAATATTGTAGCAAAATCGTCTGAGTTATTTGAATTTTATCATTTTGATATTCTTTGAAATATGGTTGCTAGGTTACGGTTAAATTGAAAAGGAAAATAAAAATGAATGCATTTTAATATTTGCAAAAAATGATAAAATAAATGTATTATATTATTAGAACAGATGTATAAAATTGCACCAAAAATTATACACCTAATTAAAAAAATCTGACGAATGTATAAACAAAATTTCAAATTAATTTAAATAATTTAACACCTGACTTGATAAATTTTAGCCTTCATAACTTACCGTTTAAATACATTAATCAAATGCGACATTTTATTTTAAACGACTGAAAAATTTCAAAATCGTCTGAATTCCCATAGGAAAGCATTATGATAAAAAAAGAAATGTTCTTTATTTTCCGAACGAATGAACCAAATGTAACTAAAAACTATACAGCTAATTCTGGGTATCTCACAAACATACCTACCAAAAATCAAACTAATCGGATCATTTTTACGGCAGTTATCGCAGAACAGACAGACAGACAGACAGAAACCAAAAACTTTTTGGGTCTCCACAGTGAGCCTGAACTGACGTTTCGGCAATTATAATTGCTAGACGAATCCTGTTCAATAGTAAGCATCTTGCAGTGTATTTCAGTGATGTATATATCCATTTCAATATATTTGAAACAGTGTCACATCATTAAAATGCACTGAAAAGGATTTCTCCCCGTAGGCATTCTTTTGAGTGCCCTGTAAAAAAAGTATAAGCGCTACACACTTCATTTTCAATACTGAACATGCCATAGTAAACCCCAATAACCTATATCCATTGCATGACTGTCCGGATATATTTACGCAAGTTAAAGCACAGCCAAACAGACATACGGCAGGGAGGCAGACAGTATAGGTGGAGAATCCCAAAATTTGAAAGAAGCCAGTGGCTCCTAAACCCAAAAAATCCAGTGGCCACAATTGTGAAACAAACTAGGGCCGTACCGAGTACTCGGTATTTACTCGGTACTCGGCATACTCGGCCAATTTGCCGAGTACTCGGTACTCGGCTAAATTTTGGGCCAAGTACCGAGTACAATACCGAGTAGTTGTAAGAATTTCATTTTTAAGCATTATTATCATTTTTTAAGCCAAAGGAATTTATAATTGACCTGTAAAAGTTATTTGAATATAAAAAAATATAATATATGCAATTATTCATAAAAACTATTTACTTAGTATAGAGAAATATGTTTACAAAATACAGAAAAGTTAAGAAAAACCAAAGCAATTCAAAATTTAGTTTTAATAGTTCACTTTTTAATGTCCCTTTCATTATACCATAACCAAAATGATTGGAACTTTCATTTGACCTTTTCAATGTTACTCAGAATGGCATTAACAGTTTCATTACACTTTCTAGTAATTGCTACTGAACTGTAGTTAATTTTTTTTATCTTACTTTCAGTAGCATAAAGGCAAAGAGGCTGCTTTAATTCATGCAATATTTTCAGCATATTATACTTTGAGTTTCATCTTATGGTTAATTACTGTAATGATTAATTTTTTTAGATTCAGACAAATGTGACTGAACTTTTTTAAAATTTGAATATGCAGCTACAAAGTGGTTAAAATGTCCATCAATGTTATTAACTATAACTAACATGTCAAAAAGCATGTAGGGTAGATAAACCCGATTTTATTATAAGTTGCACATTGTGAATAGTGCAAGCCACACTTTTAACATAAACTTTTTGCATTATTCAATGACAATTTGTATTATTCAAAATTACAGCAACCAATAACCATTTTTGACAGACGGATTTCAGGTATCACAGTGAGTTAGATAAATTGAAGAATGGGTTTTAATTTCACATTGGCTAATTTTACTTTTATTTATTAATTTTTTTTTAATCTTTTAAAAATAATGGTGCTGTTTTAAATTTTTTGAATTTTCAAAAATATTCTTTAATAGGCGCATAATTAAATTTCAAATTTAATTAGTTAATTTGAAATTTTTTGTAAATTTAAATGTATGACTACATGCTCAAGAAGTATGTTTATATACAGGGTGATTCATAAAAGATGGGCAGAACTTTAAGGGGTTATAGTACACTTAAAGACAAATAATATTAAATAGGAGACTAAGGGTCCCAGACGTATTCCCAAGGAGATAGGGGGCATTAAAGTTTAGGGTCCGAAATTTCAAATGATTATAAAACATGGAAAAATTGGTCGATTCGTTTGCGGTTTTTGCAAAAAATTTTCTTTATGCCAGTATTTTCTTGAAATAAAATTTTAAAGTTCAATTTCAAAAAATGCCGATAGGGGGCGCTTTAGACTTTGGAGTAACAAACAACTATTTTTTAACGTTATTTTTTGTATTTCTTTAAATGATTTCGAAAGCTTAGACTTAAACTTAAATTTTGATCTAAAAATCTGAGTCCTAACGAGTAGTTAAGTAGCGTAAACTGAAATTTGAAATTTGAAACCCTTCTCCCCCCAGAACAAAAATCAGTTATTCCCGATCTTTGTGTCGTAGATTAGGCTCTAACTACTGCCGCGTTTTGCTAAAATTATTCTTTATGTCAGTATTTTCTTGAAAATAAATTTTAAAGAAAATTTTCAAAAAATTCCGATAGAGGGCGCTTTAGACTTTGGAGTAACGAACAACTATTTTATACCGTTATTTTTTGTGTCTCATTAAATGCTTTCTAAAGCTTAGACTTAAATTTTCAGCCCAAAATCTGAATCGTTAGACGTGGTTAAGTTTCTGGGGAGAGGGGTTTGAAATTTCTACTCCTGAGCACAGTTCAGTTTACCATGTCCACACATTGTGTGCTGTGATACGAGGTAAAAAGACACAAATTAGGATTATGTTACCAAAGCATATTTATTAACATGTAATCACAATAAATGTTCAAAATTGTGACCACCAGAGGTTATGCACGCAGAACAACGGCGACGAATGGAACGGCGAACATTCGCGAAAACATCAGGCTTTTCGAGCACTTCTCCTACAGCGGCGGAAAGTCTGGCGACCAGTTCCTCGGGGGATTCAATGGGTGTCTCATACATAAGAGCCTTCAATCGTCCCCAAAAAAAGAAATCGAGGGGTGAAAGATCTGGCGAGCGAGCAGGCCAAGCAACAGGACCACCTCGACCAATCCATCTGTTCGGAAATGTGATGTCCAGATAGTTGCGGACGTCTCGTACGTAATGGGCTGGCGCTCCATCGTGCTGGAACCACATGACCCGCCGGATGCGTGGAGGAACAACGTTTAACAGGTCTGGCAGCACATGTTGCAGAAATGTGAGGTATGTTTTACCGTTGAGGCGTTCAGGAAGAAGGTACGGTCCGATTAGGTGGTCTCCGAGGATTCCTGCCCAAACATTGATGGAAAAGCGTCTCTGATGAGCATGTGGATACGTAGCATGTGGATTGACATCCGCCCATACATGTGCATTGTGTGTGTTAAATGTACCTTCACGTGTGAAGGTACATTCATCGGTGAAAAGCACAGTTCGTCCAAAATGTGGATTTAGCGCGTTCTGCTGCAGAAACCAGCGGGCGAATTCAATATGATTTGGATAATCCCCGGGAGACAGTTTCTGGACTCGTTGCACATGAAACGGGAGCAAATGTTCATCCTTCAGTACCCTCCAAGTCGTGGACTGTGAGGTATCCACCTGGCTAGCCACTGTTCGTGTACTTGTACTTGGCTGCGCCGCTACTACATCCAGAATGGCTTCTGCAACAACTACTGATTCGTCCTTTTTTGCACGACCTGCATTCGACCGGGAAGCGAGAAATGATCCCGTCTCACACAACTGTCTGTGCAAGCGCTCGAAAGTTTTGCGGTTAGGCAACCGCCTGTTAGGAAATCGCTCTCCGTACATTCGTTGTGCCTCTGCACCATTTCCATCTGCCGCTCCGTAAATTAAATGCATCTCAGCCTTTTCCTTATTCGTGAAGGGCACCATCTTCCGATTCATTACTACAGCGACTTACACTTGACTCACCGTTCAGTGGTTTTTATGCCTGAATCGTGTCGAAATTTTGCATACGTGTTCTTCTTCTTCCCCATTTGACATTTGCATACTTTCTGTTTCCTTCTTCACCCGGTGACTAGCGTCAGGAATGGAGCTTTAACGTTTGCATGAGCGACGTTTCCAACTGTGCCAGTGCCTTTATGAGTGAATTCCGACTATGCAGTCCTTGACGAAAGTTGTATTTTTGCCTCGTATCACAGCACAGAATCGTTGGGCATGGTTAAGTAGTGCAAACTGAACTATGTTCAGAAGTTGAAATTTGAACCCCCTCCCCTCGCTACTGAACCACGCTCAGCGATTCAGATTTTGAGCTGAAAATTTAAGTTTAAGTCTAAGCTTTAGAAAGCATTTAATGAGACACAAAAAATAACGGTATAAAATAGTTGTTCGTTACTCCAAAGTCTAAAGCGCCCTCTATCGGAATTTTTTGAAAATTTTCTTTAAAATTTATTTTCAAGAAAATACTGACATAAAGAATAATTTTAGCAAAACGCGGCAGTAGTTAGAGCCTAATCTACGACACAAAGATCGGGAATAACTGATTTTTGTTCTGGGGGGAGAAGGGTTTCAAATTTCAAATTTCAGTTTACGCTACTTAACTACTCGTTAGGACTCAGATTTTTAGATCAAAATTTAAGTTTAAGTCTAAGCTTTCGAAATCATTTAAAGAAATACAAAAAATAACGTTAAAAAATAGTTGTTTGTTACTCCAAAGTCTAAAGCGCCCCCTATCGGCATTTTTTAAAATTGAACTTTAAAATTTTATTTCAAGAAAATACTGGCATAAAGAAAATTTTTTGCAAAAACCGCAAACGAATCGACCAATTTTTCCATGTTTTATAATCATTTGAAATTTCGGACCCTAAACTTTAATGCCCCCTATCTCCTTGGGAATACGTCTGGGACCCTTAGTCTCCTATTTAATATTATTTGTCTTTAAGTGTACTATAACCCCTTAAAGTTCTGCCCATCTTTTATGAATCACCCTGTATATCTACACACACAGACATGTTATTTTTAAGCACTACTACTCGGTACTCGGCAACTCGGTACTCGGCCCGAGTAGTAAATGGCCGAGTACTCGGTACTCGGCTAAAGTGCTACTCGGTACACCCCTAAAACAAACGCATAAAAACAAGAGTGTTTATATGGAGTAAACAGCTAAGCAAAAAAAATAATAATTTATTATGTTAAAAATAATTCATTTATTATTATTTATGATTTATCTAAAGTAATTTATTTAATATACACAACAAAATTTGAATATTAGTTAAGTGTAATATAAATTTTAAATCATGTATAGCCAGAAGATAATGAATGTTGGGAAAGATACAGTTTTGTAAAAATTTGTATAATCTAAGCAATCATGATAGCGGGGAAATGCTAGAACAAGTGGGTAAGGTAAGTGTGATCGAAGATCGGTCAAAGGCTTTCGTATAATATTCCTTTCAAAACACTTTATCCTTTCTTTAATAAATTCAAATAAATTTAAAAACTTGCTTTTTGTTTTTTATAAAGTAAAAATTTACTGGTCTATTTTTTCGAGTATTCAAACCAGCCCGATAGCAGGCGAAGCCAGCTATTATATTCTGTCATAATAATATCTGTCATGCTGACTACATGCGATATTTAAAAAAATATTTTCAAAATTAAACATGTTGTACATCTTCAAAATGTTAAAATAGGCGAATATTTCCATAATCAGATTTTTATCACGATTCAATATGTTTCTCAAACTCATCTATTTACTATTCTCTATTACTCCTATTGATACTTGCTTTGTATTATTCTCAAACATCTGAAAAATTCGTTAAACTTCCAACAGGACGTCAGATTTTCTTTTTAATTCTTTAATGACGCGATATTCATCTGTTTTGTATACATACTAGAGATGAGTTCGGGCTCTCTTTTTGGAATCCGAGCCCGAAAAAATTGCATGATATTTAAAAATTGTTTCAAAAGTAATATACCATATTTAAAAAACTTTATACATGAAAATAACTGTTACTCACCAGCACATAATTATTTTTTTGGAAATTTACATTTAATCTTATCAAAAGAGAAGTTTTCTAGCAAATAAAAATATACTTCCTTAAAAGGATTCTCATATTTTTCTCTCCCAACAAGCAAATAGGATGGATACATTAACGAAGTGAGTTTTATGAATAAAGGCATGGAATTTAAAGAAATTACTATTTCTATGCAGAAGAATCGAACAACATTCTTCTACTTCTCATAAAAGGTGTATACCGTAAATTATAATTGATCCCTTAATTAAAACAATATTTCGTGTTCTTGAAAATCTGCTTAAATTAAAAATTTTACACCGTTATCTGAAAGATCCTATGCTTTTATAGGAAAAGTGGGAACACTGTCCGATCGTTTTCTATCGGAATTACAATACATGACAATTATATCTATTTACGAATGGAAGTGACTTCGGAAATATGCAGAGTGAAGCTTTAGCACGAACAGAGCTAAAAAATAGATTCATTAACGTTATTTTCATATGAAGAGCGATTATGAATCGAACACAGTATTAGACTAAAAAATAAAAGAAAATATTCATTTTGCGTTAGATCTCTGAAAAAATAAAATAAAATAAACGTTCCATTTAAAAAAATATCCCGCTGCAAACGAAAATCCAGCAACAAATTATTCTCGCCTCTTCCCACTGGTGCTATATCACCCAGTCTTTGTGTCGCGTCAATGCCACACATAAATCTGCAAATATCAACAATTTTTTTTTAAAGATATACTAGAAACATTTCTTTTATACATTTTGATCAAAATAGCATTAAAATGATTTGAAAAAGATTATGTAATTTTTTAGGAGAAAAAGAAAGTTATTTTTTTTATTTCTATATAAGAATAAATAAAATTGTCAGTTTCGAAAATGAGCCCAAGCCCGCCAGGACCCGAATACTGGCATACAAATCAAGCCTGAAACCGTCTCATCTCTAGTACATACGCATACTCATACTCCTTGTATTATTGAGAAAATTTTCAGTTTTATTATCACTATGACGTCCATCAATTTTATTTCATAATAATCTTTTTTTCAATGGGTGAAACTTTTTATTTCATTTTTCACGTGGAAATCGTCTGATAGAAAATTAATTATTGTAGACAGAATTTCATCGTGACTTTTTAATTTTTGGCATTTGCTATAAACGAAAAATGTTTCAATTAAATAGGAAAAGGCTGTTAGAATTTTGGTTTTTTCATCTCTATTTATTAAAATAATACAAATTTTTCAAATTTTCATATTTTGAGCTCATCATAGCTGGTATTCAGCTATATACACAAAGTTTCAACTCTGTAAGTTACATAGTTTCTGAGAATAGCTCTGTGACGGACAGACAACGGAGCAGGAGTAATAGGGTTTCATGAGGAATATATTTCCAACATTTGTTTTTTGATTAATATATATATATGTATATATTTAATCACAGACTATGTAAAATTATCTGACTCAAACTTTTACGAATAACATAATTATTCGAATATATTTACTAGTTTGCTGTGTTAAACAGTTAATTCTGAAATGTTATGAAAAGATAATAATAAAGTTTGTTATGTGTTTTGGTCTTAATCTTTAAAAAAACAATCAAAATTTTACGATAATGACTGGGAATACCAGAAATGGATCACCTTTAAATCACATGGCTACTTAAACATCAAAAGTGAGTGGCCACAGCAAAAAATTGAGTCGCCACGTGGCGACTGAAGACCATGAATCTACACCGACAAACTGAATTCATAAACACTTTTCAACTATGTTGGAAAGTGTTAAAAATGCACTCTGCATCCATATCCTAAAACATCCATTTTGCACACCATAAATAAAAAAAATAAATAAATGTTGCCCTTTTTTTTCCGTAAAACCATAAAAATGTTCCTGTTCGAGTGCTATCTTTATTCATTTTGATTAGAAGTATGTTTAACAGGACTGCTTTGTTCAAATTAAATACCACCTAACCTCGCTTCTTGCTTGCTAAAACAACATAAGTCAAGAACAGTTTCTCAGTTCTTCTTTTTTTTATTCATAAATTATTCGATATTTACAAACTTTGAAGTCCAAACTCTATTATTAGCCCCCCCAAAAAAAACCATAAAAATTTCTTTACTTGTGAATAATATATTTTTTTTTTTTTCCTGAAAATTTCTGATTATGTGGTTTTTGAAAATGACTGATTCAATTATAATGAATGCTGACAGTAATATAGTAAAACTAGTCGTTGGGGGCCACCGTAATACTTACCCATCATGGATATGCATAATGTAAAATATTAAAATAAAAAAATGTGTAAACAACTACGTATAAAATACATTGCCATTCATATAAAATTGTGGCTGGATGACGTCCTAAACTTTAAAGGCTCGATGACTGAATGGCTTAAAAGAAAGATCCTTATAACTCCAAAAACAATAATACTATTCACTAGCGGTTTATTGCATTGGATGAAGCGTCTCATTTCCAATTGAAATATAGCTTTGAATTGAAATTTGGATGAAATACAGGGTCATGAAAAAGCGAAGAGTATGGAAAATAGGATTACAAATATCTCGGCAACTCATGATCCAATCGACTTCATGTTTTATGCAAAATTTATGTTTTTTTATTGTCTTTTCTATTCACTTCTTAAAATAACCAATTTTGGAAATTTTTATGTACCTTTTATCAGAACAACTCTTTCGAGAGTCCGAAAAAAGAGTTCCAGATCATCGAAGTTACTGAAATTCAATAAGCTTCTTCCCATTATGACATACTAAGTACATACCCAATTTCCAGTCTCTATCTCAATTTTTTCGGGAGATAGAGCGTTTACACACACACAGATGGACGGCAATTTTTTTTCTAAAATTATGTTTTTCGGAATCTCCAGTGTCTGAAACGTGTCAATCCATCAAAATAATTTTCTCGATTTTCAAAACGATTACAAGACTTACCCTATACTACGTATGATGGGTAAGTAATAATAAACATTAAGAGCATTTAAAAAAAAATTAAAATATTAAAAGTAAAGGTCAAGTAAATAGTTAATAAACAGGGATGAGATTGATAAAAAAGCAGAAAACAACGTTTGAGAAATAATAGTTATGAATATTAAGTACAACATTCATTTGGGTGTCATGATCGACGTAGATGTGCAAAAGTTTTTTCAAAAATTCCAACTTAGGGGAGAATGTAATAGGTAGTATCTCTTACGAAATCTACCTAAAAGGGAAAAAACGTTTATTCCATTTTAATAGCAAATATCTAACACATTGGAAATTGTACGTCAAATGGGATCAATGAGGTGCGTTTGTACTATAACTAGTTTCAGTGAAATGAATTATAGCATCTGTTATTACAATAGCATTCATTTCCATATTAAAATAAGTACATTTTAGGTTGATTTTATGTTTTGTTGGCACTGACTGAAAATTACAATGGGGGAACGGAAGCCTAGCTTTGAAAATTTCAGAACTTGAAATCACTATTGAGACTCTTTTTCCATTTAACCCCTTCGTGACCGGCAGCTTTTACACAAATTTTATTCGATTGGCGCCACTTTTTTTAAAAAGCTACATTTACTTAAACTATCACAAAAATGTTCTAATTAGAGAAAGCAAATATTACTTTTAATTTTTACTGGTGCCTACAACAAATTCTGTATGCTGTTTTTGAGGGTGCATATATGCACCCACTGTCCTGAATGGGTTAATATCGTTTCTCCTGACAGATCTATCCAGAAAAGTGTTGGTTAGATTATTGGACTGTTATAGTTAAACAATTTGCAGACCTGCCAACCTTTGAAAATGAGAAATAGTAGCACACCAAATTCAAATTTATCTGCAGGTTGGTTGGTTGGTGGCTGTTTTGTACGCTGCACTCCCGGCACTTTTTTTTTTGAGTCCCTTTGACAAAATTTGCGTTTTTTCGCGATCTTCTGACGAAATTTGCCGTTTTTTCGCGATTTTTTGACGAAATTTGCCGTTTTTTCGCGATTCTCTGACGAAAGTCACGTTCTTCCCGCGATCTGTTTACAAAATTTGCCGTTTTTTCACGATCATTTGACGAAATTTGCCGTTTTTACCGTGATCTTTTAACGAAATTTGCCATTTTTCACAATGTTTTTGATGAAATTTGCCGTTTTTTTTTCGCGATCATTTGACAAAATTTTCTGTTTTTCGCAATGTATTTGACGAAATTTGCCGTTTTTTCGGAATCTTTTAACAAAATTTGCCGTTTTTCACAATGTTTGACGAAATTTGCCTTTTTTCGCGATTTTCTGGCGAAAGACACGTTTTTCCCGCGATCTCTTGACAAAATTTGCCGTTTTTTCACGATTTTTTGACGAAATTTGTTGTTTTTCGCAATGTTTTTAACAAAATGTGCCATTTTTTCGCGATTTTTTGACGAAATTTGCCGTTTTTTCGCGATTCTCTGACGAAAGTCACGTTCTTCCCGCGATCTGTTTACAAAATTTGCCGGTTTTTCACGATCATTTGACGAAATTTGCCGTTTTTACCGTGATCTTTTAACGAAATTTGCCATTTTTCACAATGTTTTTGATGAAATTTGCCGTTTTTTTTCGCGATCATTTGACAAAATTTTCCGTTTTTCGCAATGTTTTTGACGAAATTTGCCGTTTTTTCGGAATCTTTTAACAAAATTTGCCGTTTTTCACAATGTTTGATGAAATTTGCCTTTTTTTGCGATTTTCTGGCGAAAGTCACGTTTTTCCCGCGATCTCTTGACAAAATTTGCCGTTTTTTCACGATTTTTTGACGAAATTTGTTGTTTTTCGCAATGTTTTTAACGAAATGTGCCATTTTTTCGCGATTTTCTGACGAAATTTGCAGTTTTTTTGAGATTTTCTGACGAAAGTCACGTTCTTCCCGCAATCTGTTGACAAAATTTGACGGTTTTTTTCGCGATCAATTGACGAAATTTGCCGTTTTTTCACGATCTTTTAATGAAATTTGCCGTTTTTCACAATGTTTTTGATGAAATTTGCCGTTTTTTCGTGATCATTTGAAGAAATTTGCATTTTTCGCAATGTTTTTGACGAAATTTGCCGTTTTTTCGCGATCTTTTAACGAAATTTGCCGTTTTTCACAATGTTTGACGAAATTTGCCGTTTTTTTGCGATTTTCTGGCGAAAGTCATGTTTTTCCCGCGATTTGTTGACAAAATTTGTCGTTTTTTAGCGATATTTGACGAAATTTGCCTTTTTTCGCAATGGTTTTGACGAAATTTGCCGTTTTTCGCGATCAATTGACGAAATTTGCCTTTTTTTCATGATATTTTAACGAAATTTGCCGTTTTTCACAATGTTTTTGACGAAATTTGCCGTTTTTTCGTGATCATTTGACGAAATTTGCCGTTTTTCGCAATGTTTTTGACGAAATTTGACATTTTTTCGCGATTTTTTTATGAAATTTGCCGTTTTTTCGCGATTTTCTGGCGAAAGTCATGTTTTTCCCGCGATCTGTTGACAAAATTTGCCTTTTTTTTTGCGATCTTTTGACAAAATTTGCCTTTTTTCGCAATGTTTTTCACAAAATTTGCCGTTTTTTCGCGATTCTCTGACGAAAGTCACGTTTTTCCCGCGATCTTTTGACGAAATTGGCAACTTTTCTTTGAACGAATGACGAGATTGATTGAGCACGATCCTGTGACGAATTTCGCATTTTTTCGAGTGATCGTGTAACGAAATTCACGGTGTTTTTTTTTCCAGAAAATCTTAGTTTTAGACAGATTTTCGTAGCATCGTAGTTTGTGGCTCAAAATCGTAGCAACTACGATTTTTTCGTAGCAGTTGGCAGCTCTGAATTTGAGTACATAAGTTCAGCCATATGGAAATAATACAACTCCGACATCATAGCCATGGCAACCTAGAATCATGACCTATCATGGGATATCACTGATTTAATTATATAGGATAGGATTTAATAGAAAGAAGAATGTGACTATAAGTGGGTCATAGAGGTTATAAAATGTCACATATGACTATAACACCATACATCTCGGTCGCTTGACGATGAATCCTCGGAAGCTGCTGTAACAAGGAAGCACCGATTTTTTAAAAATTCAAATTACTTAATAAATATTTTTATTAATATCTTTTAAGTAAAGTATTTGATTGGATTGTTCATAAAATTTGAAATGACTCCACACAATTCTGCAACGATTCTATATATATATTGAATTTCAAAATATTGGGTTGGGTAGTTTTTATGTTGTTCTATGCAAACAGACGAAACAACAACTCTAGGTGCTACGTATCTATTTATATAATTACAAACGCACCTAAAAACGGGAGTCTTCACAAAACTATTTTCCTTAACACAGGGCCCTTCACAAAGTCTTTATCTTAAAAATAGGTTTCTCACAAAATTCTTCCATTTCTAAGCTGAACATTTGACAAATGAATCATTTAAAAGTAAAATCTGACCTGTCACTTTTACACATATAAAGAAAATATATGTATATCTTCTTAAAAATGTATAAAAAAGAGCCTAAATATAACGATCCTTTCAAATTCACAAAATTATGACTACATTTTTCACAAATATAAAAAGCTGCTCACAATTTCACAAAAACAGGAAACTGGGAAAAAAGTCTGTGTTTCCAACACCTCCAGAATAATTTTACAAATCTTTACTGTTTAATAAGGTGAAAGACTGTATATAGATTTCAAGTAAACAATTTGAAAACCCAATTTCAGGAATCACTAACACTATTCAGAAAACTATCCAAATTCTTTTGTACAGACCTGTATAGGATCTATAGATCTGTATAGACACTACATAGAAAGCTCAATTTGAGTTCAGTGAGGAAATGCGTAGCACCGTTTAAAATTCTTATTCTGTAATTTCTGTCCATCAACGTCATTGTACTCGATAATGTTTGTGCTGCCACCCTGTACAGGATCTCTGGAACGGATACACACCCATTTAGTAGTAGACAAACAAGTAGGTAAGTGTGATCGAGGATCGCACAAAGGGTTTCATATAATATTACTTTCAAAACACTTTATTCTTTCTTTAATAAAATCCAAATACATTTCATTTTCAAAAAAAGGCCATGTTTTTTATAAAGTAAAAAATTACCAATCTATTTTTCTCATTTTTTCGAATATCTGAACCGGCCCGATAGAGGGAAAGTTCGCTATTCTACTCTGTCAAATAATATCTGTTATGAGAACTAAATGCAATATTAAACAATAAAATCAATTTCATAACTATACATGTTGTATAGAGACCTTTAAAATGTTAAAATAATCCAATATTTCCATAATCGGATTTTTATCACGATTCAATATGTTTTTCAAACTCATCTATTTACTATTTTCTATGACTCCTATGGATACTCGCTTTGTATTATTCTCAAACATTTGAAAAATCCGTTTAACTTCTGATAAGACGTCAGATTAGTTTTCTTTTTAATTCTCTCATGACATGATATTAATCTGCTTTCTGTACATACACATACTCCTTATATTATTGAGAAATCTTTGAAAATTTTCGTTTTATAACCCATAGGACGTCCTATTAATCATTTTTTCATCTGGTGAAACGTTTATTTCATTTTCATTCTTCACATGGAAATCCTTCAATAGATAATTAATTACTGTAGAAAGAATTTCATTGTGCATTTTTAATGTATGGCAACGGCTCTAACGAAAAATGTTTCAATTGAACAGGAAAAGACTGTTAGAATTTTGGTTTTTTTATCTCTCTCTATTAAAATAATACGATTTTTTCAAATTTTAATATTTGGAGCTTCATAGTAAGTATTTAGCTATAAGTACACCCATTTTCAAGCGTGTAAGTTACATAGTTTCTGAGAATGGCTCTGTGACGGACAGACAACAGAGCGGGAGTAATAGGGTTTCGTGAGATGAACAAAACCCTAAAAAAGAGAAATTCAAAAACATGTTCAGCAACTGAAAAAGCACTTCCAGAAATTATTGTTAACAGATAGTGCTGAATTCTTGCGTGTGTCGATGTCCATGAACGATGACTGCTATACATAAACTATTCTATCGCAAGACTCTTGTATTGCACCTCAGTGACCTATGTCCATTTCAGTGTGTTTGTAAGAGTGTAACATCACTAAAATAAACCGCAAACAATTTTTTCGCATAGACCCTCATGTTCTTTTGAGTGTCCTTGCAAATGAAGTATAAGTGCTACACACTTCCTATTTAATATTGAACATACCATTGTAACCTAAATAACGCATATCAATATTGCATGACAATCTGTATATATTTACACCAGTTAGAAAGAGCACAGACATACAGACAAACCAAATTCCTAAACACTTTTTCAACTAGGTTGGAAAGTGTTAAAAAGGTCCACCTGAGTGGAATTGGTCATCAAGTCTTCAAAGTCCCTGGGCCCAACCTTTCCTGCTGTTAAACATACTAGTGAATCCCACTTAGGCTTCCTGGAATAGAAAATATCTATTGACAACCATTTTTTTTTTTTTTTAACTGTAACAGATTTTTTACTTTTAACATTTTTTTTTAGATTAAACCTTAACAACCCCCAAAAATATATGAAATATGTCAATTATATATTTAAATTAAATTTTGAAATTTATTGAAAGCAGTCATTTCGTATTGGCATGAAGAAATTGCAAAAATTTCATTATCTACAGCAGTTTTTTTTATATCCTGATCATTTCAGCGGTTTTAAGCGCTTATTTCAATTAAATTTGCGTTTTATTTGTACTAATTTATTTTTTGCGTAATGAAATTTTAATTTTGTTATTGAATATTAGCTGGAAACAAATGCTGAACTTTTTATAGTGTTAAACGGATGAATATTTTGTAATTGTCTGCAAGCAATAGAGATAGATTTTTTTTTTTTAATACTACTCAAAATTTAATTTAAATGCTATAATAATAAGTGAGTAAATTGCAAAACAGTTTTTAAACAAACTGCATCTGAACGTAATTTTTTTCCTCCTATATAACAGTGTAAAAATTGAAAATATGCAATGTGTAGAAATTCAAAAAATTGCAGAAGCAAAAAAAATCGCATTCTACGTACTTCTCCATTATCCCATCGACCACTTTTCATAATAAAAAAACTATTGTCAAACTGTAATGCCCAATAATCAAATGGAAGAATGTTGCCATTGGAATGGCAAAATAAATAAATAATTCAATAAACAAAATACAAGAAATTCTGAAAAGCCAATACTCAACAAAGTATCAACCATCAGCACAAAAGATATTACCAATGACATATGAATGAAAACAGAATCAAAAATAACTTTGGATATTTAGTTACTGACATTCTTTTTCTTAATGATCCCTCTTGGCTACTGAATAAATGTTTGGGAACGTCAGTTGAAACAGATCTATTGCATGTAACTATGCATTGCAACATTTTTTCAATGTTTTTTTTCTTTTAATGTCATGACACCATCATTTAAAAGATACCATTGTTATTTTAATGAACAAAATAACTCATAAATCGGTAAAACAGAATGAAAAATACACATAAATATTGAAATAAAAATTACTTGATGACATAACAAACACGTGTAATGCTTCTGACGTCAAGTGAGTAGGACTGCATTTTTCTCGTTAAATCGATAGTTTGGCAATAGCTTTTTATACAAAGCAGTTGATGGGACAATGGAGAAGTACCAAATATAAAAATGTTTGCTCTGTTTCTTTTATAAGCTAGAGCAACAGGAAAGACAAAAAAAAAAAAAAAAAAAAACATTATTTAAACTATTTTTTTAGGATTTCTAAATTGATTTCTCAATGTATCATTGTAAATTGATTAATATTAAACTATTAATATCAATAACTGTAGAAAAAAAATGTTTTTATCAAAAAACATTTTTTTTTCTCTCTGAATGTTGCACTCTTTATTTTCTATATTTATTGATTTATTTTCTACTCTTTATTCTTCAAAAGTTATTAAGCCCTTTAAGTGTTAGGCCTGTGATTTTCCATTTCCGAAAACCATGTTGAAATGGCTGTACACAAAATTATTTTGGTACCTCTCCATTATCCTGTCAACCACTTTTCATAACAAAAAAACTATCGCCAAATTGAACCGCAAATTAAACAAATGGAAGAATTAAAATCTCCAAAAAATAAAATAAATAAAAATAGAAGAAATTTGGAAAAGCCAATGTGTCAACTGAGTAAGTTCAAACAATAAAATTTACAATATATTAATGAAAAGAGAAAAGAAATTATCTTGGATATTTATTCATTAACATTACTTTTCTTAATGATCCTTCTCGGCTGTTGAATAAATGTTTGGGACGCCAGTTGAAACGGATCTATTCTGCGTAACTACGCATTGCAACATTTTTCTATGCCTTTTCCTTTTTAGCACTTTCCAACCTAGTTGAAAAGTGCTTATGACTTCGGTTTGTCTGGCCGTGCTCTAACTCCCGTAAATAGGCTCGGATTGCTCTGCAATTTTTATATGTTATTGTCGTTATCTATAGCATGTTCCCTATTTCAACGGAAGTGTGTAGCACTTATAGTTTTTTTACAGGGACACTCAAAAGAATTCCGTTACATTGCGGTCTATGGGGGAAAATCATTTGCGGTTTATTTAAATAATGTTTCACTATTTTAAACGCATTGAAATTTATATATATCACTAAGATGCATTAGAAGAAGCTTAACATGGAATAGGGTGTGCATACCACTTAGAGTTACTATACAGGGACAGTCAAAAGAATTCCGTTACATGACGTCTATGGAGAAAAATCGTCTGCGGTTTATTCAAATAATGTTTCACTATTTTAAACGCATTGAAATTTATATATATCACTAAGGTGCATTACAAAAGGCTTACTACAGAATAGTGTGTCATCGTTCATTTACAGGGACATACAAAAGAATTCTCTACTGTCTGTTAACAATAATTCCTGGCGTTTTAAGTTGCTGAACGCGATTTTCAATTGAACTCACTTTTTGTCTATTACTGGGTGTGTATAAATTCTGTATTTCATATACAGGGTAGCACAAAAGTTCGAGAACACATTTCCGTTTATTGACAGAAACTCCAAAAGGAGAATTTTAAACTGTGCTATGTGTTTCCTAACTGCACTAAAATTTATCATCCTATATAGTATATATACAAATCTATAGATCATATACAGGGTTGAATAACAGTACTCGGATACTTTTCCGAATATTGTATCTGTTCGAAATTCCTGAAATTAGGTTTTTAAATAGGTTATGCGTTTTCCAAATTGTTTACTTAGATGTTATCTTTTAGCTTATTAAACGGTATGTTTTGTAAAATTATTTTGGAAGCATTGGAAAGTGCTACATAATCTATGCTTGGCGCATGATTTTTCGTTCTTGTTAATATCATGGCATTGCCGTTTAAGGATGCAATTGTGATTTTAATTAATGAAATAATTAACTATAAGTAATTAAATCAGTAAAACATAATGAAAAATATACGTATAGGTCGATTTAAAAACCACTTGATCATGCATTTTTGGTGTTAAATCTTACAGTTTGGCAATAGTTTCTTCTTATGGAAAGTGGTCAACGGGATAATGGAGAAGTACCATTATTTTTAACAGAATTCTTTTTTTAACTTTATATGTAGAGTGATGGTATATAAAAGATATTATAACATCAAACGGTGATTAAAATACATATGTATTGTATTTTTAGGGTTTCGTTCATCTCACGAAACCCTATTACTCCCACTCCGTTGTCTGTCCGTCACAGAGCCATTCTCAGAAACTATGTAACTTACAGAGTTAAAACTTTGTGTATATAGCTGAATACCAGCTATAAAGAGCTCAAAATATTAAAATTTGAAAAATTCGTATTATTTTAATAAATAGAGATAAAATACCAACATTCGAACAGCCGTTTCCAATTCAATTTAAACATTTTTCTTTATAGCAGATGCCAAAAATTAAAAATCCACACTGAAATTCTGTCTACAGTAATTGATTTTCTATCAGACGATTTCCACGTGGAAAATGAAATAAAAAGTTTCACCCGTTGAAAAAAACATTAATATGAAATAAAAATGATTGACGTCATAGTGGTAAATAAACGGAAATTTTCAAAGATTTCTCAATAATACAAGGAGTATGAGTATGTGTATGTACACAAAGCAGATTAATATCACGCCATTAGAGAATTAAAAAGAAAATCTGACACCACATCAGAAGTTTAACGGATTTTTCAAATGTTTCAGAATAATACAAAGCGAGTATCAATATGAGTAATATGAGTTTGAGAAGCATATTAAATCATGATAAAAATCCGATTATGAAAATATTCGCCTATTTTAACAGTTTGTAGGTGTACAACCTGTTTAACTTTGAAATTTTTTTTTTTTAAATATCGCATTGAGTCTGCAAGACAGATATTACAGGGAGAGAACATAGTAGCCGGCTTAGCTGGCTATCAGGCTGGTTTAGATATTCGAAAAAAAAAAAAAACGAAAAAATAGACCGGTAAATATTTACTTTAAAAAAAACGACTTTTTTTTCCTAAATAAAATTTATTTGGATTTTATTATAGAAAGGATAAAGTGTTTTGAAAGCAATATTAAACGAAACCCTTTGAGCGATCTTCGATCACACTTACCCACTTGTTTTTTATTAGACACCCATTTGAACCCCAATGCCAGCAGCATTTTATTTTTAACACTCACTTCCACGGCTAAATTCCCTTCCTTTTTCTATAAGTCAATTTGTTTTAAGTGAAGAGCGTGCAGGTAGAATTTCGTAACACGTGACCTACTTTAACCAATACATGTTCAACTTTCAGCTCACACTCATTTTTATATGTGAATTAATATTGAAGAAATAACTCTCTCTAATGTTTCTGGCAGGAAAAGAATTTTCTAGAACATTGTGGAAATTAAAAAATGCGGGAAACTGAATGAATAAGTTTCGTTTTTTGCGTATTGAGAATTTTATAAGTTTCTCGATTACAAAACAATTTGAATTTAAAAGAATGATTTTGTAGACTATTAGGAAAGAGAAAAGGGTGAATTTACACAGATTAAAAGAAATATGAGAGATTTAAATGCGAGAATAAATAGAAAATATTTAATATAATAAAGAATTTATGGAACTAGGTTTTTAAAGAAGAAATATTCTTATGAAATGTGATTTTTACAATGAATTTAAGAATATTAGGATAAAAAAAATGTTTTAAATATGGACAGTAATGGAATATTTTTAAGAAAGGGAAAAATTTAATAAACCAGTGTTGTAAATGGGAATATTAATAAAAGGATTTTTTTACACAATACATTTAATAGGGCATGGAATTTTAAATTTTGTAATATATATATCCTGGGATTGACAAGCATTCAGAATTGCCAAGTTCTGAAGGACAAATATCAGAAAACTATTTTCAACATTTTTTTTTTTTTTTTTTTTTTTTTTTTTTTTTTTTTTTTAACATAAACATAGAATAATAATAATAATTTAATTAATTTTAAATAATAATAATACAAATATACATACACTAGCCGCCACTGGCGACCAGTTTGGTCTCCCTTAAATGTATGTTAAAAGCACTATAACACGTTACTTTTATTCATAATTTATTTTTTTCCCGTAATCCTTCGCCAAACCGGAATATTCTAATAGACAAATCAAAAACTTTTGCGATCATGGTAGCATTTCGCATATTTTTTGTTGTTATGTATTTCATCTTTCTTGACAAAAACCGCTTAACCAACTTAAGCGTTTATGCTTCATATCCGTTTGCTTATCAGTTGCAATATGTTTGCTAATGAGGAGATTCTTAAGCATATTAAGTAGTTTTCCGTAATTGGATCCATTGCCAAATGGCGTATTTTAGTTAATACGATTTGGTGCATTGAAGTCTATTTTGTGAAAGTCTTTAATGATATCCACATTTATACTGAACCATATTGTTGCCAATATTTTTTTGTTTGTTTGTTTGTTTCTCGCTACCTTTGGCTGTAGACTTGATTACGGGAGATTAGAAAATCTATCATTATTCTCATTTAAAACGTCTTGAATAATGTGACATAATCGGGGTGCATATTATAACACGTAATTTTCGAGTATGGTTTGGTGAAACATTGAACTTTTGGAAGCCAGTTTTGATAATCACATTTCTTTTAAACCATATTTGCTGTCAGCACTTTTGACCCCTGGCGTAGAATCTCATTAAAATTCACGAACTTCCTTCTATATGCCGATCTCTGTTCGACTCTGTTTTTCTCTGCTCTCCTATTTTGATATAGTTCAGGAGTTTTCATAACTGCATAATTCCCTTACTTTGGCATTTCTGCTTAATGTCTACTGACTATTAAGATCAGGGATGAGTCTGAGAAAAGAGCAAAAAAGAGGAAATGACGCGTGAGGTGAAAATTGAGCAAAAAAGTTAAACCTGTGCATGAGGTAAAAATCGAGCAAAAAAAGTGAAAATGATACGCGAAATAAAATTTGTGTCATTATTTGAATTCAGATTGAAACATATATACATGTAATATAAAAATAAGAACACTAATAAATATAACAAAAATGGCTAATTCAAAATTTTATTCAATAATTATCTGATATAAATGAGAATTCCTCAAAATTGTAAAACTATTCTTTAAAATTTTTATAAGCAAATACATTTAAAAACCTACATGCTTTCACTCAAAACATCAGTTAATACATATGGCTAATGTTTAACCTGCCACAGCTACAAAAGCATTTGGTGAAAAGATCAATGTGATAGCAAATTATTTATGTGAAGGTCTAGCTATATTTTCCTACATAAAATTAGTTTTTAGACAATGAAACTGAAAATACTACAAACAAAAGATTTTAAAAACATAATTTTTACCTTTTTCATTTTTTAAATCGAATACTGCTCTCTAACAACATTAGCAGTCACTAAAAATTTATTTTTAACATAATAGGTAATACATGAGTAAATAGTCGCTGGATATATCTTCAATGCAGAACTCTATCATGTGCAGATATTTACAATTTATCGGCCATTTCTTTCACAATTGTGGTTCTTTTTGTCCTTGTGCATAACTATTTTTACTACAGCACCATTCAGGAACATCTTTTTAAATAGGAATACTGCATGTTATAAAGCATTTAATGATCTACTAAAACTAAAAAAGACGAAAATAAATATTCCGCTTTAATGATTCTTTGATCCATTCTATCAACAATTAATTTGATGGGTTGTAGATTATCTATATGATTTCGGGTGTTACTATATCTGGCAAAATTGGAAATCAAAACAACGTGCCGTGCATTCAGTATACGGACTTTTTTTCACCCATAATACTTATTACTATCAAAATCTGTCTTTTGCGGTGCAATAATTAAATATAAATCAAAAAACAAATGACGAGATTAAACACTTAATCCATCATGAGATTTCAAATCTTACTATCTATTTCCGCGCAGCGTCGGTAAAAAGTAAACAAACACGGCACGGCTCATCTACACTACTTATCGAAAGCCACGACACTTCGCGCTCATTGGTCAGTTGAATCATGACTACTCCCACTGACGATGTGACGTCAAACGTACTCACCAATCACAGAGGAGAAAGTGTTCAAGAGTTCTTCGGACAAATGGGTTGGTTGGTTGGTTCCGCTTGATGCATTAAAGAGAAATGTGTCCGAGAAATAAGAAAAAAAAAAGCGGAAATCCTCAGATTTTGAAAGTAAGCAAAAAAGCGGAAATCCGCGTTTCCGCGGAAAAGTGGCATCCCTGTAAGATCCGTAACTTGTAAATACGCCACGCCAACATTACCGCCTATAATTCTAATTACAGCAATCCGTTTTTTCTCTCTATATTGCAACTCTATAGTTAATATAGTGCCCGGTGCGTCTACGACAGCTGTTCCATCAGAACATTTGATTTCAAAATCAAAGTATCGTTTCTAATTAGCACACGCGAAAAATAAAAGCTGGTATTGGCGATTTTAAATATCCTATTGGCGAGATTTGCGCCCAAATAACACAAAAGTACTTAATGATGTTATGTATTTTGTAAATGTATATTAAATTACTGTTTTGAAAGTGATTGGTCATTAATAATGGTCAATTAATAATGGCTAAGGCCAATTATTAATCTCGAGACTCGATGCGAGGTCTCAAGGCTAAATCTAAATCTATCTAAGTCTCAATATTAAATCTCCCAAGCTAAGTCTGCTCTAGCTCCCCTGAGCTCTGTTCTGAAATGAAAATTCGCTGCTTATATACTTCACAGTATCGATCGACCAGCTCCAGAAAATTTGCATAACTGAAAGAAAACGGCGACTCACAATTTCCGAGATTCAGACATGATTCTATGATTGGTGATTAAAATCATTTTCAGTGGTCTCTCTTCCTTGCACGTATAATACATAAATACCAAATTAACTGACAATTTGTTTCGAAATTTGATTCATTAAATATCATTACAGGAGTTGTATTTGTTTACATTCAGCTAAGAAAAGATAAAGAATGAAGGTGAGTTGTATAGCACATAATTATGGTAAACTTTGATTGTGTCACTGGTACGAATTATGTTTTTGACACCAGGCAGCGCTCCAAAAAATCTTTCACGGAAAACTTACTTTACAAACGATTATCTCCGTGGTTTAATGGTTTAATATTTTAAACCTTCACGACGAATGAATCTTTTTTTTTTTTGTTTGTTTACTTTCATGGATAGAGAATTTGAATTGCGAGGCTAATTTCAACTGAAGTTATGAAGAATATATACATAATTGAACGTAAGTCATCTCTCAAATATTAATTTATTTTGAACGATCTTTCTAAAAATGTAACATTTATTAAGTTTTATTCGAAAATATAATTTTGAATAAAAATGGCCGCCTGGCATATGAAAACGTGAAGCGGGCATTCCGGAATTGTTGATGACAGTCACATGACTTACGGTTTTATTATAGAGATTAAAAAAAAAAATTAAAAATACTCTTAAATAATAGCAAATGACAGAAAATATGTTTCAAAACAATTTAAAGATTGTTTTAAATACTACGAATGGTTTTGCCTTGTCATAAAAATATACATTTATAAAAGTTAGGAATGATAATTCTTTATTTAATAAAGCAGCTATTAATAACAAAGATAAAATGGTACAGGATGATTACATTGAAAAAAATGAATTTACAGTTTCTAATGAAAAGTTACAATTCATTCATTATCGAAACTAAAATGGAATGGTGTCGGATTTTACATTTAAGAATGAAAATTTGCTTAGCTACAAAGAGAACATCCTATATATTTGATTATTATTTCTTCTCTGTGTTTGACAGAGAAGAAATAAATGTCAGCGAGTTTTTCTATCCTATTTAAATATAAAATAAGAATGAGAAAAATTGTGTTAAAAAATCAGGAGAAATAGGTCAAAAATCAGGAGTGGGGAGAAATCAGGAGTTCCCTGCCAAAATCAGGAGACGTGGCAAGTGTGATACTTTTACGTATGAAACTACAGAAAAAACGTTGAACAGTGAAAGGGTTAAAATGTTTCACAGACACATTGTGAAAAAAAAAGGGGTATGAACTCACTTTGCAGGTGATGACTTTGAGCTTCCGGTGTTTTTTGAGTTCCTTCTCGGAATGGTGGTTGATTTGACGACCGCATGCAGAACACCGCACCACCAGCGCTCGCAGATCAAAATCTACAAACAACGACAACAGAGATTAACACACTTAATAAAGCAACATCTTTGTGCCACTTCCATAATAGAATCATTAGCGGGTCATTCCAGGTCAAATCAACCAGTGACTCAAACCAGTGTTTAGATTTTGATTAAACTTACAGGAATGATGACTCCCTGATGATACAAATGAGAATATACTTTTATTATTTCTTTTTATCTCGGTAAATTTTCATACAATAAATTTTTTTAATTTCAAAAAATCATCATTTTTTGGCTTGTATAAACATTTTCAATTTTAAATTTCTCAACTTCTATCAGGCATAGAGAGTTGTTTGACCCTTCATTTTAAAGAGAATTTCATAAGGTTTAATTTGATATGCAAGTTGATTATGCTTGGTTTTTAAAAAGTTAATTTAATTAAATTTAAAAATTAAAATTTTTTAAAATAGTGTTTTTTTTTTATTTGAAAAAATTATATGTTTTTTGTAATATTATAAACTTTAAATTTTGAAAGTTTTAGAGTGGGATCTCAATGGGATCAGCAGTTATGTTAAAAAAACTAAATTTAAACACCAATTGTAGCTGGTATTTAAAGTTGGCACCTTGTCAATTTTATGACTATGCTAAAGAGATCATTGTTTTATTCATTTAATCACTTTACTTATATACTTTTTTTATTTTTTTATCTGGTTATTATCATTGTTTTATTCATTTTAAACATTATTTTTTTATAACTGCTGGTGGTCATATATGAGCCACCTCCCAATTTCTGACTAAATTAGTTTACTTTTATTGTTTTAATAGGTATTTTTCATGTATATATATTGTATAACCAGGAATTTCTGTGGACTATTTATTTTATATACTTTTATTTTTTTAATATGTATTTTTTATGTATATATATTGTATAACCAGGAATTTCTGTGGAGTGTTTATTTTATTAGTGTACATAGTCTCTTTTTCGTATGGGAAAATAGAAACGACCACCCAGAGTAGTTTTATTACTTTCGGAGACACTGGTCTGCGATCTAACAAGGACATCTTTTACGGAGAAAAAAATTTACGAGCTGAAAAATTTATAGCTGTTTGGAAGTGCATAGCAAATTTACAATTTAGGACCCCATCTAGGTGGTCCTGAATAACATTTAGCAAAACCAATAAGAGATGAGGGCGGAGACGTCTTTACAAAACACTGGAGCCAATAGACGGCCCAGTGACGAGGGAAAAGAAAAAAGTGAGCCCCAAGAGAAAATCTGAAAGAGGACCAGACCTGACGTCCTGTCCGAGGAAGTAACATCTCAAAAGAAAGGAGGCCCAGAACTTACCAGCATTAGCCCCGGGAATTGTATGGTGCCGTGACCAGGATGGTTACTAATGCCCAATTACATAAACTCCCTACATTAGTTAAAGGAAGCACGGGTTAATGCTTCTTCCGGAAACGATGGGTGTTGGATTATCAGGTTAAAGGTGTGATCGTGGCTTCTGGACGTCGGTGAAAATTTATAATGATCCCATAAAAGTTACCCATATTATTGAATTAAATTAACTACTCTAAAATAAAAAAAAAAGATCAGATTATTACGTTGTGATTATTTACGCCGCCCTACGTCTTATGAAGCCGGACTAGATAAAGTGTATAAATCCCTAACCTCTCATAAATTATAAACTAGTCCTCCTGATAAACCAACTAAAATTAATAAACAATTAAATTAAAGAAAAAGAAGAAAAACACTACTCGATGACATATGAGTGTTAACCCATATAAATTAAATACAAAGAGTTAAAAGTAAACGAAAAACATTTATTTACATATCTATTTACAAAGACATAAAAAATAGAAAACAAACATCCCTAACAGAATGTTAAATTTTAAGTATAAAAAATAAGATGAAACAATTGAATACTCATTAAAAGAGTTAGTGAGTCTTTTTCCGACTCGCACTACCGCACTTACGTGCATTAATTATATTTCAGATAGGGAACAAGAGTACTTCTGGTCTGCACTGTTAGCAATAGTCTACCTCCACGGGATAGGCAAAGATCATCTGTTAGGTCATCCTTTTGACTTTTGTCGCCACTACACCATTTTTGGAACTACCTTCGTTTTTACACACTATCAGCACTCTACTCTTTCTTTTGAGATGTTACTTCCTCGGACAGGACGTCAGGTCTGGTCCTCTTCCAGATTTTCTCTTGGGGCTAACTTTTTTCTTTTCCCTCGTCACTGGGCCGTCTATTGGCTCCAGTGTTTTGTAAAGACGTCTCCGCCCTCTCTTATTGGTTTTGCTAAATGTTATTCAGGACCACCTAGATGGGGTCCTAAATTGTAAATTTGCTATGCACTTCCAAACAGCTATAAATTTTTCAGCTCGTAAATTTTTTTCTCCGTAAAAGATGTCCTTGTTAGATCGCAGACCAGTGTCTCCGAAAGTAATAAAACTACTCTGTGTGGTCGTTTCTATTTTCCCATACGAAAAAGAGACTATGTACACTAATAAAATAAACACTCCACAGAAATTCCTGGTTATACAATATATATACATAAAAAATACATATTAAAAAAATAAAAGTATATAAAATAAATAGTCCACAGAAATTCCTGGTTATACAATATATATACATGAAAAATACCTATTAAAACAATAAAAGTAAACTAATTTAGTCAGAAATTGGGAGGTGGCTCATATCTGACCACCAACTGCTGATCCCATTGAGATCCCACTCTAAAACTTTCAAAATTTAAAGAATATATTATTACAAAAAATATATTTTTTTCTCAAAATTAAAAAAAAAATACTATTTTAAAATTTTTTAAATTAAATTAAATTAACTTTTTTTTTTAATCATGCATAGTCAACTTGCATATCAAATCAAACCTTTCGAAATTCTCTTTAAAATGAGGGGTCAAACAACTCTCTACGCCTGATACAACTTGAGAAATTCAAAATTGAAAACATTTATACAAGCCAAAAACTGATGATTTTTTTTAATTTAAAAAATTAATTGTATGAAAATTTACCGAGATAAAAAATTATAAAAGTATATTCTCATTTCTATCATCAGGGAGAATGATTCCTGAAGATTTCATTTAAATCTGAAATGGTCAAGTTGAATATTGAAAATTTTTGGTTAATTTGACATGGAATGATCCTAGCACAAAATACGGTAGACTCTTTCAAATCCGCAAACACCTAAAATTCACACATCAATAAACAAACATTGGCACTTCTCTATTATCCCTTGACCAATTTTCATAACAAAAAACTATCGCCAAACTGCAACGCCCAATAAACGGGAGAACGTTGCCATTGGAATATCAAAATAAATAAAAAATAAGAATTTAAGGACACCATTGTTATTTGAAAGAATGAAATAACTCATAAATCAGTAAAACAGAATGAAAAATACACGCAAATGTCGAATTAAAAACCACTGGATGACATAACAAACACGTAGAATGCTTCTGATATCCAGTCAATGGGACTGCATGTTTGGCGTTTCATCTTACAGTTTGGCGACAGTTTTCTGTTATGAAAAGGGGTCGACGGGATAATAGAGAAGTACCCAAACATTATAGCTCGAAGCATCTGATGATCTCATTGTTCACATTTGCAGATTATAGAGTTTAAGCTTGAAAAATACAAAGCATTTATTTACTCAACTAAAAATAATTGGTACTTTTTGGTCAGTCGGAGGCCAGTGATATATGTATGTATATAAATATATATATATATATATATATACACGTATATATAAATGCATGTATATATATGTATATGTAGGTATATGTGTATATATACAGGGTGTCCGAAAAGTCTGGAAACGGTCAAATAACTCGAGAAATAGACATCGGATTGAAAAACGGCAAAATGGATGTTCAATATTTTTGAAAAATCTATTTAGGGATATCAAAGTTGCCTCCCCAACTTTGCCCCCTGGGGGGGAAAGGGGGGCATCTTTGAAATCTTAAAGGATGACCCCCATTTTTTTATAGCAGATTTGGATTCTACGGGAAAAAATATGTAACTTTTGTATTGAACATTTTCTTCACAACATTGTAGAGAGCGCTGTCATCGAGTGCCCTGCTGTGAGAATCGTTACCATTGCAATGTCTGGAAACGCTCGAATAACTCGAGAAATAGACATCGTATTGAAAAACGGAAAAATGCATGTTCAATAGTTTTGAAAAATCTATTTAGAGATATCAAAGTTGCTATTTTTCTAAAATATTAAACACGTATTTTTCTGTTTTTCAATCTGATGTATATTTCTCGAGTTATTGGAGCGTTTCCAGACATTGCAATGGTAACGATTCTTACAGCATTGCACTCAATCACAGCGCCCTCTACAATGTTTCAAAGAAAATGTTCAATACAAAAGTGACGTATTTTTCCCCTGTAGAATCCGAATCTGCAATAAAAAATGGGGATCATCCTTTAAGATTTCAAAGTTGCCCCCCTTTCCCCCCCAGGGGGCAAAGTTGGGGGGGGGAGGGCAATTTTCATATCCCTAAATAGATTTTTCAAAAATATTGACCATGCATTTTGCCATTTTTCAATCCAATGTATATTTCTTGAGTTATTTGATCGTTTCCAGACTTTTCAGACACCCTATCAGTATGTACATATATCACTGGCGCCCGGCTAACCGAAAAGTACCGTCTTTTCCTTTCATTTTAAATTCTATATTCAGAACGTACTAGCGCATTATGTGTAGTTGTTTGAAAATGTGACGTATCTCTCCTTTCCAGGACAAGAAGGTGCCAGTGAAAGGCAAAGGAAGAAAACTTTCTTCCAAATAGGAGGATGAGGAAAGCAGCAGCAGCATAGGCCTAAGTGAGTTGCTTGTTCCTTGGTACAGGCTGCTAGGACAAAAATTCATATAAGCCTAAAAGCCACAACTACTTAAAGCAGAGTTTTCAAGGATTAATGTCTACATACATACAGAAAGAAGTCAGAATATATCTTTATTAAAAACATGATTGAAGAAATTTAATGTAATAAATTAAGGCCATCACTTATACCAAGCACATGTAACAAAACAAATCATCCAAACAGGAAGTCGCTCCAACATATATCATCTTGTCAATTCAAGATCAACTCTGTAACAGTGAAACACGCAGTTATACAAACCAACAAATCAGGAACTAGTGTACATCATCGGCACAACGATGCAATACTGAAATAGACATACAGTCATTCATCTCCAGGTGCGTGGAATTCGTAAAAGTATGATGTCATATCGTCAAAGAAAAAGAAACGCTCGTAAACTGCGGCTGAAATGATTTCGTAAATTAACTAGAAAACAAACATCGATACCGAACAGTCTCGGAACTCAGCCACAAAGCATAACGACGACGTCGACGCTGATTTCGATATCGGCTAGAATTCCGCGATATGATATCACCTGGTAAACCAAAAAATACCAAATAATTTATGTCAATTTGTGTTACTAAACCTATAAAAGAGCAAACATGCAGACAACTCTAACTATTCATACACATGTGCCTGCATATAGGAGCAACACACACAGTTTAATAAGGAAAAAATGGCAGAATGAATCATCAAAAAAGAACCTTTATTAGGTAGATTTTGTGAAATACTACCCATTACATTCTCCCCTATGTTTTAATTTCTGAAAAATTTTTGCAGATCTACGCCGATCAGGACTCCCAGAACCCAAAACCACCCCGGTTAAAAACTATCTATCTATATCACTTTTCTATGGTCACGACAACTTCCATAATTCTGCGCAAATCTCTTCTAAACAGATACATAAAATCAAGGGGCATACAATCTCAGTCAAGTTCGTTACTGGGCAAAATTGGGCCTGGGGGGAGGGGGAAGAACTTTTTGTCAAAACAGAAAAAACCCATAACCTCTTAGTTATGTTACACAGTGAATCCGTTTAAAGTTATTACAGGAAAAGGGCCGAAAATTTATGCAGGGCAGATTTTTTATATCATTAAAAATGGCCTCAAGGGAGAGGAAATAGGGGTTTAAGAAGAAAAGAACTCATAACTTCGTCCATTCACAAGATATCCAATCTGCTTAAATTTATTATAAATACTCTTAATATTATCTACAACTTTTACATTGACACGTTTTTTATAGGACCAACCCTTACAGCAAAAAAAAAAAAAAAAAAAAAAATTAAAAACAAATAAATCCCAGCTGGCTTCGCCTACAAACACAGATAGATTTATAAGTGGGCGGTCCTAACAGCCGCATCATGACAAAAAAGGTCATTTCTTCTGCAATTCTCATTAAACAGGTGCCCCATGGTCTGTATCTCTAAAATCTACCTGTGCCTGTAGGCCGAGCCATCAGGGATTTTTTTTTTTTTTTTGCTATGTTAGTAGTAAGCAAGAAGTTTTCTCTTCCCATAACACAAAACTTGTTTTCATAAGGTAAAGTGGTGCCATAGACTAGAATGAAGTTCAAGGTTGAAAAAAAAAGAGAAGATATTAAATAAAACATTTTGCTACAAATATATTCAGTTTTAAGTTTTTATTTTTTCGTTAAAATAATCTACTCTTACTAAACTAATAGTTTACTCATTCTGTTGTTATGCAATTCAGTTATTATGTTAGTAGCAACAAGAAAGAGTAAGTTTTTGTTATTGCACCACAAAACTTTTTTAAGTATTGAAGCAGTAAAAGGTAACGAGGGAAGATTACAACTTGAACTGTTAAAGATTTTTAAAAAATCCCTGACGGCTCGGCCTACAGGCACAGGTAGATTTCGAAGACACTGACCTTGAGGCTCCTGTTTGTTGGGAATTGCGGAAGAAATTACCTTTTTGCCATGATACGGTAGTTGGAACCACCCACTTTGAAACGTAACTTCTTTGTAGGCAGAGTTGCCAGGGATGTTTTTTTGCTACAAGGGTCCTATAAAAAAACTTGACAATATAAAAGTTTTAGATAATATTAAAAGGATTTATATTAAAATTTAAGCAGATTTGATATCTTGTGAATGGACGAAGTTATGAATTCTTTTTTCTACCCCCTCCCATTTTTTTCCTCCTTAAGGCCATTTTTAATATCATCAAAAGTCTGTCCTACATAAATTTTCGGCCCTTTTCCTAGAAGTAATAATAACTTTAAACGGATTCGATACATATCATAATTAAGAAGTTATGGGGGTTTTCTGTTTTCACAACCCCCCCCCCCCCTTCCCTGGTTCAATTTTGCCCATGAACAAACTGGACCGAGATTTTATGCCCCTTGATTTGATGTATCTGTTTGGAAGAGATGTGTGCAGAATTATTGGAGTTATTGTGTCTATAAAAAAAGTGACATAGATAGATAGATAAAGTGTTGGGTTCTGGGAATCATGATTATTGGCTTAGATCTGCAAACATTTTTCAGAAATTCCAACTTAAGGGAGAATGTAATAGGTAGTATTTCTTACGAAATCTACCTAAAAGGGGGAAGATAAAAGTATTCAATAGTATCTTTGCAGAGTATTCCAGGGCTTGAAAATTCGATTTTTCCTAAGAGGGGAGCCTCCCTCCCAACATTTATAAATGGAGGGGAGTTGAACTGTTTTGGAGGGAGAAAAAAAATATCTGTAAACCTCACTATTATTTTACATACAATTCATGAATTACATTAATAATGACAAACTATTATTGGAAATTTTTAAATCAACAACTCAGAATAGTGCTGCAAAGTGTTTATTTTTATTCTTTTAAAAAGGAAGAATGTCAGCTTTATATATTACATCTACTTTTCAACTTTCACCCAAAATTATGGACTCTTAAACAATTGGGTTGTTAAATGGATTTTTGAATTTAGAGTGTATTCGATTTTCAGCAACTGAAACTTCTTTCACAAGGTGCCCTTGCGACAAGCAGCAGAAGTGCAACTTTTATAACTTTGGAAAACATCAGAAACTTATGCTCTTTAAAAAAAATGCAGAAAATTTTGCAAAATCTGATAGGCACTCATTCTTCAGGGATCACTCTAGAGAGTTTCAGAGGGGCAGCCTGCCCTCATGCCCTTTTTTAGATAACAACCCACCCTCCTTGCCCTTTTTCCAGGTAGCCTTGTTTGAATTGTACTATCAAAATTTCGGTACTTCTCTATTATCCTGCTGACCACTTTTCATAACAAAAAAACTATCGCCCAACTGTAAGATGAAACACCAAAAATGCAGTCCCATCAACTGGATGTCAGAAGCGTTCTACATGTTTTTTATGTCATCCAGTGGTTTTCAATTTGACATTTGCGTGTATTTTTCATTCTGTTTTACTGATTTATTCGTTATTTCATTCATTAAAATAACAATTGTGTCTTTAAATTCTTATATTTTATTGATTTATTTATTTATTTTGATATTCCAATGGCATTGTTCTCCCGTTTATTGGGTGATAGTTTTTTGTTATGAAAAGTGGTCGACGGGATAATAGAGAAGTACCAAAATTTCTTTACCTATCTTTTATTTTTAGAATGCTAGTTATGGTACGTCATTAGTACTCCTCTTTCCCTCTTTATTTCTCTGTGAAATGCCCTGGTATGTCTAATCTTTGAGCGATTCATCTTTCCATTGATCACTGAACAAGACATAAAGGGTCACTCAGGGTCATGGATTCAATTCACCTTCTCTAGTGAAATAGAGTATTGGATCAGGCATTCTGACCTTTGACAACATCATAACTTACGCAAGTTCTATAGAAAATTTGAGAAGTAGCTTTAGAGCTTTTATTTTGTAGCTTTTTCAAAACCAGTTTTGCTAAAACCGGGATAAAGTTACCTGCTGAATAAAAGTTTTTGAGAGAGAAGTCTTTGAATATCGTAAGAGAAGAGGGAAATGACTGTGAATAGAGTAAACAACTTTACAATAAAAATCGAGAACATAAGTTTCATTTTGCTAGTTTTAATACTTTTCAAACGGTGAAGTTAGAGAAATTAGAAATGTTATTGGATCATGAATTTCATCAATCTGTCACAGGAAAAAAAAGGTTGCAAAGTTCAACCATCGGTCGCAGGAAAAATATCACAAAATTAGTCAGTCAGTCTCTAAGAAAAATCGTGAATTTCGTCAATCTCTAGCAAGAATCTGAAATTAGAAAAATGGGTTATGAAAAAATTTATGAAATTTGTCAATCTGTTGTGGAAATAAATCGCAATATTTTGAGTATGTGCTTTAAGGAGACCTTCCTTGTTAAATAGTTTATGAAAACTTTAATTTTCACGTTTGGGAATTTTTAAAAGGACTTTAATATGCTTTTAAATGTTTTTATGTATGTTTTTACGCACCTTCAAGCAATATATTTACATTTAGTTGTATCTTAATGAATTTTAGCTATTAAACAAGGTGAATTTGCACTGAAATTTTAACTTTTATTGGACTTAAATTTTCATTACAAATTTTTTTTTTATGAGAAGAGGGAGACACTACCATAAGTATTGAAATAGTTTTAATAAAATAATTTAATTACATATCTATTTTTATAGAAAATGTTAAAGAAACTAAACCACACTAAGCAAAAGAAACATTTTAAACATTTCATTTAGAACTCGAGAAATAATTAGGCCATTTTCAAAATTCGCTTACATAGGAAAAAGAAGAAAATTCAAACATACATTAATATTTAACGTTTAATTTAAGCTATGCATTATATAAAGAAGACTATATTAAATATTTCTAGCATTAAAAATTTAAAAAATCAATACAATGTAATCATTACATGTAGAGAAGTAAATCAGAATAATTAAAAATTTCATTATTTTCATAGTGAATCAATAAACATTTTTCCATAAAATTTAACCATTTTATTTTATTGTTGCCAATAAATAAAAACTTGGAAAATATTTTCCTCAACAATTAATTTTCACGTGAAAAATGAAAATTCAAAAGCAGATGAATTTCCGTGATATTTGAAACAAAAATATGGAGTATTTGAAATTATACATGAAGTATGACTATCGGTTACATTGAGAAGAGATTTTCTGTCAAAAACTGTGTTATATTTAGAAGAAAAAATGAATAATTATATTATTAAGAAAAGATTTTACATGGACCATGGAAAGGAAGGATCCTCCTTGGCTTGGACAAATAGGACGTCATAAATAAAACATGTATTTTCAAATATTTGTAATAATACAAGGAGCATGAATATCAGTGCATAATGAAAGTAGATAGATAATGGACATCCTATTTAAAATGAAAAATTGAAATATTTTTTTATCGATACTGATTGATTAATAACAAGCTTGATTATCAGTTACATACAGATGTGAGTTTTCTGCTAAAATTTACGTCATAATTGCCAAAAAAAATGAGAAAATTAACAAGAATTATATCATTAAAAAGAGATTTCTCTGAAGAAAATGTGACGTCCTATTTGAAATAAAACGGGAAGTATAGAAAGTAGATAAGTTTCACGCCCTATTTAAAACGAAAAATTGAAATATTTTTTATCAATACTTATCGTTAAGCGTGAATATCAGTTACATACAAATGAGAGTTTTCTGCCAAGAATTGCATCATAATTATTTTTAAAAAAAAGAACACAAATCTATTATATTAAAATCTAACCGTGTGATTGTATTTCACAACTACTCTTAGACTATCGAATGCAACACAATTTACTTAATACCGGTTATCATTGATCCGAGGATGTCACACAAACTCTCAGAATTTAAAAATTTGAATTAGATTCTGTGATTTATTTATTTATTATTATTTTATTTTTTTTTGGTACTTTTCGGTTAACCGGGCGCCAGTGATATATATACATGTATATATACATGTATATATATATACACATATATTTACACATATGCATATATATATACATACACATATATATACACATATATGTATGAATATATACATATATGCAGACTTGTATAAAACCAAAAACTTTCTGCGCACATAAATATTGAGTCAAAAACTTTCTGCAAATTAATTTAATGTTTAATAAAATTACGTGTTATATTATTTGGATGATATAAACTAAAAACAGTAGTTTAAAATAATTACCATTTAAAATTAATTAATATTAATTAAATAATTATTATTTTGGTTAAAAATAATAATAAAACTAAAAATCCATGATAGGAAGAGCTGAATTCTTATCAATAAAATTTTTTTCAATGCATTTAGAAACAACCCAATCCTTAATATTTTGACCTTTTCGCAAGCGTCTGTAATGTCACAACAATGTTTTGCATCTTTAAAATTTTGAATTGTGCGCAAACAGTAAATAAATCGTACATAAATTGGGGAATATTTTTAATTTTTTGGCCCAGTGACAGAACTATCTTCAAGTGTTTGCAACGCTAATAATGTTTTCAAAAATAGTCTGTAATACGCAATATATCATACAAAATTTGCGTTTTTTCCGCGATCCTCCGACGAAATTTGCCGTTTTTTCGAGATACTTCGATGAAATTTGCCGTTTTTTCGAGATACTTCGATGAAATTTGCCGTTTTTTCGAGATACTTCGACGAAATTTGCCGTTTTTTCGATGCCTTCGACGAAATTTACCGTTTTTTGGCAATCCTTCGACGAAATTTGCTGTTTTTTCGCGATCTGTCGGCAGAATTTTCCGTTTTCCGCGATCCGACGACGAAATTGTTATGCATCTTTATAAATCCTTGGCTTAAAGCTTTTCTTTAAATATAAGTAAAGGTATTTAGTTTTACATTGATGCATTTCAGTTTTTCAACATCTCTTGAATAAACATACTCACGTATCTGAAACGGCCAGCGCTAATGTTTTCATTCACGATCTTCCAGTTCA
This sequence comes from Maratus michaelseni, assembly GCA_963931845.1. Lineage (NCBI taxonomy): Eukaryota > Metazoa > Arthropoda > Arachnida > Araneae > Salticidae > Maratus > Maratus michaelseni. The sequence continues at coordinate 313,650,721 of OZ007596.1, read as the reverse complement.
AAATACGTTACTCAGTAACAGTAAGTAACCGGTGATGTCAGGATCGCGCTAGTCACCGTAGTTTGCTATTCGCGACTTGCGAGTATTCGTAGCCAATGGCGTTTCAGATGCGAATTTGTGTACCTCTAAATGGCAACATGTTTATGCAAAACATTCGCCGATGGTGTGTTTAAAAGGCTGGACTTTCCAGGATGTTTTGCCTTCACTTTTCCTTCCTCCAGCTTGTAATGCTGGTTGTAATATAAAATGTAGCTGCATATTATTTTTCTTCAGTTCGTTTATTTAACAGCGAAGTTATGCTGTCTTATTGTATGTCATCATGTTCATAATAAACTACTATGATTTTAAAGGAGCTGTTACTTTTAAGTCTTCCACATGTCACATGAAACACAGTTTTTTATTGGTACGGCCAACAAGTGGTAGCAGAGCGTGGTTGTGTTTTTTAAAGCAGTTTAAAGTTTGTTTTGTGGAAGTGAAGACGTCGTCGCCGATGTGTTTCTCGAAGTCGCTGCGATGTTGTTTTTCTGCTGACGTGTCGCCGATGTTTACAGCTGATGTTTTTTTCCCTGGAGTGCGCTTTTAAAGAGACTTTTGCTTTTTTTCATGTGTATTAAAGTGTTTTTCCTACTTATTTGACGGAGGCCGTATAGAAAATGGAGTTTCAGAATGTTGCTCTTTTGACCTCGTCAAACTGGGAGACGTGGAAGATAGAAGTAAAAGTTCTGCTAATGCATTATGGTGCTTGGGAATATATCGAGAACGTCAAGAGTGAAAGCGGTGAGACATCGGAAAGAACAGTTCCTGTGACAGACAAGCTGACATGGAGAGAGCAGAGTGAGGTGAATTTAAGAAAAGCCCGGTCCTATACCATTATCTACCAGACCTTGTCATCTGAGTTTAAGCCATTAATTTCGCATACAACGAATGGAGCTGAAGCCTGGAAGATCCTTAAAGAGCATTTTGAACCTACCACAAGAGCTCGTGTTATACAACTGCTAGATGATTTTTTTGGTGTCCGTTATTTTCCTGGAGAAAATTTGGGACTTTTTTTGTGTCGTGTCAAGCAAGCAGCAGAGCGTCTGCGTGATGTAGGACATACCCTTCAGCCCTTGTACATGGGTTACCAGATGATTAGAAGTTTACCCGAGGAGTTCCAGTCTACAGTCCAAGCGATTTACAGGTGGCCAGATGCAGAGTTTGTACCGGACAAGATTGAGGCTGAATTGCTACTGGAGGAGAATAGATTGAAACTGGCCAAAAAGGACATTTCTAGTTCTAGTGTTGCTTTTTCTGGAGAAATGGTAAAGTGTAAAACAGGTAAATTTAAGAATTATAATGTTAATCAAAGTAAATTAATAGGTCCTTGTTTTCTTTGTAAATCTTATGGTCATTTAATTGCTAACTGTAAATTGAAAAATCAATCTAAAAATTTTCAGTCTAAAAATTTTCAAACTAAGAAATATCAGTCAAATAGTAAATTTAAAGAATCTAGTAACGCAGAATTAAAGAGTAATGTTAAATGTAGTAATGAAAAAAACAATAGTAATGTTAAATGTAGTAATGAAAAAAGTAATAGTAATGTAAAATGTACCTTCTCTGAACATGAGACTAGTTTGATTGAAGTAGCTCAAAGTAATTTTAAAAGTAATTTTCTTGAGGCAAATTCATCTGATTTTGGCCAAAATAGTAGCTGGGTGTTTGATACAGCTGCTACTGCTCATTTTTGTAATAACAAAAATCTTTTTTTGAATTATGAGTCAGTTTCAAATATTCAGATGTCACTTGCTGTTGGAGAAAAAGAAAGTCCTGTTCAGGGAAAAGGTACAATACATTTTTTTATTAAATGTAAAGATGGAAGTTTCAATCAAATAATTCTTAAAGATGTTTTGTATAATCCTCATTTACGTAGAAATCTCTTGTCTGGTAGTAAACTTGAAAAACTAGGCATAAATTTTGTTGGCAGTAAAGGCAAACTAATTGTGTATGACAAGGACTGGCAATGGTTGTTTTATGCAGTAAGGAAAAATGATTTGTATTTTGTTAAACCTTTCAGTTATAAAACTTGTAAAGGAGAAAGCAACTCGGTTGACATTTCAGCTAACCAAATTGAAAATTTAAATTTGAGTAACTTGTGGCATGAGAGATTTTGTCACGTAAATAGTGAATATTTGGTTAATACTAGTAAAAATGAAAGTGTTAGAGGTTTGCCAGAGCTGTCAAAGTTAACCGAGGATTGCATCTCCTGTAAACTTGCAAAATCGAAGAGAGTGTCATTTAAATCAATAGGGAATGTTAGATCAAAAACTGCTCTAGAACTTTTACACATGGATTTGTGCGGCCCTTTACCTGTAGCATCACATGGAGGGAATAGATACTTTTTCACCATCATTGATGATTTTTCTCGTAATGTTGCAGTATATACCATCAGAAATAAATCAGACGTTTTTCAGACATTCTTAAATTTTCAGAATAGGGCTGAAAGGTATTTAAGTAAGAAAGTAATTTCTACTAGAACTGATGGGGGTTTAGAATTCTGCAACAACGAATTTGAAAAATTTTTAGAGAAGCAGGGAATTTTACATGAGAAAACGAACCCGTACAGTCCAGAAATGAACGGTGTCGCGGAGCGTTTTAATTTAACTGCTCTTGATGGTGTTAAAGCTCTCCTTAATTCAAGTGGCTTATCACAAAAATTTTGGGCTGAGGCCTTAATGTGTTTTTCTTACACCTGGAATAGGATCTGTCACAAACAAAAAAGAACCCCTTTTGAGATGTACTCTGGTATAAAACCTTCAGTTTCTCATTTAAAAACATTTGGCTGTTTAGCTTATGTTGGAGTGCCCAAACAAGTCCGAAGGAAGCTTGATATGCGAGCTAAACTAGGGATTATGTGCGGGTATGCTCAGGCAACTAAAGGCTACAGAATTTGGTTAATAGATGAACAGAAAATTGTAGAAACCATTAATGTTCGTTTTGATGAAACTAAAAGGGGGGTAGATATAGCTTCAAAAATTAAAGAACCTAAATTAAATTTTTCACTTTTTGATTTCCCAGAGGACGGAAATATTTTTGATGTAGAACCAGAGATTACATCTGAATTGGGAGGGGCATCAGATTCTAACCAAAGTTTAGAACAGAGTAGTTTAAAGACTTGTGCAACTATTCCTTGGATACGTAAAGCAGTACCTCGAAAAATTGGAAATAAAACAGACATTTACTATGGCATCGAAGGAACCAATACTAGAATAAGATCTTTTAATGAATTGTTAGAATATTGTAAATTAAATAAAATAGAATGTGATAAAAACCTTTTTGACTTCAGCAGTAAAAATAAAGAATCCGGTAAAATTTCTAATTTTTTAAAAATAGATGAAGCAAACTTGACTGAGGTTAAAATCCCCAAAACTTACAATCAGGCTGTAAAAACCCCAGAAGCATCTAGTTGGAGGGACGCAATGAACCAAGAAATGAACGTTATGTATGAACGTAATGTATGGGATCTTGTGACACCTCCAAAGGATACAAAAATACTTGATAATCGTTGGGTGTATACCTTAAAAAGAAATGAAAATGGTGAAATTGTAAGGTATAAGGCTAGGTTAGTTGCAAAGGGGTTTAATCAGGTTAAAGGTGAAAGTTACGATGAAGTTTTCAGTCCAGTTGTTAGTTTTTCAATAATTCGGTTGTTCTTTGCCATATTTTCATGTCTGTTAAAATGGGTTAATGTCCAGGTAGACGTCAACAATGCATATCTTTATGCTGGTCTTGATGAAACTATATACATGCACCAACCTGAGGGTTTTGAAAAAGAAAAAAATAAAGTTTGTAAGTTAAATAAAGCCATTTATGGTCTGCATCAAAGTGGCAGACAGTGGTTTTTTGAAATGGATGATGCTTTATCCAAATTAAATTTTTGCAAACTAGATTGGTGCAATTGTGTATATATGTTTCAAGACAGATTGGTTCTTTTGCTTTATGTTGATGACATTGTTCTTTTTGGCAAAACTAAAGATGATTTGAATTTTGGGATGGATTTGCTGCAAAAACATTTTAACTTAAAAATTTTGGGTGCAACCAGAAGGCTATTAGGCATAGAGTTTGAAGAGATTGGAAATAGACTTTACATACACCAAACATCTTATATTGAGAAAGTTTGTGAAATGTATTCAAACTTTAAGTTTCCAATTAGCTCTTTACCTATTCCTAAGGGTTTAGTGTTGTCAAAGCAAGATTCCCCTTCCACTAAGGAAGAATTTGATAAAATGTCTAGTTTTCCTTATAGAAATCTTATAGGATGTTTATCTTATATAGCGGGAAGGACCAGACCTGATATTATGTATGCAGTAAATTTATTATCTCAATTTCAAACCAATCCTGGCATTGCTCATTGGAATTGTTTATTAAAATTGTTAGGTTATTTAAAATATACTAAAAATTTCAAACTTGAGTTATCTAGAGTTAATAATTTAAATCTCTCATGTTATTCTGATTCAGATTTTGCAGCAAACAGAGACGATCGTGTTTCCATAGGTGGATATATTTTGTTTTTGGATGAAACTCCTATTTCATGGAAGACATTTAAACAACAATGTGTAAGTCTTTCAACCATGGAGGCCGAATATGTTAGTTTAACTGAAGCTGCTAAGGAATTAATCTGGATAAAAAATGTCTTACAAAATAAAATACTTAACTTAAATTTGAGAGATTGCACTTTATTCTGTGATAACCAAGCCGCCATAGCCTTTTCTAATTCCCCTTTTGAAAACCAGAAAACAAAACATATTCATATAAAGTATCATTTTTTAAGAAATCTTGTTTTTGATAAAATGTTTAAACTTAAATATATTCCTAGTAAACTTAATCTTGCAGATAGCTTTACTAAGCCACAAGTGAAAGAGCAGCTGTTGAATTTTTGTAAAAGAATTTTTGATATTTAAATCTTTATGTGGGGGGTTATAATTTTTTCTTACAATGTTGTTCACTCTGGTCAGTGTCCTGCCAATAAAGTCTTATGTGACCTGACATTGATCAGATTGTTAGTTTTTGAATTTTTCAAGTGTAATTTTTTTTGTAGATTTTTTTAACTTTTTCATGTTTATGCAAATTTTTCATGCTTTTGTAATATTCTAGAGATGATGAAAAAGGAGGCCGATTGTTATGCATCTTTATAAATCCTTGGCTTAAAGCTTTTCTTTAAATATAAGTAAAGGTATTTAGTTTTACATTGATGCATTTCAGTTTTTCAACATCTCTTGAATAAACATACTCACGTATCTGAAACGGCCAGCGCTAATGTTTTCATTCACGATCTTCCAGTTCAAAATACGTTACTCAGTAACAGTAAGTAACCGGTGATGTCAGGATCGCGCTAGTCACCGTAGTTTGCTATTCGCGACTTGCGAGTATTCGTAGCCAATGGCGTTTCAGATGCGAATTTGTGTACCTCTAAATGGCAACATGTTTATGCAAAACATTCGCCGATGGTGTGTTTAAAAGGCTGGACTTTCCAGGATGTTTTGCCTTCACTTTTCCTTCCTCCAGCTTGTAATGCTGGTTGTAATATAAAATGTAGCTGCATATTATTTTTCTTCAGTTCGTTTATTTAACAGCGAAGTTATGCTGTCTTATTGTATGTCATCATGTTCATAATAAACTACTATGATTTTAAAGGAGCTGTTACTTTTAAGTCTTCCACATGTCACATGAAACACAGTTTTTTATTGGTACGGCCAACAGAAATTGACCGTTTTTTCGTGATCCTTCGACGAAATTAACAGTCTTTTCCACGATCCTTTGACAAAGTTGGCGTTTTCTCCGTAGCCCTTCGGTAAAATAAGCATTTTTCAGCGATCTTTCAACGAAACTAAACTTTTTTGACGGCCTTTTGACGAAATTCACGTTTTTTCACGGCCTTTTGACTAAATTTGCGGTTTTTTTTCGCGATCTGTCAACGAAATTAGCCATTTTTTACGATCTTTAAATAAATTTTGCGTTTTTTCTGCGATTCTTCGACGAAATTCGCCGTTTTTTTTCGCGATCCTTCCACGAAGTTTGCCGTTTTTTCGCGTAATTTACACACTATAGCACTGAATGTTTTCTGTCTGCAGGTGCCCTAAAAAGTCTGCGACGCCCGTCGCAGTGTCGCGTACATTCTGCCACGTGGTTTTTTGGTATTTTAAAAAAGAAAAATTTTTTTTTTTTTTTTTTTTTTCTAAAAATATTTTTTGCAAAGTTCCGAATTGCAGAAAATTTTCCGCGCACAGCGTGCGCGCGTGCGTCTATATTATACAACTCTGCATATATGTATATACATATATATTTATATATGTACATATATCACTGGCGCCCGGCTAACCGAAAAGTACCTTTTTTTTTAAACAAAGTTTCCCTAAAACCGGCAACTAAATGACTCCATATTTGTAGATAAGAAAGGAAAAATAAAACGGATCAGTATAATTTTTAAGTCATTTTCTCATTAAAACAGAATTTATTTTCAATTTGAATGGATGGTGGAAAAAAAAATAATCTTGATTTCAGTAAAATTTCCAAAAAACGAAATCATATTTTCACATATTCAATGAATGAATCAATTTATTCTGCAGAACAAAAATCATCCATCAACATACTATCATTTAGAAAAGAAGTTTTGTTTCAGCTATACATTAAACCAAGGAGGCAGAATTGAATTTAAAGAAAAAGCATATATACTATTTCCAATTAATTTTTTTTGAAGGATGGTTGTTAAAACATTTCACAAAGGCGTTAAAAGTAAAAGTGTTTATCAAGTAAAACTGTTAGTTGTTTTTACTCAATTCGTCCATTTCCTCGATTTTATTTGGATCTCCTATTTGTATGGGTTACAATTTCATTTCCGCAATTATTTGGCACAAAATTTCACTTTTCTAAGACTGAGTTGTGTCAAGGTCCCTATAACAAAGAAATACTCTATTGTCTCCTATGAAATGTGATAAAGAGTTAATTATTTACGTTTTTAATTACTGGGGAAGTGAAATATTTTGCATTAATTAATGCATTTATTATGTATTCTTTTATTATTACCTGAACGAAGTCACGGATAAGAGTTAGTTATTACATAAAGCACAAAAAATTTCATTTAAAAAATATTAAATTATATTTATATATATATAACTTTAATATTCACAATATATATATAGTTTGTGCAATTTATGTAAGTTTAAGTTATTTAATAAGAGTCTTGACCGGTCAAAATGACTACCCTATGAAGGATAAAGAGCTTTAGGAAGGGGAACCAGTATTTCACTAAACCAATATTAACATACCAGCATCAATTAACAAACATAAGAGTAAGAATAAAGAGAATAAATATGTCTGGCTAATTTATTTTGAAAATAAAACTTACCCGATATTTCTTCTTTTTTCACAAATTCATTAAGACGTATTTCGTAAAGAGATTCACTTGAACCTGGAAAAAGAAATACACAGCAACATCAACAAACAATCGCATTAGTAATTAAAAGGGAAAATTGGGTTTCTTTTTTTCTGGTTTTGTGTTGGTTTACATTATACAAATAAATATTTGTTGTTACAGGGGTCGATCCAGGAAAAATTTGGGGCCTATTTAGGTCCCCTTCACAAAAATTTATTTAATAAAATGGGCCCCTTCACAAAAATTTATTTAATAAAATGGGTCCCTTCACAAAAATCAATTTGATAAAATGGGCCCTTTCACAAAATTCTAGTCCATAAAAACTTACTATTTATTATTTTGTGATGTTTTAAAATGTGTAATTTGTAAACAAACAAGTTTACCAGAGAGGAAAACTTCATCAAAAGCATTTTAAAAAGTTTTTGTTTATAAATGCCAGGTTTGAATTTGATTAACTGGATTTCAATTTACGTTACAAAATGTTATTTTTCACAAAAATATAATAAATTTCACAAAAATAACCTTTACTTTTCAAAAAAATGGGCCCCAAGAAAAAAAACCTGCATCGACCCCTGTGTTAATAGATTTTTAATTAAACTATCCGTGATTTTTTTAAAGTGATGACAAAACTTTGACTTATTTTTAAACAACACAAAGGCCTATTTGGCAGGCGTGGCTATGGAAGCAATTTGGAATTTAAATGAGTTTTCTACTTTTTTTGGTACTTCTCTTTGGTATTATCCCATTGACCACTTTTCATAACAAAAAACTATCACCAAATAATACTTCTTATTTTAATTTTGCCATACAATAGTACATATAAAATAAAATCTGAATGTGTGAAGTTATTTTGCACTATAAAAATCAACACTTCAAATATTTGTTTTTCTATAGAAAAAATACTATTAAAAAAAAAAAAAAAAAAATCCCCGACTATGTAAAATTATCAGACTCAAACTGTTAAGAATAACACTGCTATTTAAATATATTTACTAGTTTGCTGTGTTAAACAGATCATTCTGAAATGTTATTAAAAGATAAAGTTTGTTATGTGCTTTGCTCTTAATCTTTAAAAAAAAAAAATCAAAATTTCACGATGATGACTGGGAATACCAGAAATGGATCACTTTTAAATCACATGGCGACTTAAACACTGAAAGTGAGTGGCCACAGCAAAAAATTGAGTCGCCATGTGGCGACTGGCGACCGTGAATCTGCACCTATACTGGGCACCAGTGATATATGCACATATAAATACACATATGTGTATATATATAGGTATGTGTATTATACATGTATATATATCACTGGCGCCCGGCTAACTGAAAAGTACCGTTTTTTGTTATGAAAGTGGTCGACGGGATAATAGAGAAGTACAGTTTTCTTTATTGAGTTATAAGCGATTCATGTTACGTGATGACACACTTCTCTGGCTGCTGCATAGGGAATTCGATTCGAAACCCTGACTATATAGGACAGTCTTTTCTGCAAAATCTTCTACGTTTACCAAAAAAGTGGAAAACATGTTTCAATGTCACAATTTTTGAATAAAAAGACAGCGAATATCCATTAAAAGTGAAAATAGATTTTATGTTACTTTAAAAATGTTAGTTTACGTTATACAGTAGACTCCGACAAAATCTGCATCTAGTTATAGGACCAAAGGTTGTGCCTATTTAGAATTTAACAGTGGTTTTGTTCACATTTTTAAACACTCATTTGAATGTAGTAGAAATCATAATGAATGCTTACAATAGAGCTTCCCCCACACAGTTTCAGAAGGGTGCTGTTCGTTTACAAAATAGCCCCCTTCTTGCCCCTCATAAAAAGAATTAGCACCCTTCTTGCTCCCTCCAGTAAAATAATGAGCACCCTTCTTGCCCTCAGTAAAAAAAGTGCCTTTTCTTTTTTGCATTAAAAAATTTGCTTTCATAATAAAAACTGACTCAATGTTGTCTTAAAAAGAGTGTTTTGACTTTGAAATATCCAAAGTGACTTTAAAAACCAAAAGAATTCCTTTAACAATTAAAACTAGTCGTTGGGGGCCACCGTAATACTTACCCATCCTGGATATGCATAATGTAAAATTTTAAAATAAAAAAATGTGTAAACTACTTATAAAATACATTGCAATTCGAATAAAATCGTGGCTTGATGACATCCTAAACTTTAAAGGCTCGATGACTGAATGGCTTAAAAGAAAGATCCTTATAACTCCAAAAACAATAATCCTATTCACCAGTGGTTTATTGCATTGGATGAAGCGTCTCATTTCCAATTAAAATATAGCTTTGAATTGAAATTTTAATGAAATACAGGGTCATGAAAAATCGAAGCATGTGAAAAATAGGATGACAAATATCTCAGCAACTCATGATCCAATCAACTTCATACTTTATGCAAAATTTATGTTTTTTTATTGTCTTTTATATTCACTCCTTAAAATAAACCATTTCGAAAATTTTTATAGACCAAATCTAGTCTTTACCAGAACGACTCTTTTGAGAGTGCGAAAAAAATAGTTCCGGATCATCGAGGTGACTGAAATTCAATAAGCTTCTTCCCATTATGACATAACTACTAAGTACATACCCAATTTCAAGTCTCTATCTCAATTTTTTCGAGAGATAGAGCATTTACAGACACACAGACGGAGGGCAAATTTTTTTTCTTCTAAAAATATGTTTTTCAGAATCTCCAGTGTCTAAAATGTGTCACTCCATCAAAAAAAAAAATTTCTGATTTTTAAAACGATTACAAGACTTAGTTACCCTATACTACGTATGATGGGTAAATAAAAAATGCCCTTAAGAATCTGAAAAGTGCCCTTTTCTCACCAGCAGCACCCTGGGAGAAACTCTGCTTACAATAAAGGAAAATAATAACAAGTTGGAAATTGTACGTCAAACGTTACAAACGAGGTGCGTTCGTACGCACGTTTTAGAATTAAATTCATGATCTCCCGTGCGTAGAACGGGTTAAACAGCTAGTTCAGTATATATTTTATGACACTCTTCATACAAATATCTTAACTAGTTATATAAATATTCAGATATATATGTATCAGCTAGTTATATAAATATTCAGATCTTGATGATTTTTAATTCTGTGAAATGAATTATATCGTCTGCAGATTCATTTCTGTCATAAAATAAGTGTCTCGGTCACTTGACGATTTAACATCCATTGGAAGCTCCTATAACAAAAAAGCACCGATTTAAAAAAAAAAAAAATTCAAATTTCTTAATAAATATTTTTATTAATATCTCCTAAAGTTTTGATTCGATTTTAATAAAATTTGAAATGTCTCGACAAAATTCTGCAAAGATAATATATTTTAAATTGCAAACCATTCGGTTGGGTAGTTTTTGCGTTGTTATATGCGGACAGACAGACAGACAGACGGACGGACGGACCAAACGACGACTATAGGTGCTACGTATTTATATAATTACGAACGCACCTAAAAATGAACAGGGGAACTGTGGAGTGGAAGATCATGTGCCTGCTGGTGCGATAGGTGAAAACATCCAAAATGGTGCCAAAATACAGTTTTAGCATCTCGCCAAATTTTGGTAACACTGAAGACGAGAGAAGAAATTCACCTTCTGATCTATGAATTCACGTATTAAGAAAATCTTTTTTTTGCCTCAAGAGAACGAAACTTTACCACGTTTTAAGCAGGATTGCGTAATAACCATTCACATATTAAATCTGATATTTTTGCCATAGTCTTATAGATGATGTTCAAAGACAGAGATCATTCTAGAGAGTTATAGAGGGGCGGCCTACCCTCATGCCCTTTTTAGATAAAATCCCACCCTCCTTGCCCTTTTTCCAGGTAGAATTCTACCCTCCTTGCCCTTTTTTCCAGGTAGAATCCTGCCTTGTTTGCATTGTACTTTCAAAAATTCTTTACCTATCTTTTATTTTTAGAATGCTAGTTATGGTACGTCATTAGTACTCCTCTTTCCCTCTTTATTTCTCTGTGAAATGCCCTGGTATGTCTAATCTTTGAGCGATTCATCTTTCCATTGATCACTGAACAAGACATAAAGGGTCACTCAGGGTCATGGATTCAATTCACCTTCTCTAGTGAAATAGAGTATTGGATCAGGCATTCTGACCTTTGACAACATCATAACTTACGCAAGTTCTATAGAAAATTTGAGAAGTAGCTTTAGAACTTTTATTTTGTAGCTTTTTCAAAACCAGTTTCGTTAAAACCAGGAAAAAGTTATCTGGTAAATAAAAGTTTTAGAGAGAGAAGTTTTTGAATATTGTAGGAAAAGGGGGAAATGACTGTGAATATAATAAACAATTTTACGATAAATATCGAGAACACAACTTTCATTTTGCTATTTATAATACTTTTCAAACGGTGAAGTTATGGAAATTAGAAATGTTATTGGATTTTTTAAATTAAAGAGTACTTTAAGCTATTGCCAGACTTCCCTCCCCACCAGTATATTGATATATGCACTTATTACAAAAATGCCCTTTTTATGAAATGATGTGCCCTTTTCAGCAAAATTGCCCTTATTATGTAATGTGCACCCTGCCCTTTTTTATGTTCTTGAATGATCCCTGTCAAAGAACGGCAAAAAATCCTCATATTAAGCGGGATCACACATTAACTGAGAGCATCTTAACTGGGTCCAACTGAATTTTAACAGGAGTCTGTCCAGACTTTTCTCCCAGCGTCCTGTTTTGTGAAATTGTGAAAAATCGAGTCATAATTTTGTGAAATCGTTATATTTAGGTTCTTGTTTATATATTTTTAAGAAGATATAGGTTTGTAAAATACACATACTTGCTTTATGTATGTAAAAGTCACAGACAGATTGTACTTTCAAATGGTTAAATTTGTAAAAAGTTCAGTTCAGAGAGGGAAAAGTTTTGGTCTACTTTTAATACAAATAATTTTGTGAAGGATCCTATTTCAAACTGAAGAAAATTGTGAGGGGTCCTTTAATTCTTCCTAAACAGATCCACCTGTTTAAATAAATGTATTTTAAATGCATCAAAATATGTTTCAATGTTATGCGTGAAACGTTTATATTTTAAATGAAAAGAATGGCATATGTTAATTTGCGAATCAATCACCGAGTCGCTATTGTAAAATGCGTTAGTCTCGTTTCGCGAATTTTATGGGATTTGCGCGTGAAACGCGAATTCTATCGAAAGATTGGAAAGTGATATCATAATCCATGCATAACCCAAAAGATTTTTCTTTCGTTCTCAACAAATATTATTTCGCACATATCACAGAAAAATCCACGCGCCAGTACTGACGCGAACCCACGACAAATGATAATTAACTTTATACATTAAATAATAGTAATAATAATAATTGGAATTGGAATAAACTTACTGTCGCCAGCCGAATTGACATCCATCTTCTCATAATTTGATTTGCCTGAATCGTGGTCCTCCAGCGCGGGGATAGCGATTTCCGAAGAATTCTTTCGTCTCATCTCGACAAACTTGAGTTAAACAAATCTTGGGAAAGAAAAATAAGTTATGACAAGAGAATCACGATATGGTGTTTGTAACAAAGTAATAAATTAAACTTTAAAAGAGGATACGTAAGGCAGCCCATTCCGATTAAAACTATTTTTTAGCATAAAATCAAACCAAAGCATTTAAAGCAAAGTTTATAATGGAAAAATAAATAATATCACATTATTATTTCTTTATAGAATAAAATTCTATTCAGCGCGCGAAGGTAAATATCAAACCAGTCGTTGCCACTGTTGCAGACATAAAAGATTAATCCCATTTCGTGGAACTCCAATGACCATAGAGTTAAATATGTTGTTAGACCCGATTCTGGACTGTCATCAAACATCTTGATATCGTAGAAATCGTTTTGCCATTGGAAACGTTTCTTTTACACTGAAATCTAGTAATATAAAATAGAGAGCCAACTTCTAGGCAGCGCAACAGTTGTTCATTCATTATCATGACGTCACAAATGTGAAGGAGATTGGAAAATGGAGTAGGAAACATACAGTTTACAGTGAACTTGAGAGTCAAATGTTCTCAGACAATATTACCTGGGCGTTGACTTGATCGTCGGACGTGAACGATACGATTTACGAGCTTTATTCTTTCCTACCAATCTCCATGGCCAACAACAAACTTTCCAAACTTTAACTTCAACATAACAAAACTAAACAACAACAAATCGAACATGGAAATGGAACGAACGGCCGTATTCTCCCCTCACGCGGAATCGGAATATCGTACTGAATTCGATGATTCCAGGTGTTATTTCGAAGATTGCGATTCTCCCCTCAAAATCCGGAATTCAGGCATTTCGGAAATGTGGAATATCCTTTACTTTCTTTCGGCTGCTCAGAGGCAGCCGGAATATCGTTTTGGAAGGTGGAATCTCTGTTTGTTAATAATGGTGGACGTAAGCAGTTATTGTTGATGTTTTTTGTGTAACATTTGTAGAGTTCATTTCTTATTTTATATGTTTTTTTTTATTATTATTAATTCCTGTTGGATAATTAAAATGTGAATATTTTTATTTTCCGTTCTTTTCAAATTGGTAAGTAATAAATATTATTATCTCCTGAAATGAAGTAAAATATTATTATATATTGTAATAAGTTCAAAATTTTTCTATGACAGATTCTGTCTCCTTTTCACTCCGTATATTTGTTTGTTTAGAGACATGTATTAAAAGTATCTCTATTTTTTAGAATCTAAATATTGATATGCCCCCCGAATTGTTTAAAAGACTTGGTAATATTTGATTGGATCTGTTTAAAATATGCATCTTTAGATATTTTGAAGATTTTTTTTAAACTAAATTTCATATTTCTGAATAACCTTTGTACATAACTAAAAAACCTGTGCTGTACATATCTATACATATTTGTGTGATATTTTATATGCTTGTGTGTATTAGAACTTTTTAAAACCTATTATTGTAATGTAATCTAATAAAGTTAAATAATTGCCTTATGTTTTCACATTTCACTGCTTAATAAGTCTTGTATCCTACATTATCACATGCAAATTTTCGTGTGATATTTTAAAAATGAATTTAAATGCTACAGTAGCAGTAGCATTGCACCAGTTAAAGTGTATTTGTTTAAAAAATATATGATCCAATCTCTGGAATTATTTATAAAATTAATAGCAAGTGTCAATTAAAGAGGGGTGAAAATTTGATTTTTTACATTGAATTAAAATATCCACATGATATGGCAGCTTTGTGAATTTTAATCTAAAAATATTATACAGCCTTGCAAAAAGAATTCTGCATTTATCAGTATACTATCAAAATAACTTTTGGCTAGTATACATGTTGCTATGATTTAAGAAATATATATTTGGCTATTTTTTTTAAGTGATAACTAAAATTTGAAATTTTTTGTCAGTACTATTTTCATATTTTTAAGAACTATATTTCTCTTTCAAAGTAAAATGAGTTTAACTTCATGAATAGATGTCTTAATGTCAATGTTTATTGCAATTTTATTTTTCAAATATTTATTTGTTAAATACTAATTGCTAATAAATCAGAAATTGTTTCAAATTTGTCATAAAATATTTAATTGACCACTGGTGCCAATTTTATCACTCTCATAATTTTTTGGAGATTTGTTATTTTCTTGAGATGTAACCAGTACAGTTACCTGTTCAACATATAAAATAACTAACCCTAATCAAATATGTTGCCCCCCCCCCTTTTTTTTTGGGGGGGGGGCAAAATTACTTTTATATGCACTACATAATATGAAAATAATGCCATTTTATTGAAGGCTTTTAATTGCAGAAGGACATTCTACTATATTTTTTTCAATTTAAATTAATCTTCATTGACTTACTCATACTGGCTAAACATACTTATTTTATTTTATATTTAACTTCGTCTTTATTTATTTCTTATATTATGCAAAAAAAAAAAAAAAATCTCTAAATAAACAGTTGCAATGTTATACTAAATAATTAATGCTATTTTGATTCTAAATTCAAAATCTTGAGTTTCTTTATTTCTAACTATTTACTTGAAAACAGCCTGTGTATGGGCTGAAAAATACTTGCTGCCTTTTCTGAAAACAACTTTCACAGTTCTCAACTTGCATCAATATAATATAATATCCAAGTGGAATAAGCTCAGTCGCTTATTTGTTTATATTTTCAAATTTTTATGTTCATGTTGCACGTTAGCGAATACAGGTAGAAAATAACATAATTATTAAAAAATCACATGTTATTGTTGTATAATAATTTCTTCAAAAAAGACTTTTTTTTTTTTTTTTTTTTTTTTTTTTTTTTTTTTTTAAGCAAATCTTTGGTAGTGCAGTTAATCTTTTTATCATTTTACAATAGTAATTTAGCATTTATTGGAATCTTGTGTTTTTTAAAAAGCAGAAAAAGATTTTTTAGATGTTGAAACCCTAGTATAACAGTTGTGTGAAATATTTGTTAGCTCAAATATAATTTGTAAGTTGCATTTTCAATTTTTTGTCCGCTGTGAAGTATACGTGCATGAGTATCAGATCCAACAGCAAGGCTTGCGAGTTAAATATCACACCCCCAAGCCCAAACTTTACCTAATGTGAATACTACACAAATATAAAATTTTTCTTTTGAATGATTTGTAAAAACTTATTGGAGTCAGCAGTCTTTGGTTTGGCAAAAACAAAGTTCATAATTATTAATAAAAACTTCCAGTTGGTGAATTTCACTTGTATAAAAAAAAATCATGCTGCAAATGAGACCCAATGAAAATAAGGATAAGTTTAAAGTCCCTATAATAATAAATATTTTTTGAACATTGAAAGGAAACTTATTTATCTTAAAAGTTTATTTTCTTTTACTTCATTTTATCTATTCAATGTATTTCAGAGTTAAAAAAGTTTTATTTAAATTCTGATTTAGATGTGTTTATCTTCCAAGATATAGATTTATCTTACAGCATAAGTCATCTGTTTAAATGTATTTATCTAATAAAATAAAAATTTTGATTTTTTTTTTCAAAAGCATATATTTATTATTACTGTTTTTTTAAAACTTCCATTATCAAAAATTATAGAATGCTCTCTGTGGAAGATTCTTCGATTTAAGTGTATATTTATAAATTTTTAGGCAAATACTGATATATATTGATAAAGTGATCAAAAGTCTTATGATAGAAGTAGGGAAACTGCCGTAGACCCTAGTTTTCTCATAGTTTGTTGTGTAAAATGCTGTTTTGAGAGAATATTTAGCAAATAATGTTCTTTAAAAAAAAAACTAGTTTCTAGGGTGCATCGATTTTATTTCTGATATTACTTCTAGAAACAAATACAATATCATTCCATAAAAAGTTCAGAAGGAGATTAGTAGATCTGGTGGATCCTGTGGTGCCTGAATCCTGAATAGATGTTTGATTGCTCTCAGAAGATCACAAGTGTGTAGTTTTATTGTATAATAAGTGACTATCATTAGTGATCTTTTGCAAGCAAGTAGAATTTGATGCCTTTGGACTAAATGCTACTTTTGGAAGGATTGTTGATACATCTTTGCCTCGAAGAAAGTACAACTTTTAAATCTGCAATATGATACAAGTCCCACTGCTATGCCAAAAGAGAGGACAGTGAAATAAGTTTAATGAAGTAGCATCAAAAATAATATTGTTGCTCCCTACAAACTAGTTTTTTTTATTACATTATACTTGCTAAATTAGGTTTTCTAAAAAATAGCATGTTACACTACAAACTCTGAGAACACAACAAAAAAGTAATTACAAAAATTATTTAACATATTTTTAAATGACTATCATGCAATAATGGACAACATTCTTTCTTTTCGTTCGAGGCTATAAAAAGCTAACTGTTTGGAAAAACATTGAAAAATTGTTCCATTTGAAAACATGCTCTTGAATAATACTTATTTTTTATTCTGCTACTGAAATGATAGCAATGTATGCAATAGATCTGTATAATATAAGAAAAATAAATATTAATTTAATTTCTGATTAATTTACTGTTAATTATTGAATGTATTAGAAATATAACGTTAAAATAAATTATTGAATCCATTGGACACTACACTGTTAACTAGTTATTTTAAAAAAACACAAATTGCACAAATTGTGCCTATTAGTTGCTAAAATCAGTGTAAAAATTGTTTTAAACTCATAAAAGAGCTAAAATCCTACATGTTTCGGCTTTAAACTTAAAGCCATCATCGGGGAAGAGGAACAACACAAACGACTACTGATCTTTAAATTTTCGACACGAGAAAATTGAAATCAACAGATTGGAATTGATTTCAATTTTCTCGTGTCGAAAATTTAAAGATCAGTAGTCGTTTGTGTTGTTCCCCTTCCCCGATGATGGCTTTAAGTTTAAAGCCGAAACATGTAGGATTTTAGCTCTTTTATGAGTTTAAAACAATTTTTACACTGATTTTAGCAACTAATAGGCACAATTTGTGCAATTTGTGTTTTTTTAAAATAAAATAAATTATATTATAACTATTGTCTATAAAAATGAATAAAATTTCAAATGTTCAAATTGAGGTTTGTTTATAAATTATGTAAATTAAAACTTATTTACTAAAATATATTCTTATAATCACAATTTCTATGTTAGTTTTTAATATTTAGAAAAATTTTCATATAATTTTTGCAAAACATGCTTTTATGAAATTTTTCATTATTTAATAACTAAATAATGAAAGAATATGCGTTTGTTTTCATTAATTTGGTTTTTGAGCTTATAAGCATGGCAGAAAATAATCTGATTAAGAGAAATAGTAAAAAATCCTTCGTTAATTCAAACTGTTCATTCTTATAATTATATTTACTCTAAAGGTATGTAAGAATAATTAATAGGTATAGTTAATTTGTTATTTGTTTGTTTAACTAATGAAATGACTTATTGCAATTTTTATTATTCTATAATTAGTAACTATAATGTTGTTAATTAATTATAAAAATATAAATTATGCTTCTTAATCAGTGATAAAAATTGGAAAATGAAAGGTAGGTGTCAAATATTCATTTTTAGCATTATATACTCCTTTACAGAAAAGCACAAATATTTTGCTTTTGTTTAAAATTGAAGTTCTTAATCTACCAGATTAAAATTATTTTAAGCAACTGTAAAGCTGATATAAAGCATTTTTAAGTATTACTGTATTTATAATTGAAAAATGCACTTAATCATGTAAAACAAAATTAAAACTGGATAACTTCCTACCAAGTCAGTAACAAAATTTTATCCCTTAACTGATGACACCTAAGAATTTAGTAAAAAGAGAAAAAAAACTTATAATTTCATTACAGTCGAATCTTGTTAATATGAAATCAAAAGGGCCACTTTTTTTTTGTGTGTGTGTTAATCATTAAAATAATAGTACCATCTTATCCGTTGGTATTTATTAGTGCTAAGTGATTTAATGTCAACAACAATGTTCGACTTTGTACATAGATTGTATATGCATGTGTGTGCAAAGCTGGGCATCCATTCACAAAATTGGTGTCATCTGCTTTTGCAAATTCTTTACACATGGTGCATGTCATCAAATTTTGCTCTTGTGTAAACAAGGGATTTTCCTTTTTTCCTTTCATAAATGTGTTGGAATATAATGGAAAAGTACCCAAAATACTATCTTTGAATCACTGAACCAAGACAGATCATTTAATTGACATGTTACAGGTATTCTGAAAAATTAAGATGTAATAGTTTGCCACTTTGTACATTAAAGAAAAGTCAAAGGAATATATACCTACAGAAATAAAAGTTGATTAACATTACAAAAAAAAAAAAAAAAAAAAACTTTTTGTCTTTATATAAATTAGATTGAATTATGTTTTTGGTTTCTCATTTATGATAATTATAAGTATGTGCAGAACTTATTTTAATAAAATATCTTTATCACAAAAATATTATTTATTATGAAATTTTAGCAATCATAGCCATCGTCAATGAATGTGTTATTTAATAATTCAACAAGTAAACAAGTAAAAAAAAAAAAAAATACTTTGTGTGTGATTTTATTGGTTTAAAGAAAAGAAGAATTATAAATTAAATGAAAACAATTAAGAAAAAAAAATCAAAATTACAGAAAATTCAACAGTTCATTTTCTAACAGCATTTGTATTATAGAAATAGATTTAAATCTTAGCTCGAGTTTTCTTTTTCAACTCTGAATGATAAAAATTTTAAATTATCATTGTTGTTTTGAGTTTATCAGAACTTACGATATATAGCTAATTTAATCCTTAAATCTTGATCTGAAACAAAAAAACGGGGGGGGGGGGGAATCTCTGATCAGTTGAAAAATTTTTTTCTTTATGAATTCTAACACTGAAGATTTAAGAAATGCCCTAATGTTGATATGTATTATTTGATGGCATTCTAACCATGCCATTATGTTCAGTATCATTATTGTTTTAAATTATTAGGAGATTTAAGATATTTTAAGTAAGAGAAAAAATGTACAGCTCAAGCAACACTTTCAAATCTTATATTTACTATTTAAGAATACACAATTTTACTTTTAAAATTTTACCAAGTTACAAAATTGCAGTTATTAATAATACTTTACTAAAATAATAATTACCGATATACAATAATAGTGATATTTTAAACATTGCTGTAATGTTGTAATACGTGTGACATATAATGTGAAATTTTAGATATCCATGTAGTATCTGAGGTTTTTGACAACATGGTTCACACCATGGTATAAACCGTCAAAAACTGACACATGTCAAAAACCTGCCAACCCTGATTCTTTATGAAAGGAAGAAAAAATTTAACTGAAGTACATATAACATTAATTATTATTTATGTGAATAAATATCAGTTTTTATTAAAGTCTTATGTGAATTAGTTAATTTTATTTAGTTAAATCAATATGCAAAAGAAAATTTTAAAAAGCTTGGATGATAAAAACAAAAACCTTTCTCATTTAAAGTAGTCAATTTTCAACCCAAACAATAAGTGAATACATTGACAAAAGAATTTTAATTGTATTGAATATCACCTATGAAATGCCATGACAGAGAATTTAGTCATTTGTTTATTAATTAGTGTTTTGTACGTGCAGCCTAAGCTCCAATATCTTTTGTGTAAAAACATTTGGTGCATTAGAATGTTGTTTGTGAATTTTTAGCACATGAAAATTTGCCCTACCTGAAGTAGGTTATGAAACGCATACACACACGTAATTTATGTACAAATGTATATGCATACATATATATAATTTTATTGTTCAATTTAACTGAATAATAATCCACAGCAAAATTAAACAAGGTGCTTATTAAACACTGGTTGGTACAGCAAAGAAAGGAGGGGGGGGGGGGGGGAATTGAAGCCTTGAAGCCTATCTTGGAGCACCTAAAAATTGATAAGATGCAAACTAAACATTGTATTAAAGTGATGCATGATGTGTAAAAGTCAACATAAAAAACATAAACCGCTAAAGATATTTTAGAATGCATCTTCTTCAAGAACTTAAAAACTTAAAACTGCTCAATAAAATTTATTTTCACTACTTGTGCTTTTCATTATATAATTTTTTACACATTCATACTCAAAATATTTTATTAATCTGTAAAAAATGGATTTATTCATTTTATAATCAATAATGATTCAATAACCCTTCTTATTTGAAGATCCTTCCTGCGCCACTATATTAAAGATAATTAAAATTGCATTAACAAGAATAAAATGTGGAATGACTATTTGAAAAACTATACTTTAAAAAAAAATGAAGAATACATGTAAACTAGAATAGGAACAATTTTAATATAACACAAAATGTAATTAATACTAGAATGCTAGCAATATCTGCATCTGTGTGTTATTTCAATAAGAAGTGTACATCAAAATGACATACACAAATATTCTAAGGCTATGTACAAAAGTATGTCAATAGTACAGTAGAGTACGCAAGATTCTGTTTTTTGTTTGTTTTTTTTATAGGGGGGGGGGGGGGGGTTACTGAGCTTGGGTAATATGTGGGGTTGTGAAAATGGCTTAAATTGTGAGTCCCCCTGCAGTAGCATAATTAGCAAGAAGTTTTAAAGTGGCAAGATAAAATAATGATTTAGCTAAATAGTATTAACATAAATCCACAAACTTGTATAATAAATATATAAGTAGCTATTTTTAACTGATGCATTTGTAAAGTAAATAATATAGCTAGTGAGTAAATTTACACTAATAATATATATATATATATATATACTATCAGTATAAATTTATTCTTTAGATAAATTATAAAATAGAAAAATAAATTAAACTTATGTAAAGATTCGAAAACTGCATTGAGAAATTCACTTTATTTAATATAATTTATTATTTATTTGTAATATGTTCTCCATAAATCGTGAAATATACTGGTTTAAATTTTGGATCCAATATCATGAATTATTTGTTGATCGAAGTACAAAATTAATAAAAATGATAACAAATGAATATATAATAATTATGCCTTTAAAACTCAGATATAAACAGTTCAATAATAAGAAATTAGATTAGGTGTTAGATTAATCATCCGATTTAAATATTTCATATTTAACGTAAGAATAAATACACCAAGAAAAAAAAACGGACATTCCCCCCTCCCCCTTTTAATCTTTTTCAGAAATATCCCCTGTAGTATTGAAAAACATTTTATTTTCCTTTAGGTATTCATTCCTTTACTCAAATTTATTAAATAAATGTTATTTTGATTAAATCATAGTAACTATGAACATCGTCACTAGTTAATGAAAAAATAAATAAACATGTGCAGTTGCATATGTTTACGTTCATTCTGATTGGTTTTTCACACTTCTTATGAATTTGAAACGTCACTTCCTTTGGAATGTTGGGGAAGAAATATCGATGATTCCGAATCTGGAATCGGACTAGGGGAGAATCGCTCTTTCCCACCGAATCGGAATCCAGGCCTGATTTCGGAAGAACTGAATTCCGGTTTCGTTCCACTTCGGTGGAATGGGAGAATACGGCCGGAAGTTAAATCTCCCGAGTTACTGACTCGGTTCAGTGTGGTCACCATGGAGATAGAAATAAGAAGGAGAACAGTGAAGATAGGCTTTCAAGATCACAACATGGACCGGGAATTAGTACCCAGTTTGTGGCGCTGGTGCTCCCAAAGGCCGGTCATGTGACCTGTCAAACATGACAAATTGTCGTCTGCTCTTCCTGCACTTTGGTTTCGAGCATGGTAAAGAGATAGAGGGCGCTACACTTCCTAAAGGCCCAAAAGACCAGAAACGCCGCCATACTAGGTACCGCTTTTAGTTCCATAAGTAGAAACATTATCTTTGTTCTCCTTCTTTCTATCTCCCTGGTGGTCACAGTGGCTGTTTCGCAGCACGTGGCGGTCACAGACAATGTGTTAAATAATTCTTCTCAGAAAACGACCATGGATATCAGCAATGAAGCTACCCCTAACCCTTACTTATACAAATTAAATGGCTCTCCGGAAGAAATTCTTGTCGAGGCTAGTCAGCTCGACATTGGAGCAGTGTCAATCACTCTCACGGCTACCAACGGCTCCATACCTGCGACTCACCCCAAACTACTTAAAGAGGCTATCGCTGCGCAAGTCCCCTCACATAATAATATTTACTTTATGAAAATAACTCGACAAGGCAAGCTTCTTGTTCGTACCCTGGATGCCGAAACGGCCATTCAGATGTTCAACATCAAAACGCTATTTAACATCCCGGTCTCCGCTTCATTCCAAACTGAATGCCTTTCTACGAGATTTTTGCTTCACAATATATCTCCTCTTGTGGACTGTAGGGAAATTGCAGATGAACTCGCCTACGTTGGGATTAAACCGCTTGAGGTACGACGTTTTCTTAAAAATGGCTCTGCTCCCACCTCCTCCGTCCTTGTCACCAAACTTGGCTACTCTCTACCGTCCGACATCAAACTTTGGTATCAGGTACACCGCATCACCCTCTTCGTCGATAAACCGCGTCAATGCACAAACTGGCTAAAATTCACACACAACACTCGCGCTTGCAAGAGCACTCGTGTTTGCGGCCAGTGCGGCATCACCCACGATGGCACCTGCTCCACCGATTCTCCTATGTGCGCCAATTGCAAAGGCAACCATGTATCCTCAGACAAGTCCTGTCCACATTATAAACAAGAAGCCAAACTACTAGCATTTAAAGCTGAGAACCACCTTACGTTCAGTGAGGCCCGACGCCAATTCCGTGTCAGTATAGCCTCCAAAGCTGAGTCCTACGCCGCGGCTGCGGCATCTACCCCTGCCTGTACTCCCCCACCCACAGATTACGTTACTAAAACCGACTTACATGAACTCCTCCAGTGTTTCACAGATAACATGGTTAGCTTGCTCCAACAGGTCGTGGATTCTCGAAAAACCAACTGCCAAGAACTGTTAAACTCGCTCACTACGACGGTCATAGACGCCGTGAAAGATACGCTGACAGCCGACGTTCTCCCTCCCAAGCCTTTGCCCTCTGACAAAAGGAACGATGCGCCATCCCCTCCACACTGGACAATACTTAAATCAGAAAAAGCGAAAAAATTGAAAATGGCGTTATCGTCCAAGGGTCTGTCAACCGATCCCCTTATGGATACTTCTACCCCTGAGTCCTGGATTCCAGATGGTCCTCCTCTTCGCGAGTCGAACTTTGGAACTACTTCTACCAACACCTAGCGTGGCTGTGGCTGCCCCCCCCCAACCCCCTTTTTTTTTTTTTTTTTTTTTTGGGGGGGGGGAGGGCACCGCGTTTTTGCTGCTTGCTTCTCGTCTTCCGGCCTTCTTGTTCGGCTCTCTGGCTCCGCACTTCCTCCCTTTATTTTTTTTCTCTTCCGCTCATGGGTATTACACTCATCCATTGGAACTGTCGCAGCATTCGAGCTAACGGCCACTGGTTACGCGCCCCCTTTTTTGAGGACGCCCAAGTCATCTGCCTCCAAGAAACTTACTTGAATTCCGACTCATCATTCTCTATTCCCAATATGACCACTTTCTTGGCAAACAGAGGCTGCGGTCGCGGAGGTGGCCTTCTCACGGCGGTCCGCACATCTTACCCCTCTTATCTTCCTGCCGATCCCTCTGGAAGGGTCGAGGCCCTCGGCGTCAGGTTCCACTTGGTTTAGCGTGATTAACATTTATCTTTTGCCGACACTTGGTTCGACGAGCTGCTCCGTTCTATCGAGCCGCCTTTCGTCCTCCTCGGCGACTTCAACATTAACCTTCTCCGTCGCCATCCTCCCTATTCTCTTGACCTTCAGAAGTTTCATGCCTGTGTTCTCAGTCACAACATCTGCATCTGTAATACCTCAACTCCATCACGTACGGTTCATGGTTCTCCCCCCTCCCTGCTGGATCTCACTCTCTCGTCTCCTGATCTGTACAGTTCCCTTTCCTGGTCGGTCCATCCGGACCCTTTTGATTCTGACCACCAGCCGGTTTCTATTCAGTTCGATAAGCCTGTTACGTCTGTTATGCAGCACCGCCCTTTCGTCAACTGGTCCTCAGCCGGCCGTGTCCTCAACTCGACCCTAGACAACTCCTCCGCCGACACCTCATACGACTCCTTCTCGCAATCTTGCTCTGAAGCCATCTCGCGGAGTACCACTTTCCCACACCGGTTTCGGCGCACTAGTGCTCCTTGGTGGGATATCACCTGCCGCAGACTCCTCGGTCTCAAGCGCCGGTACCTGCGCCTCGCTAGGTCCTACTGCTCAAGGGACTTATGGCTACTCTACAAACAGACGGCCAATAAACTTCGACGGCACATCAAGCTTGTTTCTCGTAATTACTGGGACCAGATCTGTCGGTCCAGGGGTTCGAATGGTACAATATTCAAACTGCTCAAAAACCTCGCACGCAAAGACTCGCCGCCTGGTGATAATATTCTGTGGCATGGTGGCCCTGTGGCCTCCCCACGTGCCCAAGCCGATCTCTTCCTCGGGACCTTCAGCCAAGATGACCCTCTTTCTCCCCTTCCGTATGACCTTAGCGATGGCAATGCCGGCCTTGACGCGCCTTTCACACTTCAAGAATTACTGCTGGCCATTCAGAAGACTCGCCCCACCACTCCCGGAAGAGATGGAATCTCAGTCAAGCTTCTCCAAGGCCTCTCTCACGCGAACACTGCGAAGCTACTTGCACTTTACAATGACCTGTTCGACTCTGGCGCCGTGCCCTCGTCGTGGAAGGAAGCCTCCTTCGTCCCAATCTGCAAGCCGGGAAAGCCTGCTCGCCACATCTCCTCCTATCGCCCCATCGCACTGACCGCCGTTTGCTCGAAGGTTTTTGAGCGCCTCTTACTCCATCGCCTCATCTTCTGGGCCGGGTATAACAACATTTTCCAAGCCTCCCACTATGGGTTCATGCCGTTCAAAGACACTACAGCGGCTCTGTGTAAATTCTTCGACGACATCTCCGGAGCTCGCGCTTCCCGCCAGGCAGCCTTCGCCGTGTGTTTGGACATCCGCTCGGCATATGACTCTGTATGGATTGATGGCCTCGTCTATAAACTCGCTAGCCTCGGTATCCGGGGAAAAGCTGGCCGCTGGATCGCCAACTTCTTGACAGACCGGTCAATCAACATTCGCTGGAAAGCAACGTATTCTGGCCGCGGGCCGTGCAGGAGAGGAGTACCTCAGGGTAGCGTTCTTTCTCCGTTCCTCTTTATGATTTTCCTTTTTGATATCTTCGACATCCTTGAAAGTGGTGTTTTCCTCCTTATCTATGCTGATGATATCCTCCTATATGCTTTGGGGGAGGACCCTTCCCGCACCTTGACAAAGCTCCAAAACTGCATTGATCGGCTGGTGCAGTGGTGCACGGCCACTCACCTCTCCATTTCACCGGACAAGAGCACAGCCATCGACTTCTCCCGTCGTCGGCCGATGGATTCAAAGGTTTCCATCACGGGAGTTGAACTCGAGTGGAGTCCTACAGTCAAGATTCTTGGCGTTTGGTTCGGCAGATCCCTTCGTTTCAACCATCACTTTTCATACCTTCGGGCCAAGGCCTTCCGGAGACTAAACTACCTCAAAGCCGTTGCTTCACGTTCTCAAGGGGTTCACACTTTTCACATGCTCAGGATCGTCGACTCTATGGTTCGTAGCCTCCTTGAGTATGCCTGCCCTCTCTTCCTAAAGGTCTGTCCTTCGACCCTGAACTCCCTGGAAGTCACTTACAACGCTGCTCTCCGGGTCGCCACCGGCCTCCCAAAGTGCACTCCCATTCCGCTCCTTCACCGCGAGGCCAATGTCTCGTTTCCGTTGCATGACCAACAAGTTTCTCGTTCGCCAACTCTCTCTCCCTCACCCTCCGGTCCCGGCTGACTCTTCTCCTGGACATCTTTCTGCTGCCGCTGCCGACCTCCTTGATACATACAATATTCAGGCTCATTGCATCCTTCAGTTCTCGTGGCCTTCTCATCCCTTTCTCCATCCCGCTTGCCATATTATCCAGGACGGTCTACCTTTCCAGAACTTATCCCTCCCGCCGAGTGCTATCTACCAAGCTTGGAAATCGTGGTGTACGACAGCCACACACAACACCCTGCTCTCGACAGATGCCTCTAAAGATGCCTCCAAAACGGCCATTGCTGCCCACAATAGCCTCACCAACTCCAGTTTTGCCATGCTCGTTCCTCATCTCAATTCCATCTTCACTGCCGAGGCCCTGGCTATCTACATGGCCCTCACCTCGTTTGTTTCAGCCAGTGGTCATTACCTACTCCTCACAGACAGCCTCTCTGTCCTCCAGGCTCTACACAACTGCTCGCTTCGCTCCCCGAGGGTGATCACTCTGCTCCATAATACTATCCACAGTCTTCTCTCATCCCATCGTGCAGCCCTTACACTTGTCTGGTGCCCTGGCCATAGAGGCATTCCCCCAAATGAGGTGGCTGACTCTCTGGCCCGCAATGGCCCCTACTTGGCTCGTACCCTGAACTGGATTGCTCCCGAGGACCTCGTGGCCCTCATTCGACGCAACTGGATAACGGAAAAAGAATACTCATGGCTGAATAGTGGATATCACCCCACCTACCCACATCTGAATACGGAGGACGCCTTTCGACAGTGGACCAGGCATCGACGCGTGGATATCTGGATTTCTCGATGGCGTACTCGCACCTGGATGACCAATAGTCGCCTTTATAAGATGAAACTCGCCCACTCACCCCTGTGCTCTCTCTGCTGCTCTGTTGAAACCCCTGACCACATTCTCTGCACTTGCGGAAAGTATAACTCAGATAGGTCCGTGTTATGTTCGACACTTGGTATTGGCCCCCTTTCCACCTACTCAGAAATCCTGACTGCTGCCCTCCACTCCCGCTTGGGTGTCACTGCCCTGGCTCGCTTTTCTTCTGCGGTTGCTCGCGGTTGACCCGTTCCTCTCCTGCTGGCTAGCACGCTAGCCTTCTCTCTTACTCTCCTGGAGTATTTGAGACAAAGCCGCCGCCGGCGTAGCTGTGTGCCAACCAACCAACCAACGAAGTTAAAAATTGATGCAAGTTGCGAATATTTCCATGATGAATACTTCTTGTAGTCGGTATTTCTAAAATAAACTATGATGTAAGGATATATTTTACGTGAAAAAATCTTCATCCCGAAACAACTGTGATAGCTTCTGGTTGCCTTTCCGATTATTTCTTCATGTCAACTGCCAAAAATTTTTCAATTATACATGACATTCCCCATGACTTATTTCATTGAACTGTAAGCGGAAGTATGTGGAGCCTTTTTTTTTATTCTCCTCTTTTCCCGATTTAGTTCGTTCTAATTTATGGTATTTGTGTGTTCGTTGGCTGATTTTAAGGTAGAATTAAAAACCAAAGATTAGTTCAAGGTTCGACTCTGACATTTGAGGCCATGGCAAATAAATGTATGGAGGCCGCACGTATGTATTATGTCCCACAATTTTTGTGCATGTGTGTATCTCTTCTATAAATTTTGATTTATTCGTAATTTGACATTGACATTTTTAAGGCCATTTAACAAAACATAAATAACACTGTCAGAATTATACGAAACAGTATAACGATGCATTGACACAGAGAATTATTAATAACAACATGGAAGCTTAAATAAATGCATATTATATCTTATACAGGCTGGCTACAGATTCTAGAAATCAGGGAAAAGTTGAGGAGGTAATCAATCTGGAAAAATCAGGGAATTTCGTAAAAGTACTTGAAAATCGTGGAAATTTGTCTAGAAGCGAAAATATTTGAATTTTGCCTGAGACTGATTCGTCGTCAAACAGGTTAAGGTAATCATACACGATAAAAAAAAAGTTAAAATTTTTATATTTATTTAAAAAGATGCACATGATATGAGTTTTTGGTATTTAACACACATAAGGTGATCCAATGTCCTCATTTTCTGTGGATAGTGCTTATATTGAAGGCAATTGACCCATTTTTGAAAATTTGCTGAGATATACACAGAGGCGGATCCAGCCTTCTATTTAGAGGGGGGTCATGCTTTTTTTTTTTTTTTTGGGGGGGGGGGTAATCAGATGTCTTCATTAGCAGTTTTTATATCTTAGATCCAAATTGACTATTTTCTGACATATACCCGAATTCATTTTCTTTCATAAGTACATGAAATTTGCAGGTATATTCGTATATATACAATATATGCATGTTTTATCCAGACGCCAAGAAATCAGTTTCTCATATTTTTATAAATACAAAGAATCATGCAGAATTTTTTCTCAAAGTTTGCATTTTAAGCCGATTTTCGAGGCTCAACAATCATGGAAATATAGTCTTGAGGAAGCAATCAGATACAATTCAAAATGTACTACATTTATAAGAAAATTAAAAACTTTTTCGATTCTTTAGTGCTTAAACAATAATTATCTGCAATTTTCATGCATTTCAATTTAAAAACGCCATGACTCTATAACTCCATGAATGTATCAGAAAGATTAAAATTTTTAAGCAGAAAAAAATGTATTGTTCTATTGAAATGTTTTCCGTTTAGAGCGGGGTCATGACCCCCCTTGGATCCGCGCTTGGATATACATTAGTATAAGATGACTATGTGGCCAACTTAATCCAATTAGCTATCCCCATAGGGAACAGATGTATCATTCGTCCTCAGTCTGCCATCTTGTTGGGCCAACAAGTATTTGTTGCCAAGTTGTCATTGATTAAAAATTTCATGATTTTGCTTGACTTCTTTTTTTTATTATTATGTTTGATACTAATTCCTGTCTATTATCCTGTCGACCACTTTTCATAACAAAAAACTTTCACCAAACTGTAAGATTAAATGGTACTTACGTATTATCCGTGCCAGGAGATTGATCGCCAAAAATGGTTGCCAAGTACCAATCTTGTTTATCGTTGCCAATCATGTTTTCAAATGCAGTAATTTAACATTATCAAATAACATTGTTAAAAATGGTAATTAATATAAAATGTAATATATGTTTATTAAATTTATAACATTGTTAAAATAGTAAATAACATTATTTGTTAACATTATTTTAGTAAAATTAATAAATGGTAAATAGCATAGAAAATAAGAAAGAATAATATTATAGATTATTCCCAGGCATGTACCATGTAGCAAGAAAAAAAATATAAGGTTTACTATAATTAGTAATATTGGCTCCATGCCTGGCGCAGTTGGCTTAAAACTGGCAGGGATAATACGTAAGTACCGATTAAATGCCCAAAATGCAGTATTACTTGATGTCAAAAACGTTCTACGTGTTTGTTATGTCATCCAGTGGTTTAAAATGCAACATTTTGCGTGTATTTTTCATTGTGTTTTACTGATTTACTAGTTATTTCATTCATTAAAATAACAATTGTGTCCTTAAACTCTTATATTTTATTGATTTATTTATTTTGATATTCCAATAGCAATGTTCTCCCGTTTATGGGTCGTTACAGTTTGGCGATCGTTTTTTGTTATGAAAAGTGGTCGACAGGATAATAGAGAAGTACTGAGAATCTTTTAATGATGAAGGCTGGGATAAAATGTTTATGGACGAAGGTATTAATTTCACATACTAATGTAGAATGTTTTGAAAACTTCTGCCAGAACTGAGAACTGCTGAAGAAATCTTTGAGGATATCAATAAGAACGAAGAGCATGACGGAGATGAGAGCAATGTGTGTGTAAATGGTGTAAATTTTTCAGAAGCAAGTGCCACTTTAAATACATTAAATAATTATGTCCATCAAAATGATTATTCCCAAAATAGCTTAAAAGCTTTATTAGACTTAAACAAGTGGGTACGTGTGATCGAAGATCGCTCAAAGGGTTTCGTTTAATATATTCCTTTCAAAACACTTTATCCTTTCTTTAATAAATTCAAACAAATTTCATTTAGCAAAAAAAAAAGAAAAGTTTTTTATAAAGTAAAAATTTACCGGTCTATTTTTTCGTTTTTTCGAATATCTAAACCAGCCGGATAGCGGGCCAAGCCCGCTATTATATTCTGTCATACTAATATCCGTCATACGGACTAAATGCAATATTTAAAAAAATAATTGGAACAGATGTGTTACACTGACGCTAAAATGTAAACAAAAGATTGGCGACTGTTTGGATGGCACGATTTCCAAGACTGCGCCAAGCTACTATCCGTTGCCATTTTGGAAACAAAAAACAGAACATTTATAAATAACGTATTTGAAAACACAGAAAATCGTATTTCTACACAACAATTAAAATAAACCAAAAATACATTTTTTACAACATAAATTTAATGGAAAATGTTAATTACGTCATTTCAATCTTTTAAAGTGCACTACTATATTACAGTAATCCTTCGCTGATGCTAATTTTAATTTCACACCAACTTTTAGTTAAAATCATTACGTCATTTCAATCTTTTAAAGTGCCCTACTATATCAGTGTAAACATTCGATTATTTAGTTTCTAATTTCATGATGAACACAACATTTATAAATAATGACGTATTAGTTAAATCAGAAAGTAAATATCAAAATAAACGAAAAATAAAATTTTAACATTAATAGAAAATACGGTACTTTTCGGTTAGCCGGGCGCCAGTGAAATTTATATACCTATGTATACATATATATACATATATCTATACATACACACATTTATATACGCATGTATATATATATACATATATATACACATACATATATGTGTGTATGTATACATATATATGTATACATATATATGTATATATAGATATATACATTTCACTGGCGCCCGGCTAACCGAAAATACATTACCTACGTCATTCCTCTAAAGTGGACTGCTACAATCAGAATAATCATTCGATAACTGATTTTGTAATTTCGCACAAACCTTTAGATAAAATTACCTCATTTCAATCTTTTAAAGAGCACTACTATATCAGGGTAACCATTCGGTAATTCAAATTCAAATTTAATACAAACTATTAGATAAAATCATCGCGTTATTTCAGTTTTGAAGTGCTGAACTTGCCTTTCTGCTTCCTCATAAAAACTTACCTGGTACTCTCGAAAAATGGTATCCATAGCCACGGACATTTTCCAACTTCTACCAGCAACTACAAACGTCAAAACAATTTCGATAAACAAAATAGAATGATAAATTCAATTCTACCGCTCTCTCTAACTGCCACTGTAATAACCGCCACTGTAACCGCCAATACGTAATAATTTACATGACAATTAAAAACCAATCATTAACTCAACAGTTATGCAAATTTATTTCCCGTCCATACATGGTTCTATAATACGCGACTCTGCAACCAATAACGTGCAATAGAACGTTCTTCTACAACCAATCCCGTTTTCTCTACTTTTCATCATCAATGACGTAATACAGACATGCGCAAACATTTCCCTTAACATCCACGCAAATACAGATTACAATAACAAATTTCAACACCAGTAACTAAATACAAGCTTAATAGCCGGGTTGCCATAAAAGAAAAAACAGTCCCCAAAGTTTGGCGACTTTTTTCTTTTTTTTAACCGATTAATTTTTTTTTTTTTTTTTAGCGTCAGTGTAAAGCATCTAAGCAAATAATTTCAAAATTAAACAAATTGTACACTTTCAAAATGCTAAAATATGTGAATATTTCCATAATCGAATTTTTGTCACGATTCAATATGTTTCTCAAACTCATATATTTACTATTTTCTATTATTTATATTGATACTCGCTTTGTATTATTCTCAAACATTTGAAAAATTAGTTAAACTTCCCATATGACGTCAAATTTTCTTTTTAATTCTCTAATGACGTGATTTTAATCTGTTTTGTGTACTTACACATACTCATACTCCTTGTATTATTGGGAAATCTTAGACATTTTTCATTTTATTACGACTATGACGTCAATCAATTTTATTTCATATTAATCTTTTTTTTTTCATTTGGTGAAACTTTTTATTTCA
The DNA here is from genome assembly GCA_963931845.1 of Maratus michaelseni. NCBI lineage: Eukaryota > Metazoa > Arthropoda > Arachnida > Araneae > Salticidae > Maratus > Maratus michaelseni. The sequence goes on along the minus strand of OZ007596.1, from coordinate 313,617,941 downwards.
TTTTTCACGTGGAAATCGTCTGATAGAAAATTAATTATTGTAGAAAGAATTTTATCGTGGATTTTTAATTTTTGGCATCGACTATAATGAAAAATGTTTAAATTTAATAAGAAAAGGCTGTTAGAATTTTGGTTTTTTATCTTTATTTATTAAAATAATACGAATTTTTCAAATTTTAATATTTTCAGCTCTTCACAGCTGATATTCAGATTTATACACTAAGTTTTAACTCTGTAAGTTACATAATTTCTGAGAATGGCTCCGTGACAGACAGACAATGGAGCGGGAGCAATAGGGTTTCGTGAGATGAACGAAACCCTAAAAAGACATTTTCTCTTATACAAACTAATATCACTTCATTTTTTGAAAAAAATCTGATCTGTAAATCTTTGAAATAAGCATAATGGTAACTGAACTATTTTTTTAATGTACTTTATGTTTTATAAATTTTGTTAAAATGTTCTTAGTACTCAAAACTTATTGTTTTCTATATAGATAAAATAATGAATGCGTATAAAGTTTGAAACTTGTATAATAAGACGGTCTCTCAGTTGTACGACTTTTTTCTGCGGTCCCCTGAAAGTCGTATAAGTGAGAGATCACTGTATATCCTATTTACTTCATATATGTGTTATATATAATATAAAATAGTATATAATATTTTCATCTTATCTGTCCTATATACAACATGTCATATACAGTAGAGCAGGGTTGGCTTTTTCCCGTCAAAAACTTGTTTTTCCCATCCCACCAGGAAAAACTTCCAAATGACACTATGTAAGAAATATTGGCAGAATCCTCGAATAAGCGAGGGTTCCGATTTGGCGATTTTTTTTTACGCACGCCAAGGAACAACGCTTGCCAACAGAGAAATCGGCAACCTCCGAATTCTACCCAATCATAACACGAGCTTTTCGGCAGACGACTTATTACTTACACACATCGTCAAGCAAATTCTTTCACAAAGTAAACCGTGAACGTAGCATTGATTTTATTTCGTTTTAAGAATATTTACAAACTTTTAGTAAATTTTACCGCCACATTTTTCGATTTCTACATACTTTTACCAATATTTTCCTTAAGATATTTCAATTTTTACAAACTTTTACCGATATTTTCCTTCAGATATTTCAATTTTTATAAACTTTTATCGATTTTTTCGTTCCGATTTTTCCATTTTTACAAATTTTTAGCTATTTTTTCCGCCGGATGTTTCCGTTTAAAAACTATTTAGCTATTTTTCACTCCGTATTTTTCCATTTTTACAAATTTTTAGCAATTTTTCTATCCGAATTTTTCAATTTTTACAAATTTTGAACTATTTATTCCTCCAGATATTTTTATTCTTACAAATTTTTTCCTCCGGATTTTTCCATAAAAAAAAGTTCTACCCTATTTTTTCCTCTGGATTTTTCAATTTTAACCTATTTTTTCATTCGGATTTTTCGTTTTTACAAGTTTTTCATCTGTATTTTATTTATCTGTATTTCTGTATCTGTATTTTCATCTGTATTTTTCATCTGTATTTTTCATTTTTACAAATTTTTAGATAATTTTTCTCTGGATTTTTCCATTTTTACAAATTTTTAGCTATTTTTTCCTCTACATTTTTACAAATTTTAGCTATGTTTTTATTTTATTTTTTTGTTTTCATTTTTATAAATATTTAGCTATGTTTTTACTTTTTTTTTTCATTTTTATAAATATTTAACTATGTTTTTACTTTTTTTTTTCATTTTTATAAATTTTTAGCTGTTTTTCCTTCGTATTTTTTGCATTTTTTGAAATTTTTAGCTATTTTTTCCTCCGGATTTTTCAGTTTTTAAAAATTTTTAGCTACTTTTTCCTCTGGATTTTTCCGCTTTTAAAAATTTTTAGCTACTATCGAATTTTTCAATTTTTAAAAATTTTTAGCTACTTTTTCCTCCGAATTTTTCAATTTTTAAAAAATTTTAGCTACTTTTTCCTCCGGATTTTTCAATTTTTAAAAATTTTTAGCAATTTTTACAAATTTTTAGCTATTTTTTCTTCCGGATTTTACCATTTTTACAAATTTTTAGCTAATTTTTTCCTCCAGATTTTTCCATATTTTTAATTTTCTTTCTTCTGTATTTTTCATTTTTATAAATTTTTAACTATTCTTTCCTCATCATATTTCCATTTTTACAAATTGTTAGCTACTTTTCCTCCAGATTTTACAATTTTCACACATTTTTAGCTATTTTTGCCACCATATTTCCCCACATTTTTAGCTATTTTTGCCACCATATTTTCCCATTTTCTAATTTTTTTGCTATGTTTTCCTCCGAATTTTTCCATTTTAAACTATTTTTTCGACTGGATTTTTCCTTTTTTTATGAATTTTTAACTATTTTCCCTCCAGATTTCTCCATTAAAAAAAATTTTTAGTTATCTATTCCCTCTAGATTTTTCAATTTTTACAAATTTTTAGCTATTTTTTCCTCCGGATACTTCATTTTTACAAATTTTCGGCTATTTTTTCCTCCGGATATTTCCATTTTTACATACTTTTATCAAATTTTTTCTATTTTTACATATTTATAGCTTTTTTCTTCCACATGTATCCATTTTTACAAATTTTATCTTTTTTTTTCTATGAATTTTTTTGTAATATTTATCAAGTTTAATAATTTATTACCTTTAACAATTAAAAAATTTCTAGTAAAATAAGGCTTAAACTTGAAAATTGTCACAAAACGGAATAAAATCAACGTTTACTTCATGAAAGAAATTCTCATAAAAACTCTGTAAATAGTCAATTCTCTGCATCACAGCACACACGTTATAATTGAAGGAAATTTCGATATTCTTCATTTTTCTAATACATGCAAGACGCGGTTGACTATGCTTTGCGTACATTAACCGAAAAAAATCACGGGACGCATGAAACTCGCTGTACAGCATTCTCTAGAATACAAGAAATTCATTCAAGCCGCAGTCAGTAACTTGTGTATGTACGCTTCGCGTACATTAACAAAAAAAAACATCACTGGACGCATGAAACTCGCTGTATAGCAATCTCTAGAATGCACGAAATTCATTCAAGCCGCGGTCAGTAACTTGTGTATGTACGCTTCGCGTACATTAACCGAAAGAAAAACATCACTGGACGCATGAACTCGCTGTACAGCAATCTCTAGAATGCACGAAATTCATTCCAGCCGCGGTCAGTAACTTGTGTATGTACGCTTCGCGTACATTAACCGAAAAAAACATCACTGCACGCATGAAACTCGCTGTACAGCATTCTCTAGAATGCATGAAATTCATTCCAGCCGCGGTCAGTAACTTGTGTATGTACGCTTCGCGTACATTAACCGAGAAAAACATCACTGGACGCATGAAACTTGCTGTACAGCATTCTCTAGAATGCACGAAATTCATTCCAGCCGCGGTCAGTAACTTGTGTATGTACGCTTCGCGTACATTAACCGAAAAAAAAACATCACTGAACGCATGAAACTCGCTGTACAGTAGGGGTGCACAACCTTTTTAAGCGAAGGGCCACTTACAAAAATAACTGGGTTGCCGAGGGCCACCATCAGAAAATTTTTGTTTCGAGGAGGTGTGATCGGGGGGGGGGGGGGGGAATCAGATTTAAAAAACATAAATTTTGTAAACATAAATTTGGTAAATTTAGCCCCCTAGGTTCCTTCCTTCCAGTCAACGTATTCAGTTCTGTTGGCAATGATGTATCAACATTTTATGTTTGTATTTATACAAGAGATATAGCTAAGATTATTTTCAAAGAGTGAAAATACTCCTTGACTTTATTTGAAGGAATAAATTTAGCTTTAAAGATTGCCAGTGCCGAAAAAAAATTCTGCTTTCATGAATGAAGGTGGAGAGAAGGAGAAACATATATTATTCTAAATTGTACTTCTTAACAGTCATAAAATGTGGATATCAAAGGGGTGCACAACCTTTATAAGAGAGGGCCAGTCACAAAAATGACTGGATTGTCGAGAGCCAACATCCATAGGGTGGACAAAATTTTGTTTCGGGCAAGGAGGGGGGGGGGTGTCGGCCCAAAAGTTTATAAAAATGCTAATTTTAAAAGGAGGGTTAGCTCCCTATACTCAACCACCTCCTTAGTCAGCATAACCCAATTCAGTTGGAAAGGATGGAAAAAATTTGCATTTTTTTTTCCATGCGCGATTGACAATATTCATAGTTTTTTCCTAGTAATTGACGAAATTCACGATTATTACGCACACGTTCGGCGAAATTTGCAATTTATACGCACCCGATCGGCAAAATTTGCGATTTTTATGCGCGCGATCGGCAAAATTCGCAATTTTTACGTGCCCGATCGGCGGAATTCGAGATTTTTACGCGCCTGATCGGCAAAATTTGCGATTTTTACGCATACGATCGACGAAATTTACAATTTATACGCACCTGATCGGCAAAATTCTCGATTTATACGCACCCTATCGGCAGAATTCGCGATTTTTACGGACCCGATCGGCAAAATTCGCGATTTATACGCACCCTATCGGCAGAATTCGCGATTTTTAAGGGCCCGATCGGCAAAATTCACGATTTTTACGGGGCCGATCGGCAAAATTTGCGATTTTTACGCATACGATCGACGAAATTTACAATTTATACGCACCTGATCGGCAAAATTCGCGATTTATACGCACCCTATCGGCAGAATTCGCGATTTTTACGGACCCGATCGGCAAAATTTGCGATTTTTACGCATCCGATCGGCAAAATTCACGGTTTTTACGGGCCCAATCGGCAAAATTCGCGATTTTTACGCATACGATCGACGAAATTTACAATTTATACGCACCTGATCGGCAAAATTCTCGATTTATACGCACCCTATCGGCAGAATTCGCGATTTTTACGGACCCGATCGGCAAAATTCGCGATTTATACGCACCCTATCGGCAGAATTCGCGATTTTTAAGGGCCCGATCGGCAAAATTCACGATTTTTACGGGGCCGATCGGCAAAATTTGCGATTTTTACGCATACGATCGACGAAATTTACAATTTATACGCACCTGATCGGCAAAATTCGCGATTTATACGCACCCTATCGGCAGAATTCGCGATTTTTACGCATACGATCGACGAAATTTACAATTTATACGCACCTGATCGGCAAAATTCTCGATTTATACGCACCCTATCGGCAGAATTCGCGATTTTTACGGACCCGATCGGCAAAATTCGCGATTTATACGCACCCTATCGGCAGAATTCGCGATTTTTAAGGGCCCGATCGGCAAAATTCACGATTTTTACGGGGCCGATCGGCAAAATTTGCGATTTTTACGCATACGATCGACGAAATTTACAATTTATACGCACCTGATCGGCAAAATTCTCGATTTATACGCACCCTATCGGCAGAATTCGCGATTTTTACGGACCCGATCGGCAAAATTCGCGATTTATACGCACCCTATCGGCAGAATTCGCGATTTTTAAGGGCCCGATCGGCAAAATTCACGATTTTTACGGGGCCGATCGGCAAAATTTGCGATTTTTACGCATACGATCGACGAAATTTACAATTTATACGCACCTGATCGGCAAAATTCGCGATTTATACGCACCCTATCGGCAGAATTCGCGATTTTTACGCACCCTATCGGCAGAATTCGCGATTTTTATGGACCCGATCGGCAAAATTCACGATTTTTACGCAGGCGATCGGCAAAATTCACGATTTTTACGCAGGCGATCGGCAGAATTCGCGATTTTTACGCAGGCGATCGGCGAAATTTACGATTTATACGCACCCGATCGGCAAAATTCGCGTTTTATATGTACTCGATCGGCAACATTTGCGATTTTTACGCACCCGGTGGGTGAAATTTGACAAAATTCGCGATTTCTACGCACCCGATCGGCTAAATTCGTGATTTTTTCGCGTCCGATCGGCGAAATTGATCCGCTGGCCACCAATAATCCGATCACGGGCCACTTTTGGCCCGCGGGCCACAGGTTGTGCACCCCTACTGTACAGCAATCTCTAGAATGCACGAAATTCATTCCAGCCGCGGTCAGTAACTTGTGTATGTACGCTTCGCGTACATTAACCGAGAAAAACATCACTGGACGCATGAAACTCGCTGTATAGCAATCTCTAGAATGCACGAAATTCATTCAAGCAGCGGTCAGTAACTTGTGTATGTACGCTTCGCGTACATTAACTGAAAAAAAACATCACTGGACGCATGAAACCCACTGTACAGCAATATCTAGAATGCACGAAATTCATTCAAGCCGCAGTCAGTAACTTGTGTATGTACGCTTCGCGTACATTAACCAGAAAAAAGCATCACTGGACGCATGAAACTCGCTGTACAGCAATCTCTAGAATGCATGAAATTCATTCAAGCCGCGGTCAGTAACTTGTGTATGTACGCTTCGCGTACATTAACCGAAAAGAAACATCACTGGACGCATGAAACTCGCTGTATAGCAATCTCTAGAATGCGTGAAATTCATACAGAGGAAAAATAGCTAAAAACTTGTAAAAACGAAAAATGCTAGTGAAAAATAGGTTAAAATTGAAAAATTCAGAGGAAAAAATAGCAAAAAATTTGTAAAAATAGAAATATCCGGAGGAATAAATAGTTAAAAATGTGTAAAAATAGAAAAAATCCGGAGGGAAAAATGGCTAAAAATTTGTAAAAATGGAAAAATCAGGAGGAAAAAATAGCTAAATATTTTGGTACTTTTCGGTTAGCCGGGCGCCAGTGATATATATACATGTATATATACACATATATACAATGTATACACATATATCTACATATACAAATACGTACATACATGTGTATATACACATATATGTATGAATATATATATGTAATGTATATACATATATATTTATGTATGTACATATATCACTGGCGCCCGGCTAACCGAAAAGTACCAATATTTTTTTTAATGGAAACATCTGGATGAAAAAATAGCTTAAAATTTGTAAAACTGGAAAAATCCGAACGAAAAAATTGCTAAAAGTTTGTAAAAATTGAAATATCTGACTGAAAATATTGGTAAAAGTATGTAAAAATCGAAAGATGTGGCCGTAAAATTTACTAAAACTTTGATTTTATTTTGTTTTATGAATATTTACAAAGTCTTCCTTTGAAAACCTATCGCTCTCTCTTCTTTGGGCCTAGTGTTTTGAGCAAAAACCGGCTTCATACTCCAAGACTTTTTTACGGCATGCTGTATCACAAGCTACATCCTAACTCTATAAATCCAACATTACGGCATACAAGAAACCAACCAACCCGACCAAACGATTTATTTATAGACATACACCAATCAAATTTCTACATCAAACAACGTACGCGTGTAGGCATTTTTGCCGATCCCACCATAGGGAAGAAAATACGGGCTTCTGATTGGTTGAATAATTTGAAGAGTATTTTGTTTTGATTCATTTTCTAGTTTACGTTTATTTAATCATAGTTTCTGTTTGAAAACCTTTTGAAGATATATTTTAATAAATTTCCTTCGGATTTTACATATTTATTAATAGATAAAAGAACGATTTTATGGAATTTAAAATTAAAGAAGTTAATGATGATGCTTCTGCTAAGGTAAGTTAAAAAGAATTATGCAGGGCTAGCATTCCCCCTAAAATTCCTAAATTTCCTAAATATTATTTTATCCCCTAAAATTCCTAAAATTCTCCTAAAATTTTCTTCTTGTTCCTAAAAATTCGTGATCGCCAAAATTTCACCAAAAAATATCATGAATTTTGACAAAAGGTCACCGAAAAAGATGCGTATTTCGTCAAAAGATTGCTAAAACGACGCAAATTTTGTCAAAAGATCGTGAAAAAACGCAAAATTCGTCAAAAGATCACAGAGAAAAGCAAATTTCGACAAAGAATCGGGAAAAAACTTAATTTCATCCAAGGATAATGGGGGGGGGGGGGGAAGCTAATTTTGACAAACAATCCTGAAAAAAAAACTCTAAGGATTATGACAAACACGAATTTTTCAAAGGATCGCAAATTTTTTAAAAACATCTCGGGAAAAAAAAAACTAGAATTTCTTAAAAAGGTTGCAGAATAAACGTGAATTTCGATTTAAAAAAATCGTGAAAAACCCCTCAAATTTCATCTAAAAATCAAGGGAAAAAGATAATTTCGTCTAAGAATCACAGAAAAAAGGCGAATTCCGTCAAAAGATCGCGAAAAAACGTGGGATTTTGTCAATAAATCGTCCAAATAAGGCGAATTTCGTGAGAGAATCTAAAAAAAATGCATGTTTCGTCAAAATATCGCGGAAAAAATGCAAATTTCGACAAAGAAGTGTGAAAAAAAACCTTTCAGAAGTTTTTCTGTGAGCTTCAGAATTTTTTTTTTTCTCATAATCGCCCCTGCTTCCTGCCTCTTGTTCTCTAGGTTCACCGAGAACATCCAAAAGGAGAGAAGAGGAGCATTCATTCTGGTTAGGCTCAGTGATCCAGGAACTCAAAATTCTAATTAATACAATTGCAGTAAGCATAAGCTGTCAAAACGGTTTGTAATATGAAGCCGGTTATTGCGCAAATTTAAATGCACTCATTCGCAACAAACAACACAAGCACATGGAACAAGGGCTGAATTCATTGGAATGATGGGAATATTCTTTGGCAGTGTACCACATGTGCCTGACTAGCACAAAAATACTGTTATTACATACTTGTAATGTTAAAAATATCACAAATGCCCCTAAAATTTTCCTAAAATTTGGGAAAAAATTCCTAAAATTCCTCCCTAAAATTTTGAAAAATCCTAGTGCTAGCCCTGAATTATGCAATATCTTTATTTCGTGATTAAATCTTGAAGGTGAAAAAATGTTATCTACTTATTTCATTCCGATGTTTATAGCTATTAATATTTAAAATTTCAGCACGATTTGTATATGCATATAAACACAATAATCACATTTCTTTTTTATGGCGTCAATTACGCGATATTTATAAACTCAATTGTTCTGTATTACTTTTAAAAAATTATAATAAAAATAAAATTGTCATTTCTTCTTATTATTATTATTTTAACATGATATGCATTTGAGAATGATTTATTTACAAACAACAATTGCTCTATAAATAATTCAACCAATCAGAATCCTATATTTTCTTCCCTATGCTAGCGTCGGTGAGATCGGCAAAAATGCCGCGTGCATGCATCTGCCTCCGAACTCTAGGAATCTAACATTACCGCACACAATAAACCAGCCAACCTGACCAAACGATTTAATTTACTCATAAACCAATCAAATTTCTACATCAAACAATATAGGCGTGGAAAAAATGTAAGACCCAAACTGGTAGCAAGAAAATCTCATTTATCACCTCGCCGAATCTAACACCGCCAACTTCCTCGCTTATTCGAGGATTCAACCGAAATATTCTGGCTTTCTGAATCTGTTGTGTGAAATTAAAGTATTTTTGTGAAATTAAAGTATTTTTGTGAAATTTATTATATTTTTGTGAAAAATAACATATTTAACAAAAGTTGAAATCCAGTTACTCATTCGAACCAAGCATATTTATTAACAAAAACTTTTTAAATCGTTTTGCTGTAGTTTTCCTCTCTGGTGAATTTGTTTGTTTACAAATTGCACATTTTAAAATATCACAAAATAACTAATAAGTAGTAAGTTTTTATGGAATAGAATTTTGTGAAAGGGTCTATTTTATTAAAAGGAATTTTGTGAAGAGACCTGTTTTATTTTAAAGAATTTTGTGAAGGAACGCATTTTATTAAACAGATTTTTGTGAAGGGGAGTTGTTTTATTAAATAGATTTTTGTGAAAAGGTCCCTAAATAGGCCCCAAATTTTGTCAGGGTCGACCCTTGGTTGTACAAATGCTGCTATTTTGGCTACTATTTTATTCATTGTACACTAATGAAGCAACTCATTTTGATGCCATTAGACACTGGCAGCCCTGTTCTAAACAATTTAAAACTGTTGTTAACATTTCTATAAGTATTAATCTAAAACTACACAGACCCATTACATAGGGTAAATATTAACATATTGCAACTAGCAAAAATGAAATCAGGGATGTTGATGTAAAGATGAAAATAAGCAGTCACCACTCGGCGATTAAACTTGAAAAACTGGCGTTTAAAAATAGGGAAAGAACTGCCAAATGCAGGATTTTCAGATTTCCTTAAAATTTGAGATTTTTCTGCTCTTGTTCGACAATATTCATGATTTTTATGCTCCAGATCGACGAAATTTGCAATTTTTTTCAAAGATTAATTGACAAAATACACAATTTTTGAATTTCTGGAGATTTTGGCTCACGGGTCACAGGTTGTGCATGTATAATGTCTATCATGTTGTGGGTTATTATTTAGTGTATAAACAGACCTGTTTTATTATTGTCAGATCTAGACAAATAATTTTAAAAAAGGTACTTATGTAGTTAGCTACACGAGTACCTAAGCTTAGTGTGACTTATGTAGTTAGCTACTTAAGTCACATAAGTAAGCTTTGCTGTTAAATTATTTTAAATTTTAAAATAGATTGGAAATGAGTATCTCAAGTTTATTCAAAACAGTATAAATTAAAATACTTTTATATTTTAGTACATAAATTGTTTGTTTACTGTAAACTCATTATATATTTTTAAAATTAAATATTCAGTGACTTAATAAATGTACTTACTGGCTACTAAAAAGATGATTCCCACTAGACAGTAACTGGCTACTAAGTGAAATTCCTTATTTTTATCGTTAAGAAAATTTTACGCTCTCCTTGTAGGAAAGGTGGCCGTTGGTAGACAGTTTTTTGACAGCCACTTTTTAACACTTTCCAACCTAGTTGAAAATTACAAATTCGGTTTGTCCGTCTGTCCATCCTCTAACTCTTGTAAATACACTCGGATTGAATAATGTATAAACATTATTCAATATTCGGTGTTGAAAATGAAGCCTTTACAGTTCATTGGCAGTAACACACTGTAAGTGTTCCCTTACATTACAGTCTGTGGTCCATTTTAATGATGTTACACTATTCCAAACATACTGAAATACATATAGGGTACACTGCCTTAAATCCACAAAACTTAAAACCAGAGGTTGTGCTGATTTTAGATTTTTGGTCACTGTTTTGTTTACATTGACTCAGTCATTTGAATTGAATAATGCACTCGAAATTAGGATGAATGCTTACAAGAAAGTAAATAAAATTAAGAAAATTTATTATTATTTTTTTAATGCAAAACTGAATAGGCATCATGATGAGAATAGAAATTTTTCTTGAATTATTACACTCATCATTCACATCTAAATCTTAAAATAACAAAGTTTCACTTCTTGTTTAGCCTAGCCACATGTAATAACAGAAAAAGCCTGATGAATCGATAAATGTGTATTTAAAAAAAGTAGCCACAGCCACTGTCAATGAAGATTTTGTGCCTTGATGTCTTTCTAACATCCAGAAAACTATTGCCTATAAAAATGTGGAGAAATGTTCGATAAACTTGCTGAAATAGACAGTTTTTACATCAAAGAATTATTTTATTATTAAAGTGAGTCAAAATAGTTCGCTTAAAAAAGTTTTATAGGAACGAAAACTATGCTCAGGAATTTAACCCTAATTTATATTCCCCCCCATTTTATCAAATTGATTTTTGTGAAGGGGCCTCTTTTATTAAATAGATTTTTGTGAAGGGATCTATATAGGCCCCAAATTTTGCCTGGATCGACCCTTGGTATATATACTATATTGTATTACATCACGGATGCTTGTCTAACATAATAGTACCCAAATGAGGTCCTTCGATTTCCAAATTGTTTACTTTGGACTTTATCTGTCAGCTTACTAAACTGTGAATTTTTGTTTTTACAGTATATTCTGAATGATTTGGAAAGTATTTCACAATCTATGCTGAATGTGCGATTTCTCTTCTCTTGTCACCAACTCTCTTTGGATTTGCAGGGAAGAGAAAGTGTGTCAATGAAAGGGATGTCTCTCAATAGCAATAAAAGCTTGAATCCTAACAGGTATATACCACTTCCCTTTTTATTTTCATTCTTTTTCGTAATATATATATATATCCAATATTTATATGGCAAAGTCTTATTATTCTTTAAGTGTTTATGTTCTGTTGAAACTAAAAATATTCCATTAGTACATCCGATTTGTAATCTTGAAAATGTTTATGCATAACGTGAAGATAATAAGTTACCTGTATATATTGGACAGAAGACAAACATTTGCGTGGAATCGAGGATTCCTCGTTGGTGAAAAAAGAAGATGTATTTTCTTCGGTCAGCCCACAACCTTGATCCTCTTAGAATTGGATAAAATTTGGTTTATTGGTTGCACTTATAGAGAAATGTATAAATACAGAGTCCATATTGATATTAGTTTTCTAAAGATTTTAATTTAAAGTGGGTCAAATTCTAGCATTCTAAAACAGGCTCTAATGCCTTTCCTAATTGAAGTAGAGTTTTGATTTTGGGCATTTTTAGAAAGTACATGAGCGGTGCTTTCATAGGATTATGCTGTATATATTTAAAAAAAAAAATATTTCAAGGTCATCTAGTTTAAAATAAAAAAATTTAAAGTTGTAATTTTACTTACCCATCATACGTAGTACAGGGTAAGTCTTGTAATCGTTTTGAAAATCTAAAAAAATTTTGACGGATTGACACATTTCAGACATTAGAGATTCCAAAAAACATATTTTTAGAAAAAAAAAATTTGCCGTCCGTCTGTGTGTCCGTAAACTCTCTATCTCCCAAAAAAATGGAGATAGAGACTTGCAATTGGGTATGTACTTAGTATGTCATAATGGGAAGAAGCCTATTTCATTTCAATAACCTCGATTAACCGGAACTCTTTTTTTTCGGACTCTCGAAATATTCGTTCTAATAAAAGATATATAAAAATTTTCGAAATTGTTTATTTTAAAGAGTGAATATAGAAGACAATTAAAAAAAAAAACATAAGGAATGCAGTCGATCGGATAATGAGTTGCCGAGATATTTGGAATCCTATTTTCCACACGCTTAGATTTTTCATGACCCTGTATTTCATCCAAATTTCACTTCAAAGATATATTTTAATTGGAATTGAGACGCTTCATCAGATGCAATAAACCGCTAGTTAATAGGATTATTATTTTTGGAGTTATAAGGATGTTTCTTTCAAGCAATTCAGTCATCGAGCCTTTAAAGTTTATGATATCATCAAGCCATGATTTTATTTGAATTGCAATGCATTTTATAAGTAGTTTACATATTTTTATTTTAATATTTTATATTATGCATATCGATGATGGATTACGGTTGTAAATACGGTTCCAACGACTAGTTTGGTACTTCTCTATTATCCCATCAACCACTTTTCAAAACAAAAAACTATCACCAAACTGTAAGATGAAACGCCCAAAATGCAGTTCCATTTGACTGGATGTCAGAAGCATTGTACGTGTTTGTAATGTCATCCAGTGGTTTTTAATTCGATATTTGCGTGTATTTTTCATTCTGTTTTACTGATTGATGAGCTATTTCATTCTTTCAAATAACAATGGTGTCCTTCAATTCTTATATTTTATTTATTTATTTTGATATTCCAAGGGCAACGTTCTTCCGTTTATTGGGCGTTACAGTTTAGAGATAGTTTTTTGTTATGAAAAGGGGTCGACGGGATAATAGAGAAGTACCTAATTTTTAAACTTCAAAACAAAATTGCGCAGAACTTTTTCGAGTAACAAGAGGGTGCACAAATTTTACTTGCTCCAGGGTGCTGAATATGTAGCTATGCTACTGAAAGTACATGAGCTGTGCTTTCATAGGATATGCTGTATGTGTATATTAAAAAAGAAATTAAAAAAATAAGAAAAAGTAAAATTATACTAGGACTTCCTTCAAAGGGATTAGTCTGAGTGATATTGCTGAGAACATAGGGTTAACAATTACAATATAAAGGAAAAGTGCAAATTAAATGATGGAATTACAAAATATCATATATAAATTCATATACACTATTAAAAAAAATAGAAAAGAAGTACCGTTCATCAGATGTGTTGTAATAATTTTTTTTAACAATGGCAAAGAATCTCATTTTCTTAAGCGCGTATTGCGCAAAACTTGAAAAAAAAAAAAAAAAAACGCCGGATCTTTTAAAACGCCAAGCTTTTTTAAAGTTACATAATTGGATTTGCAGCCAATAGATTATTCTATCAAGCGTGGCTTAACGCAAATTTAATTTCATTGTTGCACCTTTTTTTGTGTGTGAATTTAAAATTTTTCTTCCTTGATTATATATCTATTATTTGTATAACTGTTTATAGAAACTCTTACACTTCAAACCACATTGATAGCAGGCTTTGCTACAAACCAGATTGCAAAACTATAGTCTAAATTACTATTAAAGTATACAAAAAATCTTTCGATGACTTCTGTAAAATAACTTTTACATTAAATCTCCATATCGGCAAAATTGAAAAATTATATATATTTCAAAGTTAAGCTTAACAGATACTTCTTGATTATTTTCTAGGAGGCTCTGCCCCCTGCGCCTTTATTGCGCCAATCCGCAGACTTTCCTTTTGCTTGTCTGTCTGTCTCTCCATAATCTGTCTGTTTCCCTATCTGTTCTTCTGCCCGTCTCTCTAACCGATTGTCTATCTCTCTACACGTCTCGCTACCGGTCTCGCTACCCGCCAATCTATTTCTCTAACCGTCTGTCTATCCATCTAACTACTTGTATGTCTAGCCGTGTCTCTATCCACTTCGCTATCCATTTGTCTATCTGTCTCACAACTTGTCTACCCGTCTCGTTATACGCCTCTCTACCAGAATGACGTATGAACTTGACGTATGAATGACGTATCTTCTTACCCATTTCCGTACCCATATACTCTCTACTCGTCTGTATACCCGTCCCACTATCCGTCTGTTTTTGTACCCGACTCGCTACCAATCTCATTACCCGTCAGTCAACTCGTCTCTGTACTAATCTCTCTACTCATCTCTTTATCTACCACGCTACGCGTCTCGCAACCTTTCTCCCTACATTCCTGTCTATCGGTGTCGCTACCCGTCTCGTGACCCATCTTGCTACCCCTCTGTCAACCCTCTTTTTACCTTTCTCTCTAGCCGTCTGTCTATTCGTTTCGCTACCCGTCAGCCTATCTATGTCGCTACTCGTCTCTCTACCCGTCTGTCTATCCGTTTGTTTACTCGTCTTTCTACCTCTCGCCACCTCTTCCCAATATTTAAACAATTCATTTAATATACAGAAGCCGTTTATCAGTTATTAAATGCAAACAGAAGTAATTTATCTAATAAGTGTAATCAGATGCAATTTTTTTTAAATACATACATAAACCTGAATAATAATTCACCAGTTTTGTGTTCATAGTTGTTTATATCATTTGACAGTAAATCTCAACTTCTTAAACCTGAATTGTCTCAAGCTTTATAAAAAAACCACAAGGTCTGTATAACTGCAAAGTACCCTGAGGGCTATATTAGCTACATGTTATTAAGTTAAGTGAAAGTTTCTATTAAGAAAGATTTTTGCTTCACTAAATGTTTAGAGGATCTTGTAGGTTAATTTAAATGATGACTATTGTTCTTTAAGTTATACAGGTTGATTATACTTTGAAGGTGAAGACAAGAAGAAACGTGATCGTAATAAATTTTATCAGGTTCAATATCAATATGTCATTTTAATGTTAAATTAAAAGAGAGAAGTTTACCTTGAATCCAAGAGTGATGTGACATAAAAAATGAGCAAAAACACTGTAGAATACTTCCATGATTTTATTATGAAAAACTTCTGTAAACTAGGGAAATATAGGTGCTGTCTTTTATCTGTATAATATGACTTCATGGTGAAATATAGCATTTATGAATTGATAATAAAATGAAGATATGAGGTTTTACAAATTAAATAAACGACATGACTTCAAGTTCGAATGACGAATGGATCGGACACCAAGTCTGGCCATCCCGAAAGAAACTCTAAAAACTCCGGTCGAACAAACGACCTACTCTGAACTCTACAATCACTAGCACTGAATTTTGAACAGCGCACGACCATGGCGAGTGTGCGTAAAAGCAAGTCCCAAAAACTCGCCGCACGGAGATGAATGCGCCAAGCTGGTAGACTCAATGAAGCGTTAACGCACGAAGGAGAAACAGCGAAACGCTGCCGTACGCACATGCGCAGAGAGTGCCGGCTGCCTAGCCGTAAAAGCTCGTGATCCGAGGAGGAAGGCTACGAAACAAGCTGGCATGCGGCCAAGGGCGAAACGGGATGGAGAAATGAATGGAAAAAGAGAGAACTTACGATATGAATGAGAAGTGAAAGATGATCGCTTGACTAAACTTAAAATAATGAACGTAAAAAGAGGGAAAGTTAAGATTGATTAAATATGATATGTTAAAATTAAAGATTGAATAATTAAGAATATGGATTTAAAATATTGAAATACAGATGTGAATTAGGGAAATTCAAAACAAAATATATCAACACGATATATTACTCCACCACAAATAGGGGAAAAACTGAAAGATCCACATGAAAAAGGAAATTCACAACTTACCGCTGAATCAGATAAGCTGGAATGCAAAAATGGATTACAAGGAACATTAGGAAAGGACATGAACAATCGATCGAAAACATTAAATATCAATAAAACACTCATTACAATTAGAGAACTCCAAATGTCGATTGAGAACATGTAAAAAAATGTCAGTTAAAATGCAAAAAAATTAGAAAGTGTGAAAAAAAGCAAAAATTGCGTAAGAATATCAAATATTAATTGAAAAAAAACTCACAACACTTACAAAAAGCTCTAAAGAAAAACTTAGCAATAAAAGTGTAATCTATTGAGAGTGAATAACCTATAAGGAATATCCAAATACCAAGAGCAATAACTGATCCAAGAATGACCACTACTTACCAAGAGCACCAACAACCGATCAAGACAGCATGGGAATACACGGGATTACATACTATACCCAACAAACGGGTATCTGAGATTGTATATCAACAATCAATATAAAATTTCAGTACAGCTGCTATCATGATGATACAAGACATATATATAAAGAAATATTAAATTCAAACAGACAAATAAAAGGGTAAGAAAAAAATTATGGGGTAATGAGTGGCGCCACAAAAAAAATAGGGACAAAAAATAAAAAATATATACATTGCAATTTTGTAACACTTGATATTATACACTGCATGCTGAAAGAAAACTTTCAAGTAAACTTTGCATTATTTTTATATGCAAAGATGATCATGAAAAATTTAAGTATACTTGTTAAATAATGTTTACATATCCATGGAATAAAAATTTACGTGCGTATTCATAAAAGATTGTATTAAAAAAATATGTATTCTAATTACACAAAGTTTATCAAATTTTACCATAAATTGGAAAAAAAAAAAAAAGCACACCTTTGAATTTTTCTAAAATGGTATATTACTGGGAAATTTGTCAACATCAACATTGACCACAAAAAAATGTAAGTAACGTATTTACACAGGGTACCTTTATTTTATTGAATGAAATTGCAAATACTTGCACTGTGAATATGAAGATTCAAAACTAAAAAAATATGAAGGAAGAGCCTATCATACTATAAAAAAAAACATCATTTTAAGTCTGAAAAGACTGATATGTGAACTGAATTTTTATCCACTTGCCAAAATTTTAAAGTTGAATTAAAAAATTAAAGTTAGATTAAAATGTTTAGAAAAACAAAAGATAATTATATGTACATTAAATGCAAAAAATTATATACCACAACATAACTAACACATGATACATATCTGAAAATGGTACTATGTAAACATATTACATATAATTTCAAAAGGATTTTTGAAAAAAAAAAAAAAAAGGGTTTTTTTTTTTTGTATTTGAAATATTCTAAAAGTAAAAGGCATATCTCTATATGCATTTGCTTAAAAACACTGAAAAACTATTTTGAAATTATGCTACAATACTTACAACAATGCCAAAAATTTAAAATATTAGTTGTAAATAATTACTGAAGCATAAAATTACATGAACACAACAGATTATGAAAAGTATTAAAAAACATTAAACTTGAAAAGAAATTTCTCTAAAATTTTGTTATCTCCTGAAAAAAAATATGCTACAAAAGAAATTATTTTGAAAAAATGAATTTAAACAGTTTACGGAACACAATTACCTGTAAAGCTGAAAAAAACTTATATAAAAACCAACTTGAAAAAGGAAAAATCAGGTAAGATATGAAAAAAATTTCATTATTGTTATTATTGTAAAAGTTAAAAATATTATGAACATATGTATCTGTCGGGTTAGGGTTAAAGAAGTGTCAAGAAATATCTTGACAGTACCACTCCATTGGGTACCGAAATCTTATTTTCCTCCGACAAGACACAAAAAAAAACTTACAAAATTAATATATATATATAATGCATGAAAAGAAAAATTAAAACACAGACGTATCAGTTATGATGTTTGATGTGGCACAAAAATTTATGCAATTCGATTATTGAGTTTGTCTTATCTTGTATAAGCACAGTCTGTATGATTCACAGTCTCTAGAAAAGGCTGGATGATTGGTTCTAAAATTGTGTCCATTTTTATTATTATGAACACAGTTTCTGCAATTGGCAGGTCTTTCACAAACGCCTGGTGCATGATGCTCACCGCACCATACACAACATCTTGAATTTTTGCACTGATTTGCTACATGATGGAAAGCTTGACAATTGAAACATCTTTTGATTTTTATGAATTTCTTTGCTGTAAAGAGTTGATCCTTGATCTGGAGTTTACGCCGCATTAGGCAGTAGGCAATGTTGCTTGGAAGTTCAAAAATATAGTTAAGGTTATTGCTGAATTTATTTTTGTATGTTTTCACCACATTTATATGGGATGTTTCCTTGAATTTATTGATTGCTTCAATTATTTCGTGAGTGCCAAAACACTGAGGTATATCGTACATGATTATCTTGCTTAAATTTAAATGAGTTGAGGATGATTGTGAATTTAATGTGGAGTTGAAAAAAGATTGATTTAAGGTGTCGTCTACATGACTTGATGAGAGAATTGAAGACTGTGTATAAGAATCAGATATTGAGATGCTATTAGATGGAATGCTCTGTTCTTCTGTTTGTGTAAATGAATCTCTAGTTGTAATGCTTTGTATTTTGGTTGATTCTTTTACTTTCACCAACAGTTTCTGATTAAGTTCTTTAAAGTTTGAGATGTCGTTGAGTGCATTACTGAACGTATCTTTAATAAAACATTTATGCATCTCAATCATGTTACTTCCTGTAAACTGTAGTGTTTTACTTATAGTGGAAAATATTTCAGAGTCAAATGTGGTATCACCACCACTGCTTTCAACGAGATACTTAATTGTATCTGGAATACTCTGTACAAAATCTGAGAGTGCCTCAGTAAATATATTTATACTATTCATTACTTGAGTATTTTGATCCATGATTATGGTAATAGAAATTGATGAAATAGAAATTAAAATGTGTAAATTTATTGATTAGAAATTAAAAAAAATTATTGATTATTCACAATTATATCTTCCAGAAATATCTTCAAAATAACATCTTCAAAAATATATCTCTTCAAACAAAATATCTTCAAAAATTTTCAAAAAAACATCTTCAAAAAAAAAAAATTCCTTTCTTCATACACTTATTTAAATATCATATGCAGTGAAAAAAAATTATATACAAACTCTATAGATGAACTTCAGAAATTTGAAAAGAAAATGAATTTTATATATATATATATATATATATACACCAACAAAAAAACTTCCATGTGTTTAAAAAAAAAAATCTTCTATGTATATTTTTCAATCTTCTAACATCCTTTATAATTTTTATGCAAAATTGGTAAAAACTGCACTATATATTTTAATCTTGCATATTTCTAAAAAGGATTGCTTATTTTATAAAATTATGAATATTAAGGTGGGAGAAAAAAAGCACATGTTTTCAAATATATCTTGAAAAACGACGTATTACGCACTTATTGTGCCCTGGCATGAAGCACCATATTTATTAAGAAGGATTTTTGCTTCACTAAATGTTTAGAGGATCTTGTAGGTTAATTTAAATGATGACTATTGTTCTTTAAGTTATACAGGTTGATTATACTTTGAAGGTGAAGACAAGAAGAAACGTGATCGTAATAAATTTTATCAGGCTCAATATCAATACGTCATTTTAATGTTAAATTATAAGAGAGAAGTTTACCTTGAATCCAAGAGTGATGTGACATAAAAAATGAGCAAAAACACTGTAGAATACTTCCATGATTTTATTATGAAAAACTTCTGTAAACTTGGGAAATATAGGTGCTGTCTTTTTCAGGTGTTGAACGCTTGTACATGGCAAAGACCTTAAATATCTGTATAATATGACTTCATGGTGAAATATAGCATTTATGAATTGATAATAAAATGAAGATATGAGGTTTTACAAATTAAATAAACGACATGACTTCAAGTTCGAATGACGAATGGATCGGACACCAAGTCTGGCCATCCCGAAAGAAACTCTAAAAACTCCGGTCGAACAAACAACCTACTCTGAACTCTACAATCACTAGCACTGAATTTTGAACAGCGCGCGACCATGACGAGTATGTGTAAAAGCAAGTCTCAAAAACTCGCCGCACGGAGATGAATGCGCCAAACTGGTAGACTCAATGAAGAGTTTACGCACGAAGGAGAAACAGCGAAACGCTGCCGTACGCACATGCGCAAAGAGTGCCGGCTGCCTAGCTGTAAAAGCTCGTGATCCGAGGAGGAAGGCTACGAAACAAGCTGGCATGCGGCCAAGGGCGAAACGGGATGGAGAAATGAATGGAAAAAGAGAGAACTTACGATATGAATGAGAAGTGAAAGATGATCGCTTGATTAAACTTAAAATAATGAACGTAAAAAGAGGGAAAGTTAAGATTGATTAAATATGATATGTTAAAATTAAAGATTGAATAATTAAGAATATGGATTTAAAATATTGAAATACAGATGTGAATTAGGGAAATTCAAAACAAAATATATCAACACGATAGTTTCGTTATCGCGTTTGCAGCCAATTGTTTATGTCAGAAAGCGTGGCTTAACGCCATTTTAAATTCATTACTGTAACTTTCTTTCTTTCTCTTTTTTTTTGGGGGGGGGGAGGGGAGGGTTTCAAATATATACATTTAAATTAAAACTTTTGCCTCCATACCATTAGTGTTGGTTGTATTATTAACTAATACCCTGTAGACCGAGCTTCACTTGAAACAAATGTAAAAGACTTCTTCTACAGTTTTTTTTAGGAGAAACTTTCGTAATTGGGCCCAAAGCCAATCGGAGCATTTAATATCATTATTGTAACTTTTATAGAGTTAAAACAATATTGTTGCTAGCTTTACTCTTGTTTGAGACCAGCCTTGCCTGTGTATCTGAATGGGGAAAAGTTTCGTATCCTATGTCGATTGGTGAAAAAAAATTTAAATGGTGCCAAAAGGTAGTTTTAGCATCTTACAAAATTTTTCAAGAGAGCAGTAAAACATGTTTTTCAAATATTTATAAACATACGTTTATTAAAGCATGTTTTTTCACCATCTTAAAAATTTAAGCACGATGCTAAAATAAAATTTTATCGCCATATTCGATATTTTAATAAGTAATGAAAATACATAAACAAACTTATTTAACAAACCTAAAAGGCATTTTTGTGATAAATAATTGTTATTGTCAGGGAGGTAAATTGTAAACAATTAATAAACGGCTAGTAAATAATAAATAGCATTTAAAATCTAAAAATGGAGAAGTGGTCTGTATAAAAATGCAAAACATAACATTACGCTTGATATATGTAAATCTTTTTTTATTTTTTAATATTTCCGAAGGCACAGATAAAAAGGTAAAAATCTCTTTTCCAAATGCCAAATAGAAAATATACAAAATAGAATGCCAAATATACAAAATAAAAAAATATCTGCAAAAAAATAAGATTTAGAAAAAGTAAGCCAAATCCTGCAGATCCCAACAATCACATCGAAAAACTTATCACTAAAAAAGAACTCGCCAAATCTTACGGCGAAAGGAGATGGATTTTTCCCTCTGAATGCAGAATATTAGTTTTTTTTCTTGTACGATGGGTGATTATAATATAATTGTTTCATTTCACATACTACATACCGTTTGATATATTGGTACTTTTATTTTATCCTGGCGCAGTTGATAAATCGCCAAGAATTGTTCCTATAACATTTTCATATTGAATTCATTTCATTTAAATATAAACCTTTCACTCATTTAATTTAAAATACATGCCTTTCATTAATCCCATTTAAAATGCTAAAAAGAGAAAAAAAAAAGAAATAATGCCATAAATCGAAACCTTTTATTTAAACACCAAAGAATTTTTTTTTTATTTACACACGTGAAATATAAAAAGCTGCTATTGCTGAGATTTGCGCCAAATCTCTAATACCAAGTCTACCAAGTTATTGCGGAGTTTTTCTTTCAAACAGAAAAAAATCCAGATTAATTTTCGATTTCTACTAAATTGAAATATATTTTATTGTGCTGAATATTAGTGTGTGCATATTTTTTTGCTCCATGTACTCCATCAACTTTTCTATTCCGATTGTCTACAAAAATCTCCCGCCGGTGAAAATGACGTACGCACAAAATTTTCGTGACGTATGTACTTTAATTGTGCTTTTTTATCTATTTTTTAATATAATTTCCAAACGGTTTGACATTTATTCTTGGTAATAAATAGACGTCGTTGTCACCTTTATAGGTACCTGCTGTAACAATTTGAACGAAATCCGTTAAATATTTTTTGAGTTATGCTTGACGAAAGGTTTTAATATCCATCGTAGCTATATATGGGGCAAAGTAATACTGCGCTGTGTATGAGTCTTCGTTGCACTCAGACAATAATAAAAATTTAAATTAAAAAAAATTAAAGTTGTAATTTTCAAAATTTTCTAAAAAAAAATTGCATGTTATTCTTTAATTTATTGTAAATATTTTCTGAAAGTTTTATTCTGGGATTGCCATGACTTCCTGAGTCATAAATTTTAAGAGAAGTACTTATTGTGTCAAATTCACTCAAAACAAGTAAAAATGTCTGCATTTTAAATAAATTTCATATTGAATAGGCAGAAAATAAGATTTTAACTGTCAAAAAGACCCTATTGAAATAATACCATACTATTTTATCCCGATTTGCCAAGCTTCAGCCAAGATTAATACTAGACTGCCTGAGAGAAACGAACGGTTGCCAAGACGTAACGTAAAAATTTTAGTCTTACCTTCAGAATCAATAGTAGGCTTCTTCAAAAGGACTCTGGCCCTCCAAAGTCCCTGTTTTACCCCTTCAACCATGACGTCCTACTAAAAGGACATATTTTTTATTGAGTATTATTTTGTCTTAAACATTATTTTTATTAATTCCAGCACCTAATAGTGATAGTATGAATCTCTACATTTCCTATTATGACTTCACTTATGTTTAGCATTTAGTAATAATAATTTTCATAATTAATAGCAAGCCATTGGCATTTCTTTTAATCAAAACATACATTTCACTCTTTAAATTAAAATTTGTGAATCCTTTTCCGAATTGGTAATTTGTGATAAAAGATAAAAAATATTACTAAATTTTTATGCTTGTTTAATTTAGTTGTAATATGACATTTTCCAAACATCTTCAAAAATTCTTCCTTAGACTATTGTTATATGAAAAACACGCAAAATAACTACATTTGTAAGGTTTTGGTAAAGAACGCATTCGTTTACTTTCATTAAACCCTAACTTCTGTGATTCTGATAGCTATTTTTAATTTTGTTAGCATAACAGTATTTTTTTCCCAAAATTGAAAAATAAATCAGGGCCGAAGTGGTTAAGATAAATTCAAAACATGTAAAATAAAAACAACTAAAAATTAGGATCCACAGAGGTTCAGAAGTCAAAAAATTCTTAGTTACAGTTTAAATATTTTATGTCATTTACGAAGATAAATTAATTCTATATTTTATTATTTTTTAAATCATCATGAGTAGGATATTGAGTTAATTAATCAAAAGATATTGAGTTAATTAAATTTCAAAATCCAAAGAGGATTCAATCCCCAACCCTTGTCACCGCAGATGGTAGTTAAAAAAAAATCATTTTAAAATATCGTAATCTTAAAACTCTACAAAGATAAAGTAAATAAAAAAATTGTCCCTGTTATTTAATAAACCGAACTAAATTTAAAATATAGCACAATGTTCTTATTGAAAAGTTTCGTTAAAGAAATATACAATGTCACAAATTTTTATCTTCTATTTTTAGGGTATAATGTACCTGTTACGGATGTCATCATTTTTAATGGCAATTTAATTGAACAGTGATAAATAGCAGCATGTGTTGTAGAAATTCAGTCATGACTGGAAATTTTGGCTTTTTCAAATACAGTTTTCCTAAAAATATATTTTTGACTATTTTTTTTAAAAAAAAAAAAGGAGGTCAATTGGAACTTGACCTGGAAAAGTCATGTTATCCTTTCCAATGCAAGATCCTAATGTGGAAGAAGAGAATTCAATAAACGGAACCGCAATTAAAAATGCCTGAAAAGTCAAACTACCGCATCAAAATCACAGCTCATGTTGTAACAAACTGTATTTCAAGTCCCGTCAGATCTGAGGCGACGCTTTAACATCTAACAACTTTATCCACCTTCATTTATACAACTTAAAAACAATACATAAAGTTTAAAAACACATTAAGCTTTTTCTTAAAAACCCCATATTCTACACACCAGAGTTGTACAATATAGACGCATACGCGCACGTCGTGCGCGGAAAATTTTCTGCAAAATTCGGAGCTTTGCAGATTTTTTTTTTTTTAAATACCAAAAAATAAAAAATATTTGAAATTTTATGTATGATTTAGTCACTGTTTGCGCACAATTCAAAATTTAAAGATGCAAAACATTGTTGTGATATTACAGACGCTTGCGAAGAGGTCAAAATATTAAGGACTGTGTTGTTTCTAAATGCATCGACAAAATAATTGATAAGAATTCAGCTCTTCCTATCATGAATTTTTAGCTTTATTAATATTTTTAACCAAAATAATTATTCTTTAATTAATATTAATTAATTTTAAATGGTAAGTATTTTAAACTACTGTTTTTAATTTATATCGTCAAAATAATACAACACGTAATTTTATTAAACATTAAATTATTTTGCAGAAAGTTTTTGACTCAATATTTATGTGCGCAGAAAGTTTTTGGTTTTATACATGTCTGTCTGGCAGTGACTTTTCTATTTAAGAAAAAAAAGAAAAATCTTATCCAAGCTTTGTTTAAAATTATTTTTAAATGTAGATTATATGGGACTCATAATTATGTGGGACATAACTCATTCAGGACAGTTATAGAAAAATAAACTGTCTAATTTAGATAATCAGTTCTATACAGCTTCATTAGAAAAGAATCGATTTCTGGTTTTGGTGTTGTTGAGCTTAAATTGTACAACATGTTAGGGAATAAATAATAAATAAGCTTACGTTTATGTTTAAATTTTTCAAATTAAAAAAAAAAAAACTTTGTATTTAATTTTTTGTTTTATAAATTTCTGATTTCTTGATAGTTGATACTGAATTTTATAGTTGTTTTTTTATAAGTGTACTAGCAAGCTACGCCCGCTACGCTGGTCAATTTCTTTTAACGAACCTTTAATCAAACAAAATATTGACATTTCATAAATAACTTTTATATTTTAACTGAATAATAAGGCTACTATAATTTGTGACTCGTGCTATAGCCAATATACACATCAGGACACGTCGCCCTTATCATTATCTTTTTACGCATGAAGGTTTCGCTATGGTACTCCATTGGAAAATTTGGTAATTTTTGAAATTCAATATTTGAAAAATGGCATAATCATTAGATTTGAAATTTATATCAAGAAAAATACAATTTTTTACCTTTCAAACGCAGTTTGTCTAACAATTTTCTGACAAATACTTTTTGAGCTATCATTTTTTTCAGTAACTTCAAATGTTTCATTTTCCGAAATTAATCTGGTGCAACAATTAGCGAAAAACCCAGTCGTTAGCAACGCATAGTTTTTTATTAAAGAGGCTGTTGGAGCAGGGATTGTCACCACCAATTTGCCACCATCACTTTTGAAATCGGCAGAGTTGTATAATATAGACGCACGCGCGCACGCCGTGCGCGGAAAATTTTCTGTAAAATTCGGAACTTTGCAGAAAATTTTTTAGAAAAAAAAAAAAAAAAAAAAAAAAAAAAAAAATTTTTTTTTTTTTTTTTTTTTTTTTTTTTTAATACCAAAAAAATTTCTGCAAAGTTCCGAATTTTGCAGAAAATTTTCCGCGGCTCCGGGGTTTTCCGTTTTTTTGTCATTTTCCATTTTTGGATTTTCCGAAAAAACGCGAAATTTGCCCAAAGATCGCGAAAAAAACCCCACAAATTTTTTCAAAGGATCGCTGAAAAACGCGAATTTCTTCAAATGATCGTGTGAAAATCGCCAAAAGATCGCTGAAGAAACAAAAATCTTGTCAAAGGATCGCTGAAAAACGTGAATTTAGCCAAAGGATCGTTGAAAAAAGCGAATTTAGCCAAACTATTGCTGAAAATACGGGAATTTAGCCAAAAGATCGCCGTAAAAACGCGAATTTAGCCAAAAGATCGCCGTAAATCGCGAATTTAGCCAAAAGATCGCCGTAAAAAACGCGAATTTAGCCAAAAGATCGCCGTAAAAACGCGAATTTAGCCAAAAGATCGCCGTAAAAACGCGAATATAAGCCAAAAGATCGCCGTAAAAACGCGAATTTAACCAAAAGATCGCCGTAGAAAACGCGAATTTATCCAAAAGATCGCCGTAGAAAACGCGAATTTAGCCAAAAGATCGTCGTGAAAACGCGAGTTTCGCCAAAAGATCGCCGTAAAAACGCGAATTTAGCCAAAAGATCGCCGTAAAAACACGAATTTAGCCAAAAAAATCGCCGTAGAAAACGCGAATTTAGCCAAAAGATCGTCGTAAAAACGCGAGTTTCGCCAAAAGATCGCCGAAAATAAGCGAATTTCGTCAAAAAAAAAATCGAAAAAATAAGAGAATTTTGTCAAAGGATCGCTGAAAATAAGCAAATTTCGTCAAAGGATCATTGAAAATAAGCGAATTTCGTCAGAATTTACTGCATTGGGTTAAAAGAATGAAACCAAATTTCTTTTAGTAATGTAGAAAATTCGCTGTGATACCAAAACAGATTAAATTAAAAAAAAATCTATTACTAAAAATCTAATATTAAAAAATCCAAAAACTAGCTTCAAGCTGACTGGTAAAAATGACCTAGAATCTGGAATAACTATAGCACTGACTAGTTGGTGGCACTGATAATGTCCTTAAAAAATCTATAATTCCTTAAAAATTTATTTTTTATTTAAAAAAGGGCTGTTCTATCATTTATTTAAGGTGGTTGCAATTATTAACATATACTTGATTTGCTCTTTCAAGAAAAGTGTCTGACAATTTTTTAAACTTTCAATTAAAAAAATATTCATGCCATTGAAAGGTTTTATTAATGTGCTGTATCTTGGTAAAATAGACTTTTTATTAAAGTAAATAATTTCTACCTAATTTCTGTTAATAAATGTACATTTCTTTTTAATGTACTCAAAGCTAAATTGATGTTATATATTTTATTTAAAAATATATTTTTTTTTTAATTGCAATTATATTTGCTGCGCTTGAAATTCATAAGTTATTGCTCAAACGTCGTTCGCACAGTTTTCAGCTTTTTTGTCAATCTCATCCCTGAATATTCCCTTTTTACGCAAATAATCCTTTTTTGTGCAAAAATATTTACTGTGTGCGCACAATTTAAAATTTAAAGATGCAAAACATTGTTGTGACATTACAGACGCTTGCGAAGAGGTCAAAATATTAAGGATTGGGTTGTTTCTAAATGCATTGACAAAATAATTGATAAGAATTCAGCTCTTCCTATTATGGATTTTTAGCTTTATTATTATTTTTAACCAAAATAATTATTCTTTAATTAATATTAATTAATTTTAAATGGTAATTATTTTAAGCTAATGTTTTTAATTTATATCGTCAAAATAATATAACACGTAATTTTATTAAACATTAAATTAATTTGCAGAAAGTTTTTGACTCAATATTTACGTGCGCAGAAAGTTTTTGGTTTTATACAAGTCTGGAAATCGGTTCCGTGACTCCAGAGATTCCATAGAAATTGTAATTTAGAATGACTTCAGAACGCTTTTCGCTCATTTCACCCATTTAAATTTCGATTTTTTTTTTAAATTTATTCTTAGAGAGCATTTACATCTTATAAGTAACTACAATGCTAAATTTCAAATTTCTTGCCCCTTCAGTATAAAAAAGTCGCAATTTTCGAACATTTTTCGATCCTGCACCCCATTGATGTTAGTGGCACCGACATAAAATATAGCCTATATTGGAGTAGGGATTGTCCCCATCAATTTGCCACCATTACTTTTGAAATCGGTTCTGTAGTTCCAGAGATTTCATAGAAATTGTAATTCAGATTGTTTTTAGAACGCTTTTCGCTCATTTCACCCTTTTAAATTTCAATTTCTTTTTTATTTTGTTCTTAGAGAGCATTTACATTTTATAAGTAACTACAATGACAAATTTCAAATTTCTAGCTCCTTCAGTATAAAAAATAAAAATAAAACTGCCCAGTTAAACTGAGGGCATTGAGTTCACAGGCTATTCACACTAATTGTATATTATACTCTTATTTCAAAGAATTTGAAATAACCCCATCGAAAAATAAAGAAATAAACAATATATTAAGGGGGGGGGGGGTTAACCCCCCCCCCCCCATA
This sequence comes from Maratus michaelseni, assembly GCA_963931845.1. Classification (NCBI taxonomy): domain Eukaryota; kingdom Metazoa; phylum Arthropoda; class Arachnida; order Araneae; family Salticidae; genus Maratus; species Maratus michaelseni. Next base: position 313,589,031 of record OZ007596.1, on the reverse strand, counting down.
GTTAACTAATGAACCCTTTAAACTAATCAGGTAAATTTCTAATTACAATGAATATATATACAAAATTTGAAGAAAATCGAATAATTCTGCATGAAAAACCCATTTATATAAATTAAGGTGGGATTAGCCCCCTCCGTTCCCCCCCTTTATACTTAACCAATCAATCCCGAAAACTAATCAGGGAAGCGTCTTAACCCAATGAACCTATAAACAAATTTTGAAGCAAACAGAATAATTCTGCATGAAAAACCCATTTATATAAATTAAGGGGGGATTATCCCCCCGTTCCCCCCCCCCCCCCTTTATACTTAACCAATCAATCCCGAAAAACTAATCTACAAAAACAACTTTTCAAAAGTAAAAAAAAGCCAAGTAAAAAAAAGCCGTAAAAAAAAAAAAAAAAAAAAAAAAAAAAAAAAGTTGTGGCTAAAAAATGGTGTGATATCAAATTTCCAAGCTATTATATTGCTTATTTAATTTTTTTCCATTAAATAAGTTATCATATATATAAGTCGAGTGCCTACGTATATGTTAATAGAAATCGTTTTCTCCTGTACTAAATACATCCTAACGAGTTTCTGAAAATTCAATTTTTTTAAAATTATGCATGATGGGCTTGGCGGCCATCTTTGCATATTATTCACAAAATTCTAACCACCCAAATCCATAGTTAAAATCCGAAGTTCAAAATTGTTATTTAAGCAAATATTTAAGAGTTTCATTTATAGACTTGTATGCTCTGAAAATTGTGTCTTAAGATAATGATGACTTATCTTAAAGATTCATCTTATGATTTATTTTTAGAGTAATTATTAATTTCAAACTAGTAAAAAGTCTTATCTAATTTATCTGTCCGTAGTTAGAATCTGAAGTTCGAAATTGTTATAAAATTAAGGGGGGATTATCCCCCCGTTCCCCCCCCCTTTATACTTAACCAATCAATCCCGAAAAACTAATCAGGGAAGCGCCTTAACACAGTGAACCTATAAACAAAATTTGAAGGAAAATGGAATAATTCTGCATGAAAAACCCATTTATATAAAATAAGGGGGTATTAGCCCTCCGTTCCCCCCTTTATACTTAACCAATCAATCCCGAAAACTAATCAGGGATGCGCCTTAACACAGTGAACCTATAAATAAAATTTGAAGGAAATGGGATAATTCTGCATGAAAAACCCATTTATATAAATTAAGGGGGGTATTAGCCCTCCGTTCCCCCCCCCCTTTATACTTAATCAATCAATCCCGAAAACTAATCAGAGAAGCATCTTAACCCAATGAACCTATAAACAAATTTTGAAGCAAATAGAATAATTCTGCATGAAAAACCCATTTATATAAATTAAGGGGGGGGGGGGATTATCCCCCCGTTCCCCCCCTTTATACTTAACCAATCAATCCCGAAAACTAATCAGAGAAGCGCCTTAACACAGTGAACCTATAAACAAAAATTGAAGGAAAACGGAATAATTCTGCATGAAAAACCCATTTATATAAAATAAGGGGGGGATTATCCCCCCGTTCCCCCCTTTATACTTAACCAATCAATCCCGAAAAGTAATCAGGGAAGCGTCTTAACCCAATGAACCTTTAACCAAAATTTGAAGGAAATGGGATAATTCTGCATGAAAAACCCATTTATATAAATTAAGGGGGGATTAGCCCCCCCCGTTCCCCCCTTTATACTTAACCAATCAATCCCGAAAAACTAATCAAGGAATCACCTTAACACAGTAAACCTATAAACAAAATTTGAAGGAAAACCGAATAATTCTGCTTGAAAAACCCATTTATAATTAAATTAAGGGGGGGGAATTAGCCCCTTCTTCCCCCCCTTTATACTTAACCAATCAATCCCGAAAACTAATCAGGGAAGCGCCTTAACACAGTGAACCTATAAACAAAATTTGAAGGAAAACGGATATTTCTATGAAGAGTTATCGCATTACGTACGTACGTACATACATACATACAGAACCAGCTGGCAAGCTCTGAGGGCTTGATAGCCAGTTTGATAGCTAAAAAATCGCAATTTTAGAACGTTTTTTGCTTCACCCCCTGGGGTTAGTGGCACAGACATAAAATATAGCCTATGTTGGAGCAGGGGTTGTCACCATCAATTTGCCACCATCACTTTTGAAATCGGTTCAGTAGTTCCAGAGATTACCCCCTACAAACAAACAAACAAGCAATCTTTACTCCTTTATAATATTAGTATACATAAAGCAAATTGTTTCTGTTTTGTTGATTAGTTGATCTTCAATTTTGTTCAAAGGGAAAAAATAAAAGAAGAAAAGGTTGAAAAAAAAACAGTTTCAGTATATTGTTTAAGTTTTAGTGCAAGTGCATTTTATTTTAGTTTCTAATCTACATTATACTTGAAAATATTATCAGCAGTAAGTTGACTATGACTAGTTTGAAAATATCGGATATATAATCTGATATTTTTGATATTTTCGAAAATATGATATTTACGAACCCTGCTTTTTAGCAAATTTATTCGAACTGACTCTCACCCAATCCAAAATGGTTTCAGATTCCACTACCTCCGGCAAAAGTTCACAATCTGCACCAGAACACTCATCTCTCTCCTCCCTCAACTTTTCAGTCAATTCCAATTTCTCTTCCCAGCCATTCACTCGCTCCTCATTAAGCTGTGTCCACCTCTGTGCTCGGGTCGATACAGTACTCACAATTTCTTTTTTTCTCCCACAATCATCCTCAATCTCTTTTGATAGTGAGGCTGTTTTATTTCCCATTCAGGCTATATCTCCCCTGATCCAACTCATTTCTGAGAACCACCACTGCTTTAGTGGTAACATGGCCCAGTTTACAATCCATCACAATTTCGGCCATAGGCAAATAGGACATCTGCTGGTTCAACAAATCCTGTCGTACTTTTGACACACCACATCAACCATTGCTCCAGTGTCTCGTAGAATAGGAATATTAGTTCCATGAACCGTTCCCAAAAACGTATAGAGTGCCAATAAGTCTTCATCAACTTTATTTTTAACATGATTCACAACTCCCAAACCATTTCTAGTTTTAAGCCTAGGGCAATCGGGTCTAAAGTGCGTTGAATCCCCACATTCGTAACAACGGAACTGTTTCCTTCTCTCAAAATTGGGATCAGGTTTCCTTCTATCAAAATTGGGATCGGGTTTCCTACCATTAAAATAATTTTCCTTTCCCCTTATATCCTGTGTAGTTTCATTTCTCTGGCTACTTTCCCTCCAAAGTCTCGGTTGCCATGGTTTCTTCTCATTTCGTTCCTTATAACTCATCAAACCTTTATTACTTCTTACATCTTCAAACTCTTCAATCTTAGTAGTCACAAAATCAACTGGCAAAATTATAGTTGTCCATTGATCCAAAAAACTCTCCTTAAATTCAGACGTTACCCTCTTTTTTATCTGATCCACAATCATCAAATCTTTTAATGGATCTCTATCTTCAAACCATTCAACCAACCCTCTAAATAATTTTTTATTTCATAGTAAAAATCATACCATGTACCATCGGGGGATTTTTGAGTTTTCACAAAGTTCTGACGAAACTTTTCCGGACTCAATTTAAAACATTTCAGCAACAATGTCTTAACATATTGTGCCTGTGTGCACCACACATGTCGGACATTAGTGTGTCTTGAAGACAAAGTGTCTGGTACTGGGTTGTTACTCAAGGATACTTTATAATTACATTGTTTAAATTATTATCTGCAGTAAATGGAAATTAAAAAAAAATCATTTATTGCAACTCAAGAGAGTAAGGTGTTTTTATTATTATTATTAATTATTCTTAAATTCTTATCATAAATTGTTGGATCAAAATAAACTTCAGCCGTCCGCTGATCCTGATTATGTAACCCAATCGCAGGAAAATGTTTTTCTTTTCTTTTCAGCAATGCATATTACATGATAGCTCTCAGGTTATTTTACGAACGTCACAATGTTTAATTAAATTTCTTGTAAGATGCCTCATTATAGATGCTGCAAAGTTACAAAATATTAAGAACTTAGGCTTAACAGGCAAAAAATCGTTTTCCGGCTTCACTATTTTAATGATTCTTTCTCCTCTCAACAGATATAGATTTTGTAGCACATTCGCCAATCAGCATTTCCCGAACATGCCATTTAATTCAGAATTTACAATATTCCCCCCCACCCAAGAGATATATCATTTTGATAAGTTCCCTAGAAAACTTGGTTTTATTATCTTTTTTAATTATGTACTATTTTAAACTATGTAACTAATAATTCTAAACTATGTTTGTTATTATTTTTTCTCACTTATTTCATTAAAAAAAACTTTTGTACTTTTTGAAAATCAATAACGGTGTGTGTGTGTGTGGGGGGGGGGGGGGGGTGTAAATTTTTTTACTGGCTACCAGGTTTTTTCAAATTTGTAAAGCCCTGTATATATATATATATATATATTGTTTATGAGTAGGTAGTCCCAAAATCATATTCTTTAGCAATGTTATGGCTAATAGGATGATGAAACCACTCATTTTATTTGTGGTATTTAGGCATTTGGGACTTGATAATTCGGTCTAAATTCCACAAATTTCATTTCATTCATTCAGTTTCATTAATTCAATTTTTAATTTAATTTCTTCTTTTTTTAAATAAGTTTTTAGTATCTATATTCAGTGTGTTGGGGAATACTTTCATTGTCAACTAATTATTACACACTTAATCATAATTTGATAGTTTTAAGTTGGTGTTATGGTAATGTTTCATTTATGGTTATATATATATATATAATTATAATATCTTTGAATTTCAAAAAACATTAATCAAGTTCTTGTAACAATCTAATTAAATCTCCAAAGAGATAATTAGTAAAAGAGTGTAGACAGAATACCACAAAGTTAATAAATTAACAAGTGCAATCATAATTTTACCATGGCATTTGCTTCAATGGTAATTGGCCAAAAATACTGAAAATATGAAGAATATTTAAAGAGAGAGAGAGAAAAGAAAATTATATAATAAACCATCAATACAAAATTAAATTTGGCAAAATACAAAAAGAACCTGAATAAGATGTTATAAAGATGCATTTGAAAATTCAATAGATGAACAAATGATACCATGATACAATAGTAATATTGTATAATTATTATTTATATATATATTTGAAATGCATATATATAATTAAAAAAGAGGGGGTGGGGTGAATCGAGAAATTCTACACTATTTATTCTCTTCTACATAAGGTGACAAATAGTTTTAATTGTGTCCTTTATGTATTAAATCATCTAAATACATGGAATTTTGTTATAGAATCTTTTATGCACATCCTTCAGCTGCTTTGGAGAAACTGTGGACTGTGTTGTTATGAAACTGGTAAATCTGGAGAATTTGGATTTGTAACATTTAAGAATCCTGACTGTGTCCTCCAAGGTTCTTCGAGTTAGACGGGAAGAAGGTAATTTAAGATGAATTGTTTTTGTTGTTGGTATGGCAGCATAAGAAGAAAATAATAATTAAAATTAGATCTTCTTTTATTAAAATGTTTAAATTTAAAATACTGAATGGCTGCCAAGAGTTGTAGATTTCTAAAATAATTTTCTTAAAGTAAAATTCACACTTTTATTTATTTTTTTAATACTTGTGTTATGTTGTAAAATAAAGGATACTTACATATTATCTGTGCCAGTTTTAAGCCAACCTCGCCAGGCATGGAGCCAATATTACTAATTATTGTAACCCTTATATTTATTTTTTCTTGCTGCATGGTACATGCCTGGGAATAATCTATAATATTATTCTTTCTTATTTACGGCGCTATTTACCATTTATTAATTTTACTAAAATAATATTATTTACTATTTTTAACAATGTTATAAATTTAATGAACATATATTACATTTTATTTATTTTATATTAATTACCATTTTTAACAATGTTATTTGATAATGTTAAATGACTGCGTTTGAAACAGGGTTGGCAAGTTTTTGACAGTGTGACGGCTTTATCCGGTTTTAACCGTCATGTCAAAAATCCCTTTTTGACATAGTTTTTGACAACAACTGTCAAAAACCTAAAATTGAGTCCAAAAACTGCTTAAAATTATTTTTACAACAACATTAAATTTACCATTTTTCATAATTTTTAGTGTTAGATACATGGGTAAACTTTTTGACATTAAAAACCACATATCCTGTTTAAAATCAGGGGTCGATCCAGGAAAAAGTACAGGCCTATCTAGAAGCCCTTCACAAAAATCGATTTAATAAATCAGGACCCCTTCACAAGATTCCTCTTAATAAAATTGTGCTCTTCACAAAATTACATTCCATAAAAACATACTCTCCATTTTTATTTTGTTAGGTTTAAAAATGTATAATTTACAAAGAAAACAAGTTCACGAGAAAGGAAAACTTTAACAGGAGGACTTAAAGAAGTTATCATTAAATGCTTGGTTTGAATTTGAGCAGCTGGATTTCATCTTTCATAACAAAATGTTCACAAAAATAATTTTTAGTTTTCACAAAACGGGCGTCAAGAAAAAAAATCTGTGTCGTCCCCTGAAAACTCAAAACATGATTTTGGTTTAACAAATTACTTAGAAAATAATTGTAAGCTATAAATATAAAAAAATAATTAAAAATATAAACTAATCAAACTATTAAATAGTACTTGCAGAGTTTCTCCCAGGCAGTTTCAGAAGAGTGCTTCACCCTGCCTGCCCTTTGATTTACAAAATAGCACCCTTCTTGCCCTTCAGTAAAAAAAGTGTCTTTTCTTCTTTTTGTATTATATAAATAAAATACATAAATAAAATTTGCTTTCATAGTAAAAAATTACTCAATGTTGTCTTAAAAAGAGTGTCCTGACTTTTAAATATTAAAAGTGACTGAAAACCAAAAGTATGCCTTTAGAAATAAGTGCCCTTAAGAATCTGAAAAGAGTCTTCAAGAATAAAAAAAAGTGTCCTTTTCTCACCAGCATCACCCTGTCCTTTTTTAAACCTTCGGGAAATTCTTGTACTTGTCTAATTTAATGTATAAAATTTCATATAAATAATATACTTATTTTTATATTGTTTTAATGTTTGTCCCCCCAAAAAGGTACTAATGAACAGAGGAATGTTTTTTCAACTAGGTAAATCATATTCAAAGGTTGGAGTTGAGATTTATTCCAGCAAAGCAAAAAATGCCGGGACCAGGACTCACACCTGGATCTGTTCATTATGACCTAATTACATGGTATACAAGAGTCTCCATGTTGTGTATCACATTCATCATGTAAAAGTGATATAGCTTGGATGAATAAAATTAGCGCTGCGGTTCACAGCCATATCCAAAAAATAAGAGCCAATTATGCCAATCTGGATATCGTTAGGATAGCTTAGTAGGAAGAGTGTTGGCACGGCAAGCCAAAGTACCCAGGTTCGAGTCCTGGTCCCGGCATTTTTCGCTCTGTTGGAAAAAAAATCTCAGTTATGATACTCCAACCTTTGAATAAAAAAAGGTATTTTATAATGTATAAAAATTAAATTTAACATAAAGAAATAGTACTAAATAATTAAACTGAAACTAGCATAATAAAATGACGATATATTATATGTGTCTAAATATTGAAAATAACAAACCATCCTCTTTTAAGTTTTGATTTAAAGAACGTTTAATTATATAAATTTCATATTATAATTCATTTAATTACTCAAAGAACATTTGTTGCAATTGTGGTTTATATTTAATGTTTATGAACAAAAACAAACATTTAGAATCATTAAAAGTCCTAGGTAACTTATGATCAGTCATTGAATAGTGGCCAGTTTAGATTTCCACAAGCCTTTATTTTTTTAAGCATAAATTAGATCTATTATTATTATTATTATTATTATTATTTTAGAATAAACCAAATACTTAATAGTAATCCTTATTATTAATGTTCGTATACGTCTGTGTGTCTGTCTGTGTGTGTATCTGTACCCGGATAAACTCTGCGAGCGCAGCGAGTAGCGAAGCGCTTTTGGTATCAAAAAATTCAGAAAAATCCGGACCTCCAGGAATTGCAGTTTCGAAAAAATCGGCCCATAATTAAGGGAGTTATTAACGAACAAAACTGTTTTAATTACTAAAAAGAAACCTACCTGGAAATTATTCCGCGCATGCCCAGAAGAGCTCAATTCTCATCTTCCGCAAAAAGAAGAAGGAAAAATTGCTTCGGCCGGTTTCGTTTTACGACTGTCTAAACTCGCCGACGGCGAACCGACAGAAATACGAAAAAACCGTCAACATATTCCCAAAGAGCGTACTTTTACGTCTCTAACGATCCTGTCGGTTCGAAAAAATTTCGATATTAACCCTTTCAAAAAAAATAATCAAAAAGGGTCGAATTCGTGTTTTTTATTGTCTCCCTTCTTCCGAACCTCGCATCCGCCGGACTAAGAAAGATTCGGATAAACGGATTTCACCAAATAAAAGATCGGTCTTTGTCCTCTCCAACGCCAGCTTGCATTAAAAAAAATACGTCAGTTAACCCTTCGAAAATGTATATTTTCCGTACACAGTTTTGCGATTTCGGCAATTTGGACGATTTTAAAAAAATCGCAGCGGCGGTTCCAAACAAGTGAGAGAAAACTAAAAATACCAGACGAGATCTACATTCTTTTTCCTTTCGAAATCTGCGATTTTTTTAAAAAATACAAATATTAACCCCTCGAAAAAAATTTGCGCGCAGACTCACTTTTGCAAATTCCGATTCTCTGCGATTTTTAAAATCGCGCATCGGCTCTCTGGAAAAACAAAAAAACAAACAAAGACACCCAGGTACATTTCCGTTCTTTCGAGATCACTATAAAACCTTTAGTTTAAAAAAATATTTCAGTTAACCCTTTCGAAATCGTTTTTTTCCGTAAGTCTCTTTCGGTTTTTCAGCGATTTCTGCAATCTTTAAAAATTCATTTCTGGGCTTCTAAACAAGATACGAAAAAATAAAAATACCGAGCCTAATCTACGTTCTTTTTCCTTTTAAAATCAGGAATCAGTTTCGAAAAATTCGTTTTTTAACCCTTCTAAAAAAATGGTTTCCGAAACTCACTCGCGTGAATTTTCGTTTTTCGGCCCATGTTTAAAAATCCGCATCGACTCGGTAAATGTGAATAGAGACAAATAAAATACACCAGATCATAGCCACGTTCCTATTCTTCGAAACATATATTTCAGTTTTTAAAAATATGTACATTAACCCTTTAGAAACCGATTGTTCCCGTACGTCACTTTCGTGTTTCCTCTAATTTGCCAATTTATACCCCCCCGCCGCAGCTATTTTTTATCGAATTACATAAATTCCTAGAGAAGAAGCTAAAAGTGCATACATTCAGCTCTAGAAAGACACCTTTCAGTTAAAAAAATTCGAGTATTATCAATTTCAAAAAAATTCTTTTGTGAAACCCGTTTCTAGAAATAAGCGTTTTTCGGCGCAAGCACAGATTAATCAAAGTGTAATAAGTGACTTTGATTTGGAAGTAATTATCTAATTTATTAACGATTTTATTTAAAAAATCGTTGTTCATTTTGCGTACAGAATTGAATGGGCTTTCCGAATATATGATTTATTTTGAGAAATAATTATATTTTCATAGTTAAAATTCTATTCTACTAGGATATTTGTATTCTGAAGCAGCTAAATACTTGCTTTGTTTACCTTTTTCGATAGCTCCAAAAGATATCAAAATATTTTTTTTTTTTTCTATTTTTTATGTATCGGATTCTATATAGTTTATTTAACACCCGGTTTATGATTTTGTGTTTGTGTGGGGATGCGATATATTTAAATTTGTCGTTTTAAAACGCATACTTTTTTCATTTCGTCGGAAAGAAATGTTGCCATTTGAGTTATAGAAACTTTCTATTCGATGGATCAGAGATTATACACTATGTAAAGAATCAACTTCATTTCGATCGTAGTAAAATAAACCAAAGAGTCAACACAGGAACATCACCGCCAGGGGCCGCTTTCGGAAATCGGGTTCTATGGGCCCGATTACAACGTGGTTTGGCTCTTTCGACTGGATTTCGATAGCGTTACAGATTTCGGTCATGTTCGTATAGAACAGATTGCGCCCCCTGGTGGTGGAAGGTGCAATTAAAGGATTTTTCATCCAACTCGGGTTCTATGGGTCACATCACGACGCGGTTTGGCTCAATCGACTCAACGTCGATAGAGGATACTAGAGCTTATCGATTTTTGCTCCGAGTCTCACCACCAGGGGGCGCTTTCCTATCTCCGGTTCTACGGGCATGAAAACGACGGGGTATGGCTCATTCGACTCGACATCGAAAGCCTTAACGATTTCAGTTATGATCGTATAAACAGATTGCGCCACCTGGTGGTGGAAGGTGGAACTAATGTATACTGCAGCGCGTGTGCAGCACGACTGCTATACGGTGCCGCAGGCAGCGGGGACCCGAACCGGAGGTTCGTTTAGTTAGAGGTTTATACAATTCTATGTGCCGGTGCGTGAGTAGACCGATTTACGGTGCCGAAGGCAGCGGGGACCAGGGTCGGAGGTTCGTTCGGTTACAGGTTTATACTACTCAATGTGCAAATTAAGGGATTATTCGGTGCCGAAGGCAGCGGGGACCCATGTCGGAAGTTCGTTCGGTTCGAGGGGGGTGCGAGCCGGAGAATACAAAAGATTCGAGGCACCGATGTAAATTAGGGATTTTATCGATTTTAGTTACCGATGTAAATTAGGGGCCCGCTGGCGGGCGAAGCCAGCTAGTAAATATATTAAAAGTACTTTGAAAAATGCATTTAATAGTTGTTTCAATATTTTTAGCTATTTTTCCTAGCATGGCAATTGACAAAGAATTTGAATTATGATATATATATATAATTTTATTACAACTTAATTATAGTATGACTAAATAAAAAATATTTATATAATATATAAATTATTATTTAAGCAGTTTTTAGCTTGATTTAATATAAAATATCATTAATGATTGCTAAAAAAAATGTGTATAAGGTTTTTGACACTTTTCGACAGTTCTTGACACTTTTCGACAGTTCTTGACACTTTTCGACAGATTTTTGACATGTCATGTCGAAAACCACTTTTTGACGTCAAAAACCCAACCCTGGTTTGAAAACATGATTCACAACGATAAACAAGATTGGTACTTGGCAACCATTTTTGGCAATCCATCTTCTGGCACGTAAGTACCAAATAAAGTTGTAAGGGAAAATTTTTGTTCAGTTTGTTGACAGCATCCATTCATAATCAGGTGTACAAATATCATTGAAAACAAAATGAGATCACCACCCTTCCCCACCACCCTTCCATCTTGAGCCTCTATTCAGCTTTTGGAACGAACAGTTAGAATTTTTAAAAGCATGTGTTATTGAAATAGGTTATGTATACATGGTATTTTTATAAAATATATTAAAAAAGAAAACTGCATCTGAATATAGAAACTGATTGCATATTTGCATTGTTTTCTTTGTAATAAAACATATAAAAATATCTAGAAAGATGCAGCAACAAATTAATACACTTATGCGATAAATCTACTCAACTTAAAATGTGATATCCAATAAATGATTTAAAGCTTTTAGTAATTCTCAGTCTCAACATACCAAAAACATTCAAATTGTGCAATTTACAAAAATGGGCTCAATAATAAAAAATCCTGCACGAGGCATAGATTATGGAACACTTTCCATCCAACTTTAACAGAATATTGCTAAGAAATTTAGTTTTTGTCATACAATAAAAATGAAATGAGATATCTAAATAAACAATTAAAAAAACGTAATACAGTCAAAATCCATTTTCAAGAATGGCTGCCCCTATTGGGTCTTGGGTAAGAATTCTTTCATACAGCCATGATCTATGGAATTTTTATATACCATGTAACATACTAAAAATGAGATAAGTTTAAAAAATGCATACCACAGTGCAACTTCCAGCAATTATTGATCTTAGCAAATTGTGCAATAAAATTATTTTGTGTGTGTGTCTGTAAATGAATGATAAATGCATATCATAGTGCATCTCAGTGATCCTTTTTAATTTCATTATGTTTCAAGTATCATAACCAGGGGTGGGGAAATACATGTTTTTACTCGCTACTGGCAAGTGGATTTATTGACAAGGCGAGTGAATGTTTAGGAAGTCTTTGAAAAATACCAGACTATAGAAGATATGACAAAAACTTTATTATTTTTCAATTCCTACTATTAGCTTACACTCTCTCTATATTTATATATCTTGTTCAAATTTTCAATCGTTCATAAAATATTTTCTATTCATCCACTCAAGTTCAAATGCATTTTTTTAAACTTGTAGTGGATGACACTTTATGTTAATACAGTTTTTTCAAATATATATTAATTCATTCAATTTAATGAATTAATTTTAGTTTTAAATGGGAGAAAAAAATGTCTCCCATTGTTTTCATACATGAAATGTAAGATTTATCTCAAATGAGTGATGCCACAGAAATAAAATACCACAACTCTGATATATAAAAAAAAAATGTTCAATAAAGATAACGTGGGACATGAATGCTGCACGGGTTTATTTTATATATTTATGATTAAAAAGTAGGAATTGACTTAAATTTTTTTTTTTTTATATTACTTGTTTCTAGTTCACTATATTTTGTAACTTTCCAATTTACTGTGATGTAAGCATGGTATTTACTATGTTCAATCCTATAATAAACTTTCCTCTGTTGTATATATTTCTTAATTTTATGGGAAAAAAATATGAAAATGCATTGTAGCAGTAGTAATTGACTATTTTTGAAGTCATGTACTACATTTTGTCATAACAATTTTCAATTCTATGCTGGCTGGTAAGATTTTCTTAAAATTCCCCACCCCTGATCATAACATCATTAAAATGCACCACAAACGATTTTTCTCCCTAGATTATAATATAATGGAATTATTTTTTGCGTTCCTGTAGCTTGCCTCAGTCATGCATATCAATATGATTATGTTTGAAACATTGTAACCTCAATAAAATACACTGCAAACCATTTTTACCTATTGACCCTAATGTCTAACTAACCAAAGTCATAAACACTTTGCATCTGTGTTGGAAAGTGTTAAAAAATTGAGAAGGGGGGGGGGAATATAAAATTTGGTAAAAATAATTTATAAAGGACACAAAAATATACTATTGAAAAATAGATGAAGTTAAATTCTCTAAATGAATATTCATAAACCAAAAGCAATTACAACGTTGTAACGCACAAATAAGAAAATTGACATAAAAAAACCGCATATGGCCACTTCAAGGATGCATCAATCCCCTCCTTCAGTGCGAAAAAAAAAAAAAAGGATAAAAATGAGTTCAAAGAACCCCTTGGTTATAGCCCCGAGTACTGGCTTGAATGAAAATGCTGAAGCAAGAGTTTATATATACCAGAAAAATGACGTAGTTGACCAGAAATAACTGAAAAAAGGAGTCACTGCGCAGGATCCCTCACACGTGCGAGAGAAAAGGGATGCTAGTCATATCATTCACCAAGGATGAACTATGTTTGTGAATAAAGTAAGATTCGTAAAAGTCGAGATCTATAACTGAATTACATTTTTGAATAATTTTAGCTTCTGAATAATTAAACCTGTGGTTGGAATCCCAACAATGTTTAGCTATTGTAGATTTCTCACACTCTTTCTTTTTAACATAATTTTGGTGGTGTTTCAGCCTAATTTTAAGAGCACGCTTCGTCTGCCCAATGTAAGAGAGGCCGCATACATTGACGCATTGGCCGCATACATGCGGCCTCTCTTACATTGGGCATACTTAAATGGCTTAAACTTTGGGATCCATTTTTAATCTTTTAAATTTGGCAGTGATGATGGAGCTTTAGGGGCTCCAAAACAGCTGTTTGCCATTTTATATATTTTTATTTGTGCTATTTTTATGTTGATCATTTATCCTCTTTAATAAAAAGCTATGCGTTGCTGACGACTGGGATTTTCGCTAATCGTTGCCACAGATTAATCTCAGAAAATGAAACATTTGAAGTTACTGAAAAAATTAACAACTCGAAAAGTATTTGTCAGAAAAGTGCTAATCAGACTGCATTAAAAATGTAAAAAATTGTATTTTTCTTGATATAAATTTCAAATCTAATGAGTATGCTGTTTTTAAAAAAAATATTGAATTTCAAAAATTACCAAATTACACAATGGAGTACCATAAAAGTACCATGAAAGTACCATAGCGAAACTTTCACGCGATTAAATAATAACCGATAACGGTAATGTGTCCTGATGTTATACTGGCTATGAGTCGCAAATTATAGTAGCCTGATTATTCTGTTAAAACATAAAAGTGAATTATGGTGTCACACGTGCGTGATTTTTATTTAATTCTCGACAAATACTAGATGCACCATTTCTTTTTAGTATATATATATATATATATACAGTCGAACCTCCATATATCAAAGTAGCAAATTTTCGGAAAAAAATTCTATATATAGAAAATTCGATATATAGAAGCGATCTGAGTTTTATAATAATTACTCCTAAAACATTAAAATAAAAGCAAATTTTTGTATATGGAATGCACTTCTAATGCAATTTGCGTTAAATGAAAGTTAATAATGAAAAAAATGAATTAGTATGAAAGGTTTATTGAGTACTACATACCTTTTATAAAAACAATAATCCAGACAGTGGTTACAATGCTCACAGTTACATTCTGTTAAAAAAACTACGAATATCTTGCTGAACAGCCACTTTTGCGGAAAGTTCATCACAGAAATGTTCGCAATTATTCAGTCCACTAAAAACTTCATGAGGAACATTTTCCGCAAATTGAAGTCCACGACGTATTGTTTCAAACGCCTCTTGCATTTCTTTTTTCGATGGCTTGGAAATGTTTTCAGATTCATTTACTTCCTCTGGTTCTTCGATTTCTGTTTCAGATTCATGAAACGAATTCAGTATGTCTTCGTCTGTAGGATAATCAGCAATAATTAACTTATCGACTGTCAGAAATTCGTTAAGAAGAATACCGTCTATAATGTGACCTTGGGAACGCAAATTTTCCCAAGACTGTTGAATTTGCGGGAACACGTCCTGTTCTTTGATTTCCGGTAATACATTGAATCCAGTTTTTTATTGAAACAGTTTTTTATTGTAGATTCAGAAACGTCATTTTCCCAAACTTTGGCTAATTCTGTCACACATATCCTCAGATCAATCACCTTATGTAAAGGTTTTTCATTTTCAAATTCCAGATAAGTCGTCGGAGAATGCGTTTTCTGTAATGAAGTTTCAGGTTTTTCATTACACCCCATTGGTTGCAATTTTGAAGTGGTGTTCTGGGGAAGAAAAAGCAAATCAACATTTGATAATTTTGAAGATACATTAGGATGAGCTGGGCAATTGTCTACAAGTAAAACAATTTTTCTATCTTGATCACTCATTTTTCTATCCAATTACAAAATCCACTTTTCAAAAATTTGACCTGTCATCCATGAGTTTCTATTGAAACAATAGTCAACCTCAAAAGATGTTACATTTTTAGGTGCGTTCGTAATTATATAAATACGTAGCACCTATAGTCGTCGTTTGGTCCGTCCGTCTGTCCGTCCGTCCGTCTGTCTGTCTGTCTGTCCGTCCATCTGTCTGTCCGTCCGTCTGTCTGTCTGTCCGCATATAACAACGCAAAAACTATCCAACCAAATGGTTTGCAATTTAAAATATATTATCTTTGCAGAATTTTGTCGAGACATTTCAAATTTTATTAAAATCGAATCAAAACTTTAGGAGATATTAATAAAAATATTTATTAGGAAATTTGATTTTTTTTTTTTTTAAATCGGTACTTTTTTGTTATAGGAGCTTCCGAAGTTTAATCGTCAAGCGACCGAGATACTTATTTTATGACAGAAATTAATCTGCAGACGATATAATTCATTTCACAGAATTAAAAATCATCAAGATCTGAATATTTATATCACTAGCTGATACATATATATCTGAATATTTAAATAACTAGTTAAGATATTTGTATGAACAGTGTCATAAAATATATACTTAACTAGCTGTTTAACCCTTTCTATGCACGGGATATCATGAATTTAATTCTAAAACGTGCGTACGAACGCACCTCGTTTGTAACGTTTGACGTACAATTTCCAACTTGTTGAATACTCTAGAGTTCTTACTTTTACCTACTACCAATAATCGAAGTTTTTCTTTGCCACTCATGTTAGCGCCTACCAGTACTGTTAATCTGTCCTTACTGTTCTTGCCTCCATTCGCGTTTCACTACAGGACAGGTCGCAACCGAAATTCGAAAACGAGTTGGGGGAACAACAACCTCTTTGTCCACCCCTCATCCCCAGCTGGAATGTGGAATTCGTAGTGACTTTCAATAAACTTCCTTTATCCCCGACCTTCATTTTTCATGAGACAACAAGTCTAAAGTGGAATAAAATCTCTCAATATGTCTTGAAAAAAGTTTCGATGTATAGAGGTTTTTTCGATATACAGAAACAGTTTTTCCATGTAATGAACATGGGGATTCGCTAAAAATTCGATATATAGAAAATTTCGATATATGGAGGTTCGACTGTATATATATATATATATATATTAAATGTAAAAAATCTGTTAGAATTTTAAATAAAAAAATAGTTTTCAGCGATGTTCTTTAACCCAGGAAGCCCGGGTTTAATTCCCTAGTAAAATAATAAAGTAAAATCAATTTAAAGTGAAGGCATGAAATTGTAAATGTCTGTCTTAGCATTGCAGTAAATGTTTCATTCTTTGAATAAAGACATTGCATTGCTACAAAACCTTGGCTTGTAAATAATAACAAACAATGTCATGGTATTTTATTATGCAATTTTGCAATGCCCCATAATCTCTCAACAGATAGGTTATGACAACAAAATTACATTTGTGATTTACTATGAAATGCTTGTATACTTAATTCCATAGACCTTAAACAATTTTATTGCTGCTTCCTCATCATCAGGTAACTGCCAAATGTTTAAATATATCTCAGCATTAGCATAAAATATAAGTTATAATAACTTAATAAAAAATATTTTTGATTCAAAAAATAGATGCTAAATTCAACAGTTCTTAATTATTTTTTCTTAATTATCATTTCGGCTTGTGGATAAATGTTTGTGACGTCAGTTAAAATGGATAGATTCTACGCATCGCAACATTTTTGCAGAGTTTTTCTGTTTTATTATCATGACAGCATCATTTAATGACGTAATTGTTATTTTAATTAACGAAACTAAAAATACAGAGAAAACATCGAATTAAAAATCTCTTGATGACATAACAAACATGTGTAAACTCTTCTTTTTTTTTTTTTCTATGAAAAGTGGTGAACAGGATAATAGACAAGTATCAATTATCCTTATTTGAAGTTCATCTCTATTGCCATTACCGTGATGCACAGTAATTTTTTATTCAGCTCACCACTAGATCTTCTTTTGATATAACAGTATTTTTACCTTGTACAGTACCACAAGATCTAACAAGCAGTAATGTCTATTTTTGATTCACTATGCAAGAACTTATAGTGTGATTTTTTTTTTTTTAATATAAACTTTTACTAAGTGATGACTGTATGCATTAGAGTAATGTTGTAGAAGAAATTATCTATGAAAACTTCATTATTTTAATGCTAACCTGGAAATATCAGGGAATTTTGTCTGTAAATGCAAAATCTTTTAGTTACAGTTTCCACTGCCAAGGAGCACACTCTGTTATAAACAAACCTCTTTTTGAACGACACTCTGGCATGTGTCCTCGCGCTGCTTATGGCACCCTATAGAAGGCGTGCTGTGTACGTGCTGAAAATCTTTTAGTTTCACTTTCCACTGCCAGGGGGCATCAAATCTATGTCTTAATTAGTTATCTATATCTTAATTACAGGGGTCTGTCCAGACTTTTTTCCCAGGGTCCTGTTTTTATGAAATTGTGAACAGCTTTTTATATTTGTGAAAAATCTAGTCATAATTTTATGAATTTGAAATGATCGTTATATTCAGGTTCTTGTTTATACATTTTTAAGAAGATATATGGATGTAAAATACATATATTTTCTTTATAAGTGTAAAAGTGACAGGTCCGATTTTACTTTTAAATGATTAATTTGTGAAATGTTCAGTTTAAAGATGAAAAAATTTTGTGAAAAACCTATTTTTAAGATAAAGAATTTTGTGAAGGGTCCTGTTTTAGGGAAAATAGCTTTGTGAAGGGTCCTGTTTTGAAATAAAAAGAATTGTGAAGGATCCTTTAAAGGACCCAATTTTTTCCTAAACAGATCCCTGAATTAGTTCATGTTAAATTGAATGAATCAATTCTCGTTGAAGTCATGCCCTTTGTTTGAATCGGACCCATTTTAAATGCAAAGTCTTTTAGTTCCACTTCCCATTGCTAAGGGGCACACTTTGTTCTAAATAAAACTCTTTTCGATCGAAACTCCAACACGTGTCCCTGCTACCTACGACACCGTATAGCAGGTGCGCTGCGCACGTGCTTCAAAATCTTTCAGTTCCACTTTCTACCACCAGTGGGTGCCAAATCTGTATCTTAATTAGTTCGTGTTAAGTTGAATGAACTAATTTTTGTTGGAATTGGGCCCATAGAACCCGAGAAAATAGCCCTCCCTAGTGATTAATCTTCAGAAATAGTGGTAACCTTGGGCTGAAAAAATTACACCAAAGTTTATCTAGTACCTGAGAAGAATGTTAGAAAAGGTTTCATATAATCTGACTAATAATAAAAAAGTTCTGATTTTGGAGGCAAGGGGGAAGGAGGGAGTTTTGATAAGAGCATTAACACATTATTTAAATTACAACTAGATACTCCGCTCTCCACCTCAGAATTAAACCAACGCCTTTAAAAAATTAAGAATTATCATTAATTTTTAAAACAAAAAAAAGGGTTTTTTTGTTGTTTTTTTTTCCCACATACAAATACAGTAAGTTATCATTGCCAATTTCTGAAATCAATTACATAAATGATATCAGATACATGAAAAAACTCAAAAAATTGCATAGAACAAATTGCAAAAAATTCATAAATCTCTGTTCGTATTGCAATCAGCTGATCACAATTGCTCGGTTGACTTCCAGCTGTGCTTAAAATCATTTCAGCTGCCCTCCAGTGGTGATTGACTTCTTATGGGCAATTTGTGACGTCATTTGAAACAAAAAACACTGCAAAACATTTTTTTTTTTTTAAACATAAAAAATGAAATTAAAAGAAAAATCCTAATAAAAAATTCCAAATCGGGATAATTAATAACCCGCCCTTCCCTTTTAAAATTATGATTTTTTATCTTTAAAGAATTATCAATTCTTTCCAAGCTAAAATGAGAAAAAAAAAATAATAACGATTCGGAGCATAACGGAGGCCAAAATGGAAGCAACCAACAAACCAGTCAATCATTTTGGGCAAAATTTCTTAGTGTCAAAGGAAAAAAATTCCCAAAAATTCAAAAATCACTGTACGAATTCTGCATTAACTTTATTGAAAAGAGGACAAAATTTACTATATTGGACTAAAAGATTGGAATCAGATTCCTGTTACTTATGTGGAAATCTCGCAGCAAAATGTGAAAAAACATTAAAAATCTCATAAAAAATTAAATAAAATCAATTCCGAAATCAGGCTTTAAGGTGCAAAACTATGGTTGTCATACACACAATTTGTTGAGTGTGCTTTCAAAATAACACAATAAATAAGTAATATAATACAATCACTTGTTAACTTTAAATTAAAGTCTAATAATGCTTAAAGTGATAAAAAACATAACACGGAATAGTTAAAATAACTTTTTTAATGTAGGTTACATATGTTTCGTTCACACTATCGGTGGCATCTTCAAATCTAAATGATAAATACAATATTATCGCATATTTTTCAACAAAACAAATAGAGAAAACAACGAACAAAAATTTATTATCTTAGCAAAATGCTCGGGTCCTACTTATTACATAGAAAAAGCATTTGTGATTTTATTGAAAAATATATTACCTCCTTCAGATCATGCAGTTAATTCAATGTTTGGATAACATCCAGTTTCCGAAGAAATATTTAATAGCTAGTCTAGATGTCATCTCTCTATACCCATCCGTTGACACCCAACAAGTCACTATAAGAATAAATAACTGTATTGACAACCTAAGGAGTGCTTTTAATCTTATAGTTAATAATAACTATTTTACATTTGACAATAAAATCTATAAGCAAAATAATGGGGCCCCGATGGGTTACTCTATATCTGGACTTTTATCTGAATTCATATTAACACCTTCAGAAACCGATATTTATAATAAATTAGATTATACCCCTCATACATGGTTCAGATACGTTGATGATATTTTCATAATTTGGCAACACATGGATACCTCGCTTAATAGCTTTCTGGATCAGATCAATAGCCTTGATTCTATGATTAAATTCACTTTGGAAATTGAACAAAATAACACTCTCCCTTATTTGGATGTGCTGTTAATCAAAACCCACTAGGGAATTGAACATACGGTATATAGAAAACCTGTAACTAATCAATCCACCATTCCTAATAACGCCCAAGCACCTTTTTCCTATAAAGTTTCTGCCTTTCGACATTTTATTAGAAGAGCCTTTACTGTCTGTACCCTAATCAATTAAATAATGAAATAAATAAGATACGTGACATCACCAGAAATAATGGATACAAAGACAGCACAGTCAATAAATTAATTACGAGCATGGATAATAAAAAGAAGAAAATTTTTAAGGAACGAAACTCAAAAATATCAACTTTACAATATTTTCCTGTATTCTTTGAAAGATTAAAATATAAACTTAGAAAATTTAATATCTGCCTTATTGCAAAACTTTCCACAAAATTAAAAAACATAGTATGTAGAAAAACAGATCCAATAGAACCTGATTCACTTTCCGCTGTTTATGAAATCCCATTCACCAAGGCAGATGGAACAGTACAATACTATATATAAATGACAAACAGAAAATTTAAAACAAGAATAAAAGAACACATGGCAGATATCAAACATGACAGAAGAATCACTGCTTTAGCCAGACAATATAGAAAGGAGCAGTTGCAGATTGATTTCAAGTATAGTAAAATAATTTTTCAATCAAGAGCTTATTTCCCATCCATTATCCGTGAATCTATAGAAATATATTTGCGAAAAGATTGCATTTGCAACGAAGCCACTTCTTTTGAATTGGCTAAAATTTGGCACGTGATGATCGATAGATTGAAAAAGCAATAAAAATAAAAACAAATAATTTTCACGTTTCCCAGTTTGGCCAATTTAAGCACCTGCTAGCCTTGGACATGCGATCTTGTGGTTTATGTTTACCATTTTCAAAAATATGCGAGAATATTGTATTTATCATTTAGATCTGAAGATGTCACCAATAGTGTGAACGAAACATATGTAATCTACATTTAAAAAGTATTTTAAATATTCCGTATTATGTTTTTTATCACTTTAAGCATTATTAGACTTTAATTTAAACACAATAAATGTTAAAGTGACCCAGTAGCTAATACTTAGAGACTATTATTTAATGTAGTTTAAATGCATTCCAAAAGAAAAATGCTCTATAAAAGATGAATTTAAAAAAAATGTTAATGGGAGTCAGTTCTATTATTTTAATAAATAATTATTATTTATGCTTTTATTACTGTTACTTAATGAAACTATAATAAATATACTATAATAAATGTATTATTATTATTTTTATTATTATTGTGTTCAGCTTATGCACAAAGAGATTTTATATTTTTATTTATTTATAAATTTTTTTAGGTTCAAAAACAACTAGGGAAATGTAAAGTATTTCCTCCCAATATAACTGAAGAAGCGATTCGAAGTGGGATGTCAAAATTTGGAAAGGTAAAAAAATATGTATTTTGTGTGTGTATGTGTTTGTTTTCTTGTTTAATTTATTTTAAAATTGCATGCTTGAATTTTTCTTTTTACAAATAAACTGAATGAAAATTTAGATAATTTGTTGTTTTTTAGATTATACTAGTGCAAGGATAGGGTGAACCTTTTCATAACCGCTTGCCCAATTTTTTCTTTTCAAAAAGTGTTTTACATGACCAGGACTTGCCCCCCCCCCCCCCCCCCCCCCCCTCCAAAAAAGAGTAGATGAAAATTACTTGAATTTTTGTTTATTTGGATTAAAAATATGTTAGTAACATACATGTAGGTATTACACTGTAATAATTATAGCAACAAATATATTAAATCATCTGACATATGGTTTCTATTTGTCTTTCATACCATTCATTTCTGAAAATAATGACTTGCAGACATGAGTAAAATCATAGCTGCGAACTTTTACGCTTTTTTCTTACCACTAAAATTTAACAATGAATTTTGTTTTATTTAACTGAAAAAAATCTGCGATTTAATAGGGCAAAAATTTTTGTCAGATTTTAGTGGTAACAAAAAAGCATAAAAGTTGGCAGCTACAGTAAAGGAGAAAAGGGTCAAAATTGCTATAATATAATTGCATCATTGACATTTTTGCTTATAATGCAGGGTAGTACTTGTCCTGAAAAAAAAATTAAAATGTTCTGAAATAGCTGTCCTAATATTCCTGAAATTTTGTGAGTTTTATGCTATATCGGCATTTGAAATCATCCAATAGGGGGTAGGTGTACTTTTTTACTGATGCAAAACGTTCATCAAAGTCACAATTTTCTTCAATCTATTGTTAAAAATACAGTCCGGACATCTTAAATCCGGAAACCTCCAAAATCCGGACTCCATAATTTTGTTAGTTTTGCTTTCTTACTCTGTTCATAGATGGCAGCACAAGACAATTTTTGTCAAATTTTTTCCATTCTAGTTGATATTCGGCCTTTTGCCGGTAGATGGCCGTACCAGTCATTTTCTCTAATTCATTTTAGAGAGAAGTTTATTTTATGCATGATTTTATATGATCAGCGATCATTCAGTTACATTAAGCTTAAGAATTATTAATATATATTAAATTCCGTTTAGTTCATCCTAGTGCATTCAATTATGTCTGCAATTAGTAAAAAAAGAAAACATATTTCTCTGTCAATAGTGGATAAAATTTCGTTGCTAAACAGGGGACAGTATGATAAACAAAGGAAAAGCTGCCGATGATTCGGAAAATGACTCCGATGATTCGGTAATTAAAGGAAAAAAATAACTACAGAAGAACTAATAAATACTTTAGAAACAACAATACCAGGATTAGAGCAGAAGGGTTTTTATAACTGAGAATGAATTAATGTCCTTATATAGGATTAGAGAGAAAGTAATGGCCAATAAGCCTAAATTAAGACAATAAAAACTGACAGACATATTTAAATAAAATCGTAATCATAAAAATGTTCTGTGTATATTTAATTTTATAAGATTAAATAAGGTTTGATTTTATTTTTGAATCATTTAATATGTTATTTAGGATTTTTTATAAGTATTATGATTTTTTATGATTATTATTTATAATTTTTGCTTATAATTTTAGGTTGTTATTTGAGGATCTCTAAAATCCGGAAAAGCCATGTCTGGAACGATTCCGGATTTTAGAGACTGTACTGTAGTGATTTTCATCAATTT
Organism: Maratus michaelseni; assembly: GCA_963931845.1. Classification (NCBI taxonomy): domain Eukaryota; kingdom Metazoa; phylum Arthropoda; class Arachnida; order Araneae; family Salticidae; genus Maratus; species Maratus michaelseni. The sequence goes on along the minus strand of OZ007596.1, from coordinate 313,565,433 downwards.
GCACAAAAAAAATCGCAATTTAGTGATCAGTTACCAAAATTCGCAATTTTTATTGATTAGTCATTTAAAAATTTTGCTATTTTCGTCTCAGTCACACAAAAAAAAAAAAAATCCCAATTTTTACCAATCAGTTATAAAAAAGAAAATCTTTTGCAATTTTCGTCAATCAGTGAAGAAAAAATGGAGATTTTCGTCCTTCAGTAATGCAAAAATTGCATTTTCTTAGCAGCTGGGTTAAAGGGTTCTGGTAAAATTACTTTTCTTTTATAGGTATACTTTTACAAAAAAAAAAAAAAAAATGTGTATGTAGTGTACTATTTGTGATAATAAAATGTATTGAAGAGGGAGTTAAGGGTTTTTTTGGTTAGTATGCCAAGCAAATATGTCCTGAAATATCAAAAAAAGTATGTCCTGAAATATCATCTAGAGCTAGTACTACCCCTGATTAATGCCTAGCCTACAAATTCTTCTTTTCGATATTTTCCACATCTTCTCTTAATTTGCATACCTATCAACATTCCAGTGTTTTCAAATCATAAAAATATATTTGAACCAGAAAAATTATTGAATGAAAAGTTTTTCTGTTTTTAATGATTATTTTTAGGGATGTACCGAATATTCGGTATTCGGCCTTACTACCGAATATCAAACTATTCGGTCTGCTGAATATTCAGCTTGGCCGAATATTGAAATATTAGGCCAAACGGAATACTTAAAAAATATTTAAAAAAAACCTTACACAGCTTACTTTTAACTGTCAATTAATGAAGATATTCAGAGTAATTAGAAACACAATCCTATTTAAATAAAAGAGAATGTTTTTTATATTATTTATTTGCTGTTTGAAAAGTATCACTTAAAAAAATGAACCATTAATGACGACCTTCGAACTTCATAGGAATTAATAATTTACAAATGCAAGTTCCTGAACATTGTCTGCTCAATAATCTGTTTCTTGCTTTTCTGGAAACAGTGTTTCTAAACAAAATGGAAAAAAACTTTCAGAAGTGATAATAAACAGGCAATTTTTGTCCAGAAAGATCAAGATTGCAATCCACTTATTCAGTAAAAAATGCAGGTCAAACTTGAATTTTTGTGAAATAGGATAACATGACAAGAAGTCCTGGAAATTGCCACCATTAATATGTAACACTGAGCTAGACATTCCTTTATTCAGAATGCACTTATACTGTGTCACTGGCCAAAATTCAGTCAAATTTTATACAAGCAAAATTAATAGGATGCAAATCTCGCTATAATATTTTCATAAAGCACAAAATTGGAAAATTTCACGGGTGTAATTTCAAGTAGTATTAATTTAAAATTAAATAGCCCAAATAAATATGTTAGTATATAAAAACTATTTCAACCAGCAAAAGTAGAATCCTTGATCAAATCCAAAAAAAAAAAAAAAATTACTCTTTCCTTGTAGGAAAGTAGCCATAAGGTGGCTGCTGACATACAATTTTTTTGGTAGCCACTTTTTACTTTCATCTATCTTTACAAGAAGAAAGTATTGGATTCATGAAAATTTTCGACTTCCAGTTTTCAACGGATTTATATGTTTTAGAAGGTGCTGAACACGATTGGACTATTTTTAGAAAATGTCTGTCTGTCTGTATGTGACAAAAATTTTGTGGGCGCTCTATCTCAAGAACGAATGCTCGGAATTTAATAAAACTTTAGATTCAGTCAGTCCCTGATATAAATGGGTGTTGATTAGTTTTTGGTAAAAATCGGCCAGCAGGTGGCGCTGCTATGCAGCATTTTTCATGATCTCAAGAACGAATGCACGGAATTTAACAAAGCTTTCGATTCAGTTAGACCTTGATATAAATTATAGGTGCAGATTCCCACAAAATCTGTAACGAGCCAGTGGTGCCTGAACTTAAAAAATCCAGTCGCCACATTGTGAAACAAACGCATAAAAACAATAGCATTTATATGGCTATATGGGGTTTATTGTCTACTACTAAAGCTTAAAAGTAATAAAATGTATATTTTTAATTAAAATTTACTCAAAACTTAAATAAATGATTTGTTTTTTCTTTATTAAAATTGGGCAATGGGATTTTACAGAATCTTCCAACCATATAATTGTATACAGTTTGTAGGAATAAATATTTGTAATGTCAGGTCCCAAATAAACGATTCTCTAACTTTTTTGTCGGATAATTATTAATGTTGGTATATGTCTGTGTTTCTGTCTTGCATTCCACCTCTGTACATGCAAAGGCTTCGGAACTAGGCGATACATGGACGGCGGACGCGGGCCGAAAAATTCGGAAAAAAGGTGCGGAGCTCAAGTTCGGCCAGGTCGGAAGTCCGACCCGGACCCGGGGAGTTATTAATTGACAAAACTGTTTTAATTACCGAACTTTGAAAAGAATTCAGAAAATTTCCGTTTTGATAATCGCAGGCATCCAAATTGTCGCTTTTTAACGTATCATTGAATTAAAAAAAATCTACCGGAGGTATCGAACAGAAAATCGGGGTACACACGCGGCCGATTTTTGTCGTTCCAAAAGTCAAATTTTTTGAAATTTGGACCGTAACTTTTCTTTATTTCGGCCAAAAACTGACCAGACATCCAACATTGACCCCAAACGGGAAAAAGGTTGCTGTAAAGAATGCCGGGTTGACACATCCGAGATCAAATCGCTCCATTCCTTTTTGAAACAAGTGGAAATAATGACTCTACATTCAAGAAAATTTGCTAACATGTGTATAAAAAAATCGCAAATTCAACAAAAAAAAATTAGTAAAAATCGACCAGTAATTTTTAAAGATATCAATTAAAACTCATTAATGAAACGGCAAATGAATTTATTTCTATTCCAAAAAGACAACTGCTTTTTTATTTCAACATTCAACGCAGACAAATTCTCTGTGAATAAGTCATTTCTGAAAGAGATAAAATAATGCATTTACAAATGATTGTACTTTTTATACGCTATACAAAATTTTTTAAATTATCGGATTTTCGAATCTGAAAAATATGAATCCTTGCTCTGAGTGATCTGGCATTTCAGGGATTCAAAAAATTTTCGAATTCCGACCATAATTTTTGATTTTAGCAAAATCTCTATTTTTGTATAGGAAAAAAAAAAGCTAAGGAATTAGCTATTTCTTTTCAAAATATCTCCCGTCGTATGGGTCCCATCGCGAAGCGGTATGGCTCATTCGACTCGACATCAATAGCGCTTACATATTTTAGTTTCCAGTTCCACTACCAGGGGGCGCTTCCGTAAATCTGGTTTAGTTCGCATAGAACAGATTGCGCCCCCTGGTGGTGGTAGGTGTAATTAAAGAATTTTGCCACTAACTCGGGTTCTATGGGTCACATCACGATGCGGCTTGCCTCATTCGACTCGGCATCGATAGAGCTTATCGATTTCAGTTCGGTTTTTTCACCACCAGGGGGCGCTTTCCTATCTCCGGTTCTATGTGCACGAAAATGACGGGGCCCCAAAGCAGAATATTTTGCAATGTTCTGCAACGAACCTTCAGTTGGTCAAAAATGTTCTGTGGCAATAAAAAAGTAAAACACAGGGAGATTTTCTTGTATATGTTTATAACATCTCATATATGTAGGAGTGCAACATCATATTGTATAAAAATGCTAAAGACATTTTGTAAAACGCTAACACACACACAAACAAAAGAAATGACGAATTTTGCGGGGTTTTTTCTTGTAATTGATTGATGATTTTTCCAATATTTTTTAGATTATTCTCCCCGATAACTTTCTGCCCATGATCGACTGACAAATTGCATGAGCTTTTCCCGCGACCAATTGATGAATTTCGTAATCTTTTCCAATGAACGATTGAAGAAGCTTTTCCGTTGATTGATAGACGAATTTAGCACTTTTTCCAATGAATGAATGGTGAATTTTGTTGAAAATGAGAATTTGAAATGTTCTGCAGATAAATTCATTGTTCTGCGATGTACGTCGCACTTTTAAGCATATTCTGCTTTGGGGCGACGGGGTATGGCTCATTCGAATCGACATCGAAAGCCTTAACGATTTCAGTTATGATCGTATAAACAGATTGCGCCACCTGGTGGTGGAAGGTGGGACTAACGTATACTGTAGCGCGTGCGCAGCACGACTGCTATACGGTGCCGCAGGCAGCGGGGACCCGAGCCGGTGGTTCGTTCAGTTAGAGGTTTATAGTATTCGAAGTGCAATTTAAGGGATTACTGCTATACGGTGCCGCAGGCAGCGGGGACCCGAGCCGGAGGTTCGTTCAGTTAGAGGTTTATACTATTCGACCTGCAATTTAAGGGATTATCCGGCGCGTGCGCAGCACGACCGGTATACGGTGCCGAAGGCAGCGGGGACCTGGTTCGGAGGTTCATTCGGTTAGAGGTTTGTACTATTCAATGTGCAAATTAAGGGATTATCCGGTGCGTGCGTAACACGACCAGTATACGGTGCCGGAGGCAGCGGGGACCCGGTTCGGAGGTTCGTTCAGCTCGAGGTGGGTGCGAGCCAGAGGGTCATTCGTTTCGATGTTTTATAAAAAAGGGAGTTTTCAAAATATTCGAGGCACCGATGTAAATTAGGGGCTTGCTGGCGGGCAAAGCCAGCTAGTTCTATAAATAAATCCCCTCCCCCCCCCCCAAAGTGTTTTTCATAGCTGAAAATAAATGCTCAACATGGGATTTGCATCAAAAAGTATGTTATGTCTATAAAAATCAAAAGAAAAAATATATATGAAAAAATGTGGAGAAGATTTATTTTCTTTAAGTTTTAGATTTTAATAAAATAAATTGAATAATTTTTGACATTCAAGAATTTTTTTTTTTTAAGAAGAAAACGGGAAACTTGTAGATCTGCAGAAATGTGGTATCCATGCTTAATAATGTTTTTTAATTATGGACAACAGAAAAAATAAAAAAGCGGTAAGTATCGCAGAAAATGTGCGGAATTGATTTAAAAAATAACATTTTTTAAAGAGGCAGAAATCTGACAGTCTGTGGAAAAGGGGCATCCCTGTAAGACACTTAGACTTACGCGACTTAGACATGGAAAGTTAGTAGCCAAAGAAAAAAATCCAGTCGCCACGTGGCGACTGGCGACCGTGCATCTGCACCTATAATATAAATGGGTGCTGATTCTTTTTAGTTTATCCGAAACCTGTGTGACATAGAAGAAAGTTTTGGGATTGGCACATCCGACTAGTTTCCCCTTCTTTTCCGGGAAAAGCACATGGAAGCTAGGAAAATTGAGTTCTGTATGATTCACTTGTGTTTCCTCAGTTATACCCGCTCCACGCCAACCAAGATCAGGTGTGCATTAACCCCACTATAATAATGGATCCTTTCTGCATAGCTAAGGACAATATAAGCTGATAACGCTTCTCCAATCAGGATAGAAACAAACTACAAACAGTAGTCAGCATTTTCTCTTTGGAGTGTCCCACATAGTGGATATATTTTTTTTTTTGGTGGTGGTGGGGGGGTTGTCTAATTTTCTGAAAACTTATTGTATTTTAATAGAAATTTGTTAAATGGCCTCATTTATTATTATTTGAATTCTCTGTAAATTTGAACACAATCGGATAGTTATATTTTTTTAATTTTTAAATAAAGGTAAAGAAAAGAATATTGTTCCGTTCTTTTTTTTTTTATTATTATTATTATTTCTGTTTGCCATTTAACTTTGAAACAATCTCAGTCATCAGCAGCCAGCTGGGAAGAAAAACCCTGTTTTCCCTGCACATGCTTGGAAGGTATCATGACGCTGGCAAACTGAAGACAAAGCTTGTTCATTAGCATTCAATGAGGGTTTTTAATTAATGTCTTGGCTAATGATCAAAAATGAAATATCTGAGTCTCAGGTGCCTGTCTTCCTATATCGAGAACCAAATTTGCAGACCTCTATGTGTGCTAGATTTCCCTAGCTATTGCCAACATACAGTCAGACAAAAAACTTTCTTTTATGAATATAGATAAGAATAAAAAACTATGTTTTATTTAGATGTAATTTGAGTTGAACATACTTACTGCAATAATTTCCTAACTTGAGTTGCATTATTATGTTGTACATTTAAATGGAGTACTGTATGCTATGGCTTTTGTGAATTTATATGAATGTCTAATTTCAGGTAGACCAAGTTGTGATTATGTAGGACCATGACACAAAGAAATGTCGGGATATGTTGGAGTCTTATTTTTATTTTACATTTGTAAAATGAAATTAATGTTGAAGTTGTTTCCTTTAAAAGAATTTTATATATTTTGTATTATTAATTTGAAGTAAGACCAAAAATCAAACTTATTTAAAAGGAAAAAAAAACAATTCAGAACTGGTTGCTAGATTTGATAAAATAGATTTTTACTGTATTTTTCCTGCTACTTTGCAAATCTTTTTCCTAACCTGTTGTACTTACTTCTGATTAAAAAAACTATTTCTGTTTTGTTTTTTTTGTTTTTTTTTTGTAGAAAAGTTTTAAAACTGAAACTCAACATTTTAAAGAAAAGGAAAAAAAAAAGTAGTTTTTCATTTATTTTCTAGAAAAAATATAATTTTGTTCTATTATAATAGATAGGGTGTCTTCTGTTTAATTATATGGATTCTTTATCTTAAAAGGTAGTACTTTCTGAATGTTTTCTAACATTAGTTTATTTATATATATAATCGGTACTGTGTAGATCCGTTGACTTTATATAGCTTACATATAAAAAGCCACTACCCAGCAGGAGCGAAAAACGTTCTAAAATTTTGATTTTTTTTTAATACTGAATGAGCTAGAAACATGAAATTTGGTATGGTAGTTACTTATAAGATGTAAATGCTCTCTAAGAACAAATTCTAAAAAAAATCGAAATTTTAAAGAGTGAAATGCGCGAAAAGCGTTCTAAAATTATTCTAAATTACAATTTCTATGGAATCTCTGGAACTACGAAACCGATGGGGGCAAATGGATGGTGACAACCCCTGCTCCAACATAGGCTATATTTTATGTCGGTGCCACTAACCCCAGGGGGGTGCAGGAGCGAAAAACGTTCTAAAATTGCAATTTTTTTTATACTGAAGGAGCTAGAAATTTGAAGTTTGGCATTGTAGTTACTAATAAGATGTAAATGCTCTCTAAGAACAAAATAAAAAAAATTCGAAATTTAAAAGGGTGAAATGAGTGAAAAGCGTTCTAAAAACATTCTAAATTACAATTTCTATGGAATCTCTGGAACTACAGAACCATTTTCAAAAGTGATGGTAACAGTCCCTGCTGTAACATAGGCTATATTTTATATCGGTGACACTACCACAGGGAGGGGGGGGGGTGAAAGAGCAAAAAACTTTCTAAAATTTTGATTTTTTTTTCGACCTTAGTGTGGCTTAATTAGTAATTTCTGAATGATCTGTGGCAGTAAAATTTCCTCTAATGAAAATAGGCCAACGAATACCACTTGGCATTTTTCAAGAATTACGCGAGCAAAGCCGCAGGTTTTGCTAGTAATAAATAAATTTGTAAATAAAGCACTGAAAATTTATGCATTTGGTGGGTTAGAACTTGATTTTAGCAGCAAGTGTCTATGAGAAAACATTGCTATACAATGCAGCTGAGATTCACAAATTGTTGAGCAGAATAAATTTTGCTAAAAGAAGCAAGTTTCGGCCATGTGATTTGCAAAATGGTACATCCCCCCTTCCCCTCCCACCATCGTTTCTTGCTACAAACTATTGATTTTTTATATCGCGCTACTTGTTACACTGCATTATTCAAAATGTAGAGCACTACACTACAAACTACTGTAAAAAGTAGAGGCTACTTTAGTTTTGTTACTTGTAGTGCACTACTTCCGACCCCTGCCCCCACCCAGTGTTGCCCGGGCCCGTGAGAATAAATTAAAAAAAAATAATAAAAGTTTTATTATTTTATATCTTTAGCTCGATTTTGTATAAAATTATATTTTAAGATGAAAAATTCGTGAAAAAATATCGATGTTTAGTGATAATAGCACGCTCATTTTCTTGGGGGTTTTTTTTACGTAGGGCCGTTTTATAGTTTTAAAATAAAAAAGTTCTTTTTGTCCGAACTCTTTGCAATCTTTATGGGTGATCCATAAAACGGTTTTACAGCCTGTGTAAAAATTTTGTGAAAAAATAGTGTTATTGAGTTGTAAAATAAATGTTTTCTTCTCGCATTTTTATTTGTTTGTTTTCGCATCGGCACCTTTAACATAGCCATAAAAAATAGTTCTCATCTTCTGAACTATCTGATATTTCAATGGGTTATAACTGTGTCCAAGCTTTCTTTAAAATTTTGAGAAAAAATATGCATACTTAGTAGTGAAAACACGAGTTCTTTAAAAAAAAGCTTAAGCTTTCAACCTCAGAGCAAAAATACATTAGAAGGTCTATGCTTTCAAGGCAATGGTACTTCTCCATCCATATTTCTTTTAAATGCTAAAAGGTGTAAATTAACAACATAATACAACATAAAATAACTTTTATTAGGTTGTTTGACATGTTTCGACTCACTCTGAGTCATTTTCAAAAACAAATGAGATTATTCTAGAATTGCACAGGCTTTTAAGATTTTATTTTCATGTACTTTTCTAAAAAATTATGCACGTTATCTTCTATTTTTACTTGGTTGTTTATTTCCATATCTGTGACCATGGAGTCACTCGAGCCACAGTTTCGGTAAATTAAAAGAGGCCACATCGTTACCTATTGTACTTTTGTACGTTAGTATCTCTATGGTTTCTCTTATTATGGATGGATAGTATAGACTGGAGGGAAATATTATTTTACTTTCATTGAAATTTATTTGGATGGTTTCTTCTTGATAGAATCTGGCCAGAGCTGTAGTTTTTCTATTATACTTAATATCAGCTATAGGCTCTTTTTTTTCTGCAATTAAATTTCCTGCTGGTCATGCCTATGTAGTCATTCTTGGATCTGTCTTCTTTAATAAAAGATATTTCATAGACTCCTGAATAATTCTCAAAATTAATTGGGTCTATTTTACTGGAAATAATATTCTTTAATTTCTGAGGGGGTTTGGCTATTAAGCAGATATTGAAACGCTTAAGGTTGTGTTTTAATTTTTCAAAAAAGCTTGGTAGCTTGGATAATATTGAAGAGTATAAAGTTTGTATTTTAATGATAGAAAAAAAGAGCCTATAGCTGATATTAAGTATAATAGAAAAACTACAGCCCTGGCAAGATTATATCAAGAAGAAACCATCCAAATAAATTTCAATGAAAGTAAAATAATATTTCCCTCCAGTCTATATTATCCATCCATTATAAGAGAAACCATAGAGATACTAACGTGCAAAAATACAATAGGTAACGATGCGGCATCTTTTAATTTACCGAAACTGTGGCTCGAGTGACTCCATGGTCACAGATATGGAAATAAACAACCCAGTAAAAATAGAAGATAACGTGCATAATTTTTAGAAAAGTACAATAATAACTTAAAAGCCTGTGCAATTATGGAATATTCTCATTTGTTTTTGAAAATGACTCGGAGTGAGTCTAAACATGTAAAACAAACCTAATAAAAGTTATTTTAATTTGTATTATGTTGTTAATTTACACCTTTTAGCATTTAAAAGAAATATATTATTACAAGGTGTTATAATTTATTATATTGTTATCTAAACCTCCATCCATTTTCAATCAACCTTTTTCAATACCCCTAGGCTAAACAGGCTAATCCATCAGGTTTCCCGTTGCTGATGGGAGAAGCCTTAAAAAAAATATTGCCACATGCGCGAAGAGACGATATTCGTTCGGAAAATTTGACAGAATGCGCTTTTTGTTTTAAATATATAGATTTCTACAGTTGTGTACATTTTGCCATAGCCATTTTCAACTGTACATTTCCTCTTGCAGGCTGGTAAAATGAATCCTCGGCTGGTAACATTTTCTGAACATTCCCCACCCCTGATTGTGTCTATTAACAGGGTTTTTCTCTACTTTTTATTGAATACACTCTAATATTTGACATTTAAAATAATTTTTTGTAATACCTGTGTTCCATTGTATTCATTTATGTCTATTGAATTTTAATTATTATTTTCTTTCTAGCAACAAAATGGGGAAAACCTAAATTTTATCCGCCTGAAGGAAACATCTCGGTAAGTTTCATCTCCATTTTTCTTTTTTGTCATCATTATTCTGTCGAATATGTTCTACTCGAAGAAGGATGTATTTTTAGGTGCGTTTGTAATTATATAAATACGTCTGTCTGTCCATCTGCATAGAACAGTGCAAAAACTACCCAACTGAATGGTGTCAAATTTAATATACAGAATCATTGCAAAATTTTGTCGCGTCATTTCAAATTGTATGGAAATTGAATCAAAACTTAAAAAAGATATTTTATTCAAAGTCTTCTTCATTCTATTAAATCTTATCCTACATAATCTATATAATAAAATCGCAGGTCATGTGATCAAGGAAAACAAATACGGGCTGACCACTTCTCTTTTCATATAAACAGGCAGCCATTTTAACCACTTTACCGGCAACAGGTATGGGAACTCATCTCGGGGCAAACGGTGAAGTGGTTAATTCAAAATTATTTTTTCAAATAAAATGGACATAAAAGTTATATTTTGTAGAAAGATCATTAAAAAAAAAATGGTTTGTTTGAGAGAGGAGTTACATTCAACTATAGGTATAGATTCTGAGATAACGACAGCCCAATATCTCAATCCATTAGAGTCAATAAACACAAGACATACTCTCATCTTGAGTCATAGAAATATTAAACCCTAGAGGTAAATTTTGCAGCAGTGTCTGGTGTCGAAAAAAAAAAGGCATTTGTAAACGTGGCATATGTAATAAGGAAAAAAAAAAAAAGACGATTCATTTCACTGAAATAGTAACAAAGACTTTTTTTCTTTTTACAT